>WHYT01017142.1:350722-421372 GCA_009806455.1 Tetrax tetrax
GTTCAGAGGAGGGCTACGAAGCTGGTGAGGGGTCTGGAGCACAGGCCTTCTGAGGAGCGGCTGAGGGAGCTGGGATTGTTCAGTCTGGAGAAGAGGAGGCTCAGGGGAGACCTTATAGCTCTCTATAACTTCCTGAAGGGAGGTTGTGGTGAGCTAGGGGTCGGCCTTTTCTCTCGTGTAGACAGAGATAGAAGTAGAGGCAATGGTTTGAAGCTGTGCCAGGGGAGATTCAGGCTGGACATTAGGAAATATTACTTCTCAGAAAGGGTAGTCAGGTGCTGGAATGCACTGCCCAGGGAGGTGGTGGAGTCACCGACCATGGGGGTGTTCAAGAAACGTTTGGATGTTGTGTTGAGGGATATGATTTAGCTGAGAAGTATTGGTGATGGTTGGACTGGATGATCTTTTAGGTCTTTTCCAATCTTGATAATTCTGTGATTCTGTGAGATTTGGACAGCCTGTGGAGGTGACTAGCGATTCCCATAGAACTACTACCATGCTCCATGCTCTGTTGTATTTCCTCAGGATTTTCCCCTGTTTTCATGATTTCACTGTTTGGTGGGTATTGCAAAGCTCAGTCACTGTGCCTCAGCCTCCCTCTTCTACGGCCTTTTTGGCTACAGACACAAACAATGCTTACTAGGTTTCCCTGGAAGGAATAGACAATCACCTTATCCTCAATCTACTCTGAACGGTCAAGTCTTCTGAGATAGACCAAGTATATTTTTTTCCTAGCAGCATCTTTCAAAATCTCTGCAATTAGACATTCCAGCTTGGAGTTATTAAGGGTGTATAATACCCGGAACTACACACAAGGCAATAAAATTGCTCGTAGACACCTTTAGTGACAACTCTTTTAGATTCTTTTATATTTCTATATAGAAAATGTTATGAACCCTATTATCTGTCTGCCTTCATGTGTCTTCCTGGGTTGGTTTCACCACTTCATATGAAGGTGATAATTTTTTGTTTTGTCTTCTCTCTTTTTTTCTCTCTTCTGTTTTGCTTTCTGTCCTATTCCAACTCCAGACTAGTGGATGTCAGCATCATATCTAATCCTCTAAAACTGAATTCTCTATCTTTTTTTTTTTTTTATTATCATCTTCCAAGGCAAAGTGTTGCCTACTGGAATGAAAGCTGTGGAGACTGAAAACAATATTTGTCTACAGAAAAGCAAAAGAATCACAAACTTCTCTGTAATGCAGTTGGCATGAAGCTTCTGTATTTTCATCTTTGGATAATTGCACCTGTGATCAACACGGAAAAGTTGCTAGACAGTTGTAAACTACAAAGGGAACTAAGAACTATTCTGTCTGAAAACATTAAAGTAATTTATCATCAGACTGCAGGAAAAGTGATTAGGAAAAAAACACACAATAGGTTAATAGAAATTTCTCTAGCATATAGAGGGAAGAAAAGTCAAGGGAATCTGTAAGAATTCTGTTTTCATCTTTAGTGGGTTGTGAGTCTTTTTTTTTTTCAACAGCAAAAAGACAATTAAGGGAAGAAGGAGAAAAGAGCACTGAAGAGGTAAAAATTATTTTTCTAGGGAAAAATGGGCTGTTTGTTCAGATAGGTCTATTGCTGGTTACTGAAAACAGTTGTCTGATAGAACATCTGACTGAAGATGGGCATGACAGAGGAAAGATTACTCCATACTTGCCTTTCTTCTTTGGTGCTACTAAGAAGCTGCTGCACTCCACTTTCAGAGACAGGACAGCTGGCTTGGGCTGACCCACTGTAGCTGTTCTTGAGGACAGTGTGTCTCTAACAAGGAAAGGGGGGACTGAAAGCAGTAGAGAGTGGAGCTGTGTCAGAATTAGCAAAGCTAAGGGAGAAATGTTCACTCAATCAACTCTGTTATATTGCTCTGAAGACATGTTTCCTCAGAAACAGTTTTGTTCTTGCTAAATCATGCGATGCTGTAAGGAAACTTTTGCCAAAAGGGACCAGAACTGCCAGATATGGACTAAAGTCAGACTTTCTGCAGTAAATCTTCTTTGCTGTGTGGGAGCTGTGTTGGATATTCAGGCTGAGAATGGGAAAATTGTCTGACTCTACCCTGAGACAAGTGATGGTTAAAGACCTGAGCAGCAGAGGGAGTGTGGTCAGAGAGATAAGAAAATGTCAGAGGTAGAGTTTTCTCACAGACTGTAAGAATCAGTGATAAACATAAGAAGGCACTACACACACAGATCCTTAAAATACCTTTAAGAAACTGAGTCTTAGTCCCCAGGATTATCTAGGTTTTGATTCTGATAAGATGATTTATGAAGGTGCCAATAAGTACTGCTTACAGGGATGCTATTTGTGATGTTTGCATTCAAAGCCATGAGTTCAGAATGTGGGACATGCTAGAGAGATAATTTGCAATTGTATAAACTATATATGAAAACTTTATGCATAGAAGTTTGATGTGAACTTAAGAAGACTGGAAGACGCTCTGTTATTTCCCTACTACTTACTCCATTTCTTTTTTGGACTGTAAGGTGAAAAATTATACATATTCAAAAATTCTTGGCTTTAGGAATATCCTATTGCAGCTATGCCTCCAATAACAGGAATTACTGCCCGGTGACGAGAAAAGAGATGCTGCCTTCAGCCATGGTGGCTCTTACTGTAGTATCCTCTCTGACCTCTTCTCTTACTGCACCATTGTAATCATACCATCTCTTATATGAACATAGAATATAAGAAGAGAGATATTTGGATTATACTCATCTAGCTCTGCATCTGAGAGTGACAAGTGGCATATGACATAGAAAAGCGTAGGGCTTTAGAGGGCCCAGCAGAGTGATGTGCAGTGATTCTGCACCTCAGAGTTCCCATCATTTTATTTCTAGCCATGCTGCCGGTATTAGGTCTGAGTCCTTTCAATACCCAGTAAAGTACTTTTCACCAATGCTATACTGTTTCTTACCTCAGTGTCAAATCAGGAGATTTTATTTAGAGCCCTGCAATAGTGAGTAGAGATCTCTTTGTACTAGAACCGGGTTTTTAGCCAGATACTGTTTTATGGAAACAGATAATTCTTAAATAAAACTTTACCACAAAAAAAATCCCATGTTTCCCATTTTTTTTTTTTTGTTTTCATTTCAGTTATCTCCAGACTCCATTACCTGTGAATAAGATACTAGTTATGCTGAGCAGAAACTCAGGTCACACTAAATGTATTTCTATTACTTTTAGTTACATAAGGTTAAGTGTAGTTACTGTATTAGTTCATTCTCATTATAGTGGGTGATATTTTTGGCTTAGGAATATCTATACAAAATTAATTGAAGCCCAGAAAACATATTTAATCTGGCCTGGTACATGCAAAGCTGGTCTTGTTCTATTCTTTTGATTCATCAAGGGAGAGTAGTGAGGAGCTGCTCCTAGCTCCTGGTCTGAAGTAGAGGAGAGAAGCACTTCTGGATTTTTCAGTTTTGTTTTAGTTCTTTTTGCTAAGACATACTTAAAGTCTGATCTCTTCCTTTTCACAGTGTCATAAAGTTGCTGAACCAGAGAGAGAAAAGTGCTTCTGTTGCCGAAGCAGAATATAGTAATATATTTGCTTGCCACGTGTCATTATCAAAGAAATACTGCAGCTAGTTTAGGTAGAATATTTTGAATCTCACAACCATTTAAAATCTCAGTCCAAGCCAATAAAACTTTATAACACAGGTACAACAATATGCCCGTTTCATAATCCATTGCCTACTCATGTATAAAAATATTTTCTTTCTTTTTTTTTTTTTGGTCTTCCTTTTACTACTTTCCATTATCCTGGTTAAGTACTTGGGAGACACGTTACTCATAGAAGAACATTTTCTTTCAGATGCATAGTCATTTCTGTAAATCTTCAGTCTTCCTAGCCTTCTGCAATACATAAACACACTTAAATACACCCTCTGCTTCCTTCCCTTTCATCTACCTGTCCACCTCTGGGTTCTGTGCTACCCTTCCATATGTCTTCATCACATTTCATTCATCTTCTTCTGCTCTATTGCTAATGCGCCTGAAAAGAGATGTTCCTGTCCTTTCTCATTAAAGCCAAGGCTAATCTGAAAATATTTTTCCTCTCCAATTATAAGATTAGTAATGAAAGTTTCATACTCCCACTCATAGCTCCATTTCACTGCAATATAATCCCATCAACTAAAATGGTGGTTTTATATTGGTGTCACCAAGAGAAGGCTAGGGATCAGAAATCTATGTAAACCAAGTTCCCTTTAAGATTGCCATTTTGACCATCTCTTTGCAGAGATGCCTAGTGATTGTCTTTGAATGTGGATGGTCAGATTTCAAGAAAAAAAAAAAACACACGGCTGATTTCTTTGCTTAAAATTAATGACAACAATAATAACTCTGGTAAATTATCTTTTCAGTGAGCTGTGTTTCTGGGGAGCAGCCTCCAGAGCAGAGAGGTGTGAGGTACACGGAGGGTGGATGGAGGGTTCCTGCTCCCCCATGTCCTTGCAGAGCCCACCGGGCTGGGGAGTCAGCAAGGGGGAGCGCGCAGTGCCAAAATGCTTCTCACTGCACTGTCTGACAAGAGAGATTAGATGAAAGCTGTGCGATTTTAGTAAAATACTTTGGATAAAAATAATACCATAATACACAGCAATGATCTAATGTTTTATAACAGGGTTACTCACAAGTCTTCATTTAGTGTCCACTTAGGTAAAACTCCAGTTGATTTATCAGCTAGTCAATCAAAAAGCAAAATATTCTGTGAAATGTTTAAAAATAAGTAGCCGTTTGACTTCAACAGAGGAACTTTTACACCATCCAGCTGTTTTTCTAATAGAGTTTTCTGTAGCCATTTATGGTATTTCTTTTCTCTCCTGCTCCTATGGTTTGTTTCTCTTATGCAATGAATTGTGAGAGTAAGACAAACTAGGGAAGGCGATAAAGGCACCATGTGATTTTTCTTTATTTGTTCTGTAAAGCATGTAGCTCATTTTGTACAATTGTATAAATGGCAGTAAAATAATTGGCTTCAGTAGGAACTTTATTTGGGTAATTTCTACATAAGGATTGCTGTCTGGGACTCTCACTGTTTTAGCAGTTCCAAAATACTGAAATATCTTTTTTCATATCTGTACAATATCTAATGTTTACTTTACATCTCTGCAGAGCTGGGGTATTTGGGCAAAAAAGGGAAGCAAAATGAAAACACCAAGTGAAAGCATTTTAGGAATGTGTAGTGCTGGATTGTTTCTCTTCAGAGCTTTGCTTGTGATTTCCATTTAAAATAACGTGTGAAAGTACCTAATAGTTCCGACATTTCCATTTTTAGTCTCCAAGCAAAGATACCTTAAAGTGACCTTTCATTCTGAGATTGAATAACAAATATTTAAAAATACCTTAACCTAGGTACACAACACTATTCATACCTAAAAATCTTATCCCTATCTCAGAAGAGGACATGGGGACAGGCGAGGTGAAGCAAACTACAGCAGCTCTGTGTTGTAATGGTACAAAATGCAGTATTTTGCAACAGCTGTTCTAGACTGGTCATTCTGCATGACCTGTGCTTCGTGGTAGAGAGAGAGACAGCAGACTGGCACATCCCCTAGCATAGGGGTCAGCCCTTGGCTTGGTATAGGACTTTACATGAATTTCTTGTTGCTGTTGTAGAGGAACAAACAAGTTGGATAAGTATTTCACCAGGAGCCAAAATGTGGCATGAAGTCTTTTTATCTGTCTGAGTCAGAGAAGCACAAAATTTAAGAGGCTGCTGACTCTCACAGTCTGAGAATTGATTTTTTTTTAGAGTCTATTCCTTTATGTAAATAATAAGCTTTCCAAGAATAACACTGAATTCTTCTTTTAAATATTTGAACTCTGAAAGAGATTGTCTTAATCACTAGAAGAAATATTGGACAAAGTATGCATCAGACCCACACATTTTGCATCAGTCCTCTATTCCCTCAGTTTAAAACATGTACTTTTACAGAAATATTAATAATTATGTTGTTGTAAATTATCTGATTCTGCATAGTAAATAGAACTGAGGAAGTGGCTAAAGGAGCTAAAAAGAGCAATCAGGAGAAGGAATCAAATATTTGGAGAGATGAACGATATGCAACAGGGATGCCATGTGGCATTAATTTGAAATGACAGCAACTTTCTAATGGCTATTGTCTTGCAGTTGAACTGTTTTGCTAAGATATATATTTGCTATTTAAACAGTTGATCATTTCTTAGAGATTCCCCTTGTAGGTCTTCAGTGAGAGTCTGCTACAATTTACTTGCTTTGAAATTCAGTATCTCCTCTCGCTACCACCGCTGCCTTTCTAACATGCATAGAGATTAAATGTGAAAGGAGCACAAACCCAGAGGAACGGAAGGTGTTAAGGACTAAGTAGTCCTGTAAAACTTTTTGTGCTCTTCCTCCAGTTCTCACATCAAGAGGCACTCAGGACCAACTGCAGCAATTGTTGTAAGTGCCAGTCAGAAAAGTACTTGTTCTCTTCGTCAAAAAGCGGTACTGAAGTGCCATTGTGGGGATGTAGCTTTTACCTAAAGACCATGTAACAGGATAAACAAATTCCCCTCGGGCAGTTAAGTCAGTATGAAGGGCCTCCATCTTGCCACAAGGAAGACTTTGAAGTTTTGCTAGTGGATATTTATATGCCTAAGGTACAAGCTTCTGAAGTATGAACACCTAAGTAACAAAGGTACAGCTTTTGTGACAAAGAATGGAAAGTATTGTGGGGGAAGAGACTGACAATGGTGTGGCTGTTTTCTTACCCTCTGAAAGCACACAGACTGGTGAAGACAAAGGAGGGAGTAACAGTTTTCTTGGACATCCAGTAAATCTGCCCTATGTATAAGCAGCTAGAAGGGATATTGAAACAAATGGTAAGCTTTATGGAGGTAGAAAATTGTGTCCACCAAAGGCCTCTAGCTGGCTTACAGCTTGGAATTAAACCTGTGCATCCAAATAGGCCAGCTTAGAATACTGGATTTCTAGGACCTTCAGCGTATGTGTGACATGTGTATAAGCTCTAATATAACCCTTTATGCTTTCTTCAGAGTAGAATACAATGTGCAAGGTAGTCCGTGTACAGAATAGACATTCCACTTTAATTTAGAGAGGATAAATTACTGGAGTACTATAAAATAAAAACAGGTTATAAAACATGCAGGAAAATGGAGAAGAACAAGTTGTACTGCCAGCTCTAGCACAGATGCGTATGCACAACACTGAGAAAATAAGGCGTCTTTCCCAGCCTCAGTGACAGTAAATAAAGAGCGATGGCTAACAAAAACAATGTGATAAAGGCAGGGTTGTGTGAGTTGCTTTTTTGCAGGAAACCCATAGTACAGCATATTCATTAGTCATATTATTGCTAACTGAGTTTTACGTATAGCTCCTTGTCCACTCGACTGAAAGCACAGTGTGTACTGTATATTTCCTCTGATCCACTGGTAGTGATCAAATCTGAACTGGCTCTCGTGTAAGCCAGAAAGGAAAATAAAAGCAGAAGTTCTTAGAAAGGGAGAAAAAAGAAAGCAAAGGAACAGTATGGACACATTCATTATAGTGATGTGAAAGACCGAGAGTATGTACCACATCAGGGAAGAAAAAAAGTATGGGAAGTGGCATTCCGCAAGGATTAGACAAAATGTGTAGCAATTGGCAGTGCGTTACGTTTGCGTATTATGTTCCTTGGCTCAGATGCTGCCAGTGGTGGTGTTTATTAGAATACTTCCTGTATTACAAAGGACCAAAAAGAGCTGCTAACCTACAGTTGGTGATGCTCTTTATGTTAAAAAAAAAAAGGTAGAAGGACTCATACAGACAACAGATCAATCATTTTCTCATTGGAACAAAAGGACTCTTGATGGTTTTAATCCTGAAGGAAGATGGCAGCTAGCTGATCAGCATGGAGTGTTTTCTGGTCTTCTCAGCATCTGAAGAAGTCACTACTGAAAGCTCTTGGAGGGTGTGAGGGCATCCAGCTACTCAGTGTTTGCTCATCAGCTCCAGCAAGAGGAGTCAGAAGGCTCAATGATGAATGTCTAGTAGCAGTAAATTCTCAGTCCCTTTAAGATATTCCCTAATTTCCCAACTTGCCCTTTCAGGTTTGAGAGCTGAAAAGACACTGGTGAGGTACAGTCAGATGTTCAGTGAGTGAATTCAAAGTAACAGGTTACCATGCATCAAAGCCATGGCAAATGTTCTTGTGAGTCCTCTTAGCCAAAGGCATATGTCAGACAAGTTGAGACAATTTAGTCCACAGTGGAAAGGATTTGAGCTAAGTGCATCTAAGCTGCTGCGAACACTGCTTTGGAGCTAACGTTATCTCACTTGTCATTATTGCTCCAACACCTGAATGTTGTCGCACACAGAAGTAGCATCATTTACCATTCTGTCCTTGTACCTCATGTCACCTCCAGGATTGTGTATAAGCTGTATTTCCATGTGAAGAGAGATTGTCAAAGGAGCCTAAGGAGGTAAAAATACCCGAAATCCACTGAAATTCAGTGCAAATTGAATGTTTAACAGATTAAGACCCCAATTAAATTATCAAGGACTCAGAAAAAAATCACAGATATTGCTGGTGTAAATTCAAATAATTGAATAGTACCAAGTCCCTGTTTAACCTCACCCATAATCTTATTTTATTCAGTAAAATATATAGTTTACCTAAGATTTTAAAAGCAATTAATTTCTCTTGACAGATATGACATTACATTATTTTCTTACATTTGGATTGTCATCAAGTCAGAGCTAATACAAAGTCATTATACCAAGCACTTTATAATTTTTCCCCTCCTCACCCCAGTTCACTTTTCTCTAGGTACAGGAATAAAAAAATCCAATAGAGTGAAACCTTGCATTTGCACTGACTACTGTGCAGGGCTCAGTTTTATCCTAAATGAATATGACTTCCCCAAAGAGATGAATTTAGAGATTCAATGTGTGCTCATTAGGATTTTGAAGGAAGTCTCACTGAGAAGTCTTGTGATGGTCTACGCTGACTTTCTGCAAAGCATCCCCTTGAGACAGGGGTTGGCATTGAAGACATGCCACATTATTTTAAGCCCTTGGTGCTTCCACAGCACTTATCAACTTGTAAATTGTTAAGCCAAATACGAATATTCCTGAAGTTGTATTTTGGCCTTACTGATTTGTCTGGTGACATGGCTCCAAGTAGCATGTAAATTTTCTAGTTTTCTTTGCTTTGCAGACCGTGGAAGTCAGTGCTGAGACACAGACTTTGATGGAGGCTTACACTGTCTATCAGACGCTTTAGTGGCCAAAGGAGACTCAAGGATTAGAAGTTTAATCCTTGAAGCAAATTTTATTTCCTAACTTTGATTTTGCCCACAAAACAAAGTCTCTGTAAACCCAGCTGTAGGATTTGCTAGATGCATTTTTCCAGCTTCAAAGCAAATATTTAACTCTTTATCCTGCATTTTATGAGACAATGTGAGCTGATCAGAGACCTTCAGCACTGGACTGAGCCTCAGTTTATTTTGCATTTGAACTTCCTTGGCCAAAGTGTCCCACGAGCACAGGCAGCACCTCAGGAATGGTGGTGCTGAGAGTGGTAAAGAACTGGACCGTAAATATAATTAGATCAGAAATAGGAGTCTTTGACTGCTTACTATTATTTACAATCAAACTTATCAAATATTCTGGCTTGATAAGCTACAGTGAAGCACTGAAAAATTGTTTTTGGACATTAACTGTTGCCAACTGCCCTGCCTATTGTGGTTTTTGCAACACATAGTTTTGTACACCAAATAAAATTTACAAACCAGCAATCCTTTGAGGTTGAACCATTTGACATCCAGAGGGACCTTGACAGGCTGGAGAGGTAGGTCAGTGAGAATCTCATGAAGTTCAACCAGGCCAAGTGCAAGGTCCTGCACATGGATCAGGGCAATCCTAGGCACAAATACAGGCTGGGTAGAAAATGAATCGAGAGCAGCCCTGAGGAGAAAGACTTGGGTGTGCTCGTGCACGAGAAGCTCAACATGAGCCAGCAATGTGTGCTTGCAACCCAGAAAGCAAGCTTCATCCTGGGCTGCATCAAAAGAAGCGTGGCCAGCAGGTCGAGGGAGGTGATTCTCCCTCTGTGTTATGCTCTCATTAGACTCCACCTGCAGCATTGCATCCAGCTCTGGGACCCCCAGCATAAGAAGGACATGGACCAGTTGGAGAGGGTCCAGAGAAGAGCCATGAAGATGATAAAAGGGCTGGAGCACCTCTCCTATGAGGACAGGCTGAGAGAGTTGACTCTATTGGTTCAGCCTGGAGAGAGAAGGCTCTGGGGAGACCTTCTGGTCTTCCAGTACCTAAAGGGGGCCTATAAGAAAGATGAGGAGAAACCTTTTAGCAGGGCCTGTTGTGATTGTACAAGGGGTAATGGTTATAAAAATAGAGGGAGGTAGATTCAGACTTGATAAAAGGAAAAACATTTTAGAATGAGGGTGGTGACACACTGGAACTGGTTGCCCAGAGAGGTGGTGGATGCCCCATCCCTGGAAACATTCAAGGCCAGGTTGGACGAGGCTCTGAGCAACATGATCTACCAAAAGACTAGGGCAAGGGGAATATAAGGTCGTGCTTGAGTTAATTCACATAGTGATGCATCACAATATTTGGAAGTATTGCAATGGCACTTCATTCTTTAGATATGCAAAGAGGTGTCGGTAGGCAAAAATTTAGGGAAATCCCAGTTTGGTGGCTGAATCAAATTTAAGATCAACAGAGTTTTTACTCACTATGACTATTGGTAACAGAAATGCTCCTGAAATGAAATATTTGATAGTAAACACGATCCTAGGAAAATAGTGTAATCAAGTATTTTCTTAAGAAAAATAAAGAAAAGGAAAAGAATCTAGATAGATGCAATGTAATTTTTGCACTAGTTCCTACCAAATCTTCTAAAAAGAAGATTTTAAAAAATGAAAAGGAGTATTTTTAAACAGATGTGTGGAGGGGAGGCAATGAGAAAAAAAGAGGGACAGAAATCCTGTAGTCTTCCCAGAGGAAGTTCTGCATACTGTCCATGGCTACCCGCAGGAAATACAAGTACAGCGGAGAATGTACTTTTGTAGTTGCCGAGGTTTTCGATGTAAAACTGACTGCAAAGGCATGTCCCATACCAGCTAGCACAAACTGTACTGTAAACTGGAAATGACAGGAGAGCACTTTCACCCCGTCTATAGCACATTATGGGAACCGCAGCATAGCCTAAGGTTGCCTTGACCTAAAGAAACACCAAATAGTTTGGCAGAACATACTGTAGGTTCTTCCAAATATGGAAGTTTCTTCTGATCTCTGGACATATTTCAGCAGAACTATTTTTAAACATAATGTCCATGCTTTTCAAGTACTTTTCTTTGACTGGGAAGCAGAAAATATGGATACAGTGGAGTAATTCCCGTTGGTTTTTTTCCATTTTTTAAACAGTGTGTTCCTAGTGTCAGGAATATCAAATAACACTAGTGCATGTATACAACCGAGAGAGATAACAATCATATTTCTTAGCTCACTACAGATGCTGGATTTAAAAAAAAAAAAAGAAGGTAAACAAACCGCTAGAATTCTTTATCTCTCTTCCTCCAACTCAATAACAGAAATTATCATAATCTATTCTGGTAAAAGCAGCAGAAATTATACCGAATTATTGTCCTTCACTGTTCTTCAGCTCTGTGGGAATTCACATGCAAGTTGCTGCAACGAGACATTAATTCCAGCACCTGGAGCCCCACAGTGGTATTAGAACAGTGTTTTGTCATCTTTGTGTATATACAAAGATCTCAAGTGACACTGAAAATATTAATACATCTTCTGGGTGCTCCTGTGTAATAGAAGCAACTGCAACTGTGAAAGATGGAGCTGGGCATTATTACTAACTGACACTGGTTAATTATCACCATGAGCATTGTTCCAGGATTGCCAACAGTCCAGGGCCAATAATATGAGTCATGTCAAGCATTTGCTAGATAGGAGATCTGGTTTACTCTGCAGAAAAAAACCCAAACCAAAACTCTAGAAACATGTACATTTTTGGACTCTATTGGTTACAGCAGTATCTGACTCAGAAATTATTTCTTTTCTTCTATTTTTCTTCATTACCAGCCTGATGCTGGTAATGGAGAGAAAAAGACCAGACTTTTCTCAGCTTTATTATCATACTCAAGAACTGACATGGGCCAGGTAATACTCCCAATGGCCAATCTGGATGTGGTAACTCTGGTTTCAGCAGGTGAAAGAGTTCAGCTGTAAGGACGTCACTTCACTTGGCTTCAGGGTCAAAGAACATTGTCTGGTCACTTTTATTTACTAGAACAGACGAGCTGTTGATGGTGTACAGCCATTACGGAAGACTTGATTCCAGTTCTTTTGCTGGCCTATGACGCAGATCAATTTGAATTTGATTTGTGTCCTTGATTTGGCCATTTAATGTAACACAAGAACATAAAAAGTCTTTTCTGTGTCATATTAAAGTATTTTTAGTCCAAAGTTTTTCTCTGATAATGAGAAAAAGCCTACAGATGAGTTTAAGAACAGGACAAATGTAGCAGAACTTGCCAAAAATTCTCTCTCTGGTTCCAGCGACTTTGAGTTCAGGGGCTGCCCAAGACAGAAGCCCTATCTTAGTACTCAGTCACTCCCTGATAGATTTCTTTTCTGTCAGTGTGAAGCTGGGTAAACCTTTGGATCCCCACAGTGTTTGGCAACATTGAGGGCCATGTCTTACCTTCACTTTGTGTGAAAATCAAGTCCTTCTGTTTGCCTTCACTCTGTCAGCTGCTAGATTGATTTGGTGGCAGTGTACTGCAACAGTGAACAGTGACTGATCATTCTCTATTTATCCTATTCATGACTTTGCAGATCACTTTCCTTTGGTGCACCTTAATTGATTTCTTTTCCAGGAGAGATCATGTATTTGATATTTCTCCTTTCAGATGCCACTCCATATTTCTGGTTATCCTTCTTCTCCTACTCTGAGTCTTTTCCAGTTAATTTTTATCTTTATTTTCCCCCTCTTTTTTTTTTTGTTTTTTTTTTTGTTTGTACAGATAGAAAAGGTCTTTTAAGCTATTTGGGGTGGGACAGATCTCTTACTGAATTTGTATGGTGCCTTGAGCATGGGTGAGTACGTGCTGCGGTAATACAATAAGAATGAAGAGTTGTAGATCAAAGGCAAGATTTATGTAACTATTGAGGTACCTTAGAAGGCAGATGGTGACAAACAAGATTTACAGAAGCACCTCTGCAGATTAGATGCCTAACTTCTCTTGATAGTCTTACCAGCACAGCAGAACGCTTTTCATGTTGCTGATCTTTTGGATAACAGCCCATAGGTCAGTGATTAAAAGCAATCAGTGATACCATATGCACAGAGAAACCAGCACTGTTACCTCCCGGGCCCAATCAGCACCCAGACATGACATATCTATAGAAATAGAGGGAGTCTGGGAAGTATAAATAATATGAATTTTTATGATTCACAGGGGAAACCCGTCCTGTGAATATAAAAAAGGTAATAAAGAAATCACAAGGAAAGGAGATTCAGCAACACTGGATTAATAAACTGTAAGAAATGAACTTGGAAAATTAATGAAGTCCTAAGAATTCTTGGAAAGAAAGATGTATTGCTCTTCCTTGACATGCACTATATTTCATTCACAGAGATGTTTTTCTCTGTTTCACTTAATGTTTTGCTAAAGAGTGAGCTTGAAAATCAGTTTAAAGCTTTTCAATTTCCCCTAATTTCATTATACAAAGAAGGGATCACAATGAATCAGACTAGTAAAGTTTTCAGCAGCTTCAAACCTGTATAAGTACCACTGACTTTATTATGAGAAGATGGGGAAAGAAAAGATGACGATTGCAAGACAAAACACAGTTGTAGAAACCTGAGTGACAAGCTCAAAGACTCAATGATTGAGAGTTTTTCTGGTCTCTTAACCTTTGGACAACTAAGTTACTACTTTAATACAGAAAATATCTATTTACAATCAAGCCAGCAAACATATCTGCACATTTTTTGGAAAGTGTTGAATTTTGTGAAAAAATTAATCTGACCTCACCAATTATTATTCCTCATGATTATGAGACTGAGAAGAAAAAATGACTTAAATGGATTCTCAAGATATGACCCTCTCCATCTGTAGACATGTTTGTCTGGTTAAAGAGCTTGGAAGCCAGGGATGGCCAGGTAGGATGCTGGTACTCGAAAACTGATGTTTTTGAACAGGGTTTCCCAGTGCATAACCAAGGTTTGGAATGGATCATCATTTGGATTTGATGTATTTATTTCTCATATAAATATTTTTTAATGTACCAACATTCTGCTTTGTTCTCTTTCTATAGAAAAGTTGTCCTAAGAATTTTATTGCCTGAAAGTCTATGTAAAGTGTCAGTCACAGATCTTACTGCAGAAAGGGCAAGGCAAAGGTGGGAAAAGAGGAGACTTAAATGTGTAGTAGTCCTTGCATTAGTCCTGTGAGGTGTGCACACCCCGGATCAGGGAGTGCAGGAGAGGCTCCTTGTCTGTTTTACAGCTGCGTTTGGCCTCGACTGGAGAAAAGTGTCTATTGGACTCAAAACAGAGGTAACTGCATGAACACTACGGTCTCTATAACACAGAACGTCAGGCTAAATTATGGAAAAGTCATCAGTGGTCTTCAAATCAATAAATTCCAATGGGTGGTTTTTTGATTCATAGTGAAATGAATGTTTATGATTACTTTTCCTGGCTGCTGCCATAATACAATGCCTGTGGACCACATGCTTCATTTCAGGCAAAATTTATGTACCTCCAAGAGGGGATTATATAATCCCTTTTCAGATCAGATGGTCTGTGAAAGTGCAGATGAATGCAGAGTACATACTAGAGAAAAACTGAAAAGCAATAAGGTTACTTGGTTTAATGTAAGTGTTACTGTCTTTGGCTTATAATAAATGAGCATCAGAAAGGGTTTCACTCACAACAAACACTTCTAATAGAATAATAGACTGAAAACATGAATTTTTACAGGCTCTTACTCATGTAAACTATAACAGCAACTGGATACAGTGTCAGGCAAATGGCTTCTGCATTATACGAGTGCGTGAACCAAACATTTCTGTTGACATTGTGTAGAAGCCATTACACTTTCAATTGACTTATTTTGCCATTGCAAACATTGTTATCTTCTCAGTGGAAGATTTTTTCCTCCGTGTTTTTTCAGAGGAAGTTTTTCTATTGTCTTAAGAAATGCTGCTGTTAATAAGATTTTAATTTTTTTTTTTTTTTAAATATAGTCCTATTGTTGATCCCTTTCATTTCAAAGGTGAACAGAATGATAATTATTGAGGGGTCACTTCCACACTCAACTGATATACAGCTAGATACAGTCGAGGATTTTTGTGTGATAGCAGTCCCCTCTTGGTGTGACACAATACATGTACTACACCTGCTGTGGGGACTACAAAACCACTGTCTTTCTCTTTTTTTTTTTTCCTTATCCTCCCACACCCTAACAATTAATTTCCAAATATTCACTGTTTCAAACATTTATCCCACTTGTTGGCTTGAAAATTACAGCCCTTTAGTGTACACCTGTGCTAGAATGCATAGAAAAATGCATAGTTCTGAAACATATTTGACTGGAAAAACAAGGAAGTTGAATTTTCCCTCATTGCATCTACCTAAAAGAATTGAATATCTGAACTGTCAAATATTTTGACCTTTTTTTGTCTTTGTTGGTTACCCTGATGTAAAAGTTACTATGAACAGTTTTTGAAATTCTGTTTTTCTGCCATGATTGACATCTCCAAGTATGCATAAATATGTTGTTTTTTTTTTTTTCTTTATGGTAGACATGTGCTAAATGCATTTCTGAATTGGGGCTTTTGGCAAGCCGAGCAAAGAATATACAAGGCATGTTGCATTTCCTGCCATGTAACTTTCTGCCATAATAGTTTTTTTTTTTGAGTTCATACCTGTATTTGGCTCAAAGCTGGGAACAGAGCCATGACAGCTAATTGAGCAACCACATGCTTGGCCTTGAGGATCTGGTGGCCGTAGCCCAGATTGTAATACTGGTGTTCAGCAACTGGTAGAGCACAGGAACCGACTCACTTGTAAGGCTGCACAAACTAACCTGAAACCAGGGGTGAGTGCATCGCTGCGTAAAGACTCTTCGGTCCAGCAAGGCATTACAAACCTTCTTACAGTGCAAGTCATAGGCCAGCTACAGCCACCTGGTTAGCAGTATGTACTTATGGACTTGCACAGCTACTGACTGCAATGCAGTGTGCAATCTATTTACTCACTTCCCTTGGGGCTGTTAGATGTAACACAAAGATGCTCTTTACTAGTTCCACCTACTCAGAATTAAGGATGGTCTAATCTGATGATCTCCAAAGTTTTGATGTTATAATTCTTTAACCAATTTCTGGGCTTTGAGAAAATGCTATTCCATAGGTCTAATACATTTCAAAAATTGCTCATATAATTGTGCCTTTCATTTTGTACCAGATAGAAATAATAGTATGCATTCATTTCAGGAAACTTAAACTTCAGCATTGTGCATACAGCGAAATATAACATTTCAAGGTTTGCAATTTGACAGGGAAAATGTTTTCTTGACCCTTCTATAGTTAAAAAGAGAGGACAAAAAAGGAGCATTTATAACTCTTGCATCTTCTCCATTAATCTTTGCTTTAGACTTTGACTCATAAACAATCACGATAGGGTCCTGAACCAGGATAAAAATGGAAGATCTTTTTCAAAGCTAGTAAAGAAAAGCAATTTTTCTTTTTTTTTTTTTGGGTGTGTAAATGACTTTAAAAAACGAATAGAGTCATTTGTCTAAAAAAAAAAAAGTATTGACATTTTTATGGAGTTGTTTTTGGAAAGATCCAACGTTTAATATTAAATTCAACATATGGTTGTGGTCAAATTGTGCTCCTACTGTGTAAAATGTATGAATAACAACTTACTGCATTCTCCTGGCCAATATACGGAGAGAAGGTTGATTAATTTAACTAGTATCCCTTAATCTCCTGTCTTGGCTTCCATCCCATTCTGCAAGGGTTGATAAATCTTACATCCCCTGAGGAGTATTACAATTCCTAATAGTCTTATGCTATTAGGAAGAAGCAAGGCTCAACTGTACCAAAACATCCAGCACATGAAATTGTATAAATAATTTAGCTTTTCCAATTTAATTTTCTCACAGTTTTTCTTTGCAGACCATGATAAGAGATGTTAGCTCAGTCAACTGTAAGTAAAAAAAAAATAAATAAATAAAAAGGTAAAATACTGTTCAGGGGTATTGTATGCAAAGGTAGGGCTGTTCTTGTCACTGTTTGCAGCACTGTGTTAGGCTATCAAACCAAAGCCTCTCATCTATTTGACTCCTTTTTTAAAAGAAAAATATACTTTGCTTAGAGTCAATGTTCTCTTAGGACCACCAGCTACTTTCACTGTGGTATTGCATGGCCCAACAGAAGACAGTTATCCACTGATTTCAGCAGGAAGTAGGATTCCCTCTCCTGCCACAGATTTTCTGTGCAACTGCAGGCAAATCACTCCACATGTTCCAGTAGATGCAGATGTGCAAACTACTTAAGTTGTACAAGTTCCTTTGCCTTAGAGGAACCATAACAGTTTCCTATGCTCTCATGCTCATAGCCCACAGCACATTCAGCTTGACTTAGCTTACAATGAAGGAAATTTAAGACAAACAGCATAGCCTTGCATTTGCTATAGGCTGAGTTAGCACAAGGACAGTCACCAGGTCTCAGATAATGCATATTGAATTGTTCAGCTGTAACATCTTGGTCGTGTGACTGAGATTTATACCTCATCTATAAACTATCTTGAAGGAGAGTGAGAGTTCAAAGGATAAATATAATTTTTTTTAAGAGCAATGAAAAGGACTGTAGAATTCTCAACACCTGGGACTATAAGAACCATGTGAGTATTCAAGAGAAGCTGTTCTCACAAACAATAAGAGACAATATTAGTCATTTCTGAATAGGGATACATCTTTTTCAGAGTACAGTGAAATCTGGCAAATTAGCTGATTGTTTTCCTATTAACCAATATAAGTGATAAGCATTTTGCTTTGGTAAATATAAACATATTTTGCATAAGATTGAATCACCTGCAACTGG
The DNA here is from genome assembly GCA_009806455.1 of Tetrax tetrax. NCBI lineage: Eukaryota > Metazoa > Chordata > Aves > Otidiformes > Otididae > Tetrax > Tetrax tetrax. The sequence continues at coordinate 368,853 of WHYT01017142.1, forward strand.
CTGAACCCTATTGTTTTCATTCTAGCACAACTTCTGCTGCAATTAGTGAGATTTTTGAAGGATTTGGAGATTGCAGTACATCTTTCCACAAAATAATGGTCTTACTTCAGTAACTTCAGGTTGGACTAACTAACTGTATGAAAACAGGGCTTGATTAATGATTTCTATTTATTAATAATAATGCTTTGAATTCTATTATTCAGAAATCTTTATTCATACACAGTAAATAAGTCCTATTACATCTGAAGTAAGCAAGTAGTATGTTACCTGTGGGCAAAAAGAGACTTACAGAACTCATGATGGGCATTTCCAGGAGTAAATCTCCTAGTAAGTGACCAGTCTGTGGTGTTTGGTGCAGAAGTCATCCTTGGAGTGGTTTTGGAGGATTTGGACTGGCTTTCTGAAGTAAGACGTAGATGCTATGTGCCTATTTGCTGTTAAGATTTGAGCATGTGTCTCATTGGGTCCCCTCTTGTACTTCAAAGCTTCAACCAGGGGGTGGGAAATGGAGAAGAAGGGCTAAGTCTCAGGCCAGCAGCAGTTGTGTCCCATGAGACCCTGCCGTGATGACGCTACAACAATGTTGCCAGAACAACAAGCTTCATGGTGAGGTTGGGTTTGCTTTGGGACAAATTTTCTTGTGTGATATTTGGTTAAAACCATGGTACTTTTCAGTCACATGAGGAACATTAAATTGTGGCAAACATCTTGTGAAAGACATGCTATGAAAGTTCAGCCTCATGCAGTTTTACGGGTTTTAGGTGTAAAAAGCCCTCTGTGGGAAGAAAGAAATGGACCAAACCCATTCATCCATGTTTGCTGAGGTTCTTTTAACATCCAGGAATACACTGGGATATTGTAGAGATTTATACAAAAGAAATACTGTAGAAAGATGAGTCTAGCAGTGTAAAGTGGGAAACTTAAGTCAATTCTGTCAATGCACGTTTGTTTTCAGATGAACCCAGAGAACTCAGTTCTAACATTTGTACGCCCTGAGGGTGTGGGGAACAACTTCTCGTCAGGAATGACACAATCCAGCTGGCCTGCTATTTGGGTCCACCTTTTACAACCATTCTGACCAGCACCCCAGGCAATTCGAAATCCCTTTGGACATGCTTCCATATGCATTTATTCCTAATGCCGTAAGATTGGCCCAAATCCCTGTGATTTCCCAAAGCGGTGTGACTGGATATATAGGGTCCACTGAGGATCCTCAAAATTGTCTCTGACCAAAAGCCTCAAAAAGCCTATCGTACCCCAGATCTCTCAAGGAAATTTTACTTCCACTTAGTTTTCAGGTTTGTGCTTTCATAGCCAGAAAACAGAACACAACGTTCCCAATCCAAAGTGTGAGATAAAACCTGAATATCAGCCTCTTGTTCCTTTAAAAAATACAGAGGTATTTATTTCCCTATTCCTTGTTTCATGTACACTGTATTTCATACGCTTGCTGTAATAACACCACAAAAGACTTCATAAATGGACTAGTCAGTGGGGAATGCTATGCCTGCTTGTGATTTTACACATCTTTTCTCTAAGCCAGAAAATCTAAATGTAAAATGTAGTATTCAGAGACACTGAGTGGGGTTTTGTGGTGCTCTCTGGAGGCTGCTGGATTCATAAAACAATGAATGGATTACAGTCATCGATAGTTTTTCCATCTGTGGCAGACGTACAGTATACTCTTGCTAACGTGCTTCATATTAATAAGCCACCCAAGTATAATTCATTGCAGGTTGCAGCTATAAATCAGAAATAGCCTTCATTTTGTTCAGCTGTCACAACTGAGAGAGCATCAGGGGGTGGGAGCTGTTTGTAGAGGTGAAAGGGGCTGCAGCACTTTGACCTCTCCCTGCAGCGCAAAGAATGTCACACTGCGGCTGTCCAGGGAGACACGTTGCATGAGTCAGTGTCCCGTCACAATCAAAAAGCCACCTTGTCACCTGCCACCATTTTTTTGTCTTTCCCTGTTCTGCTGGGAAAGAGATGCAAAGAAATGCTGCAGAATCAGTGCAATGCAAATACAAGCATACTTGCCAGCAGCTGATGCTGCTGGGAGCTCTGGGACTGCACATGTCTGACCCAGGTACAAACTCATCTGGTTTGTGAGCTTTAGAATAGAATAGAATAGAATAGAATAGAATAGAATAGAATAGAATAGAATAGAATAGAATATTTCCTGTCAGAAAATACCTACTATGGTCACAAAATCACAGAACGGTTAGAGTTGCAAGGGACCTTCAAAGGTCATCTAGTCCAACCCCCCTGCAAGGAGCAGAGACATCCCTGACTAGATCAGGTTGCTCAGAGCCTCATCCAGCCTGGCCTTGAACGTTTCCAGGGATGGGGCATCCACCACCTCTCTGGGCAACCTGTTCCAGTGCTCTACAACTTGCATTGTAAAAATTTTTTTCCTAATATCCAATCTAAATCTACCTCCCTCTGTTTTAAAACCATTACCCCTTGTCCTATCACAACAGGCCCTACTGAACAGCCTGTCCCCATCTTTCTTGTAGGCCCCTTGAGGTACTGGAAGACCGCTATCAGGTCTCCCCAGAGCCTCTTCTTCTCCAGGCTGATCTGCCCCAACTCTCTCAGCCTGTCCTCATAGGAGAGGTGCTCCAGCCCTCTGATCATCTTCGTGGCCCTCCTCTGGACCTTCTCCAACTGGTCCATGTCCTTCTTATGTTGGGGATTCCAGAACTGGACGCAGTACTCCAGGTGGGGTCTCACCAGGGCAGAGTAGAGGGGCAGAATCACCTCCCTCGACCTGCTGGCCACGCTCCTGTTGATGTAGCCCAGGATGTGGTTGGCCTTCTGGGCCGCAAGGGCGCATTGCCGGCTCATGTTGAGCCTCTCGTCCACCAGCACTCCCAAGTCTTTCTCCTCAGGGCTGCTCTCCATCCTTTCTCCGCCCAGCCTGGATTTGTGCCTGGGATTGCCACGACCCAGGTGCACTTGGCCTGGTTGAACTTCATGAGGTTGGCACGGGCCCACCTCTCCAGGCTGTCCAGGTCCCTCTGGATGGCATCCCTCCCTTCCAGCGTGTCGATGGCACCACACAGCTTGGTGTCATCAGCGAACTTGCTGAGGGTGCACTCTATCCCACTGTCCATATTGCTGGCAAAGATGTTGAACAGGGCTGGGCCCAACACGGACCCCTGAGGGATGCCACTGGTGACCGGTCTCCACTTGGACATTGAGCCGTTGACCACCACTCTCTGAGTGCAGCCATCCAGCCAACTCCTTATCCACCGAGTGGCCCGTCCATCGAACCCATGCCTCTTTAGTTTAGAGACAAGGATGTCATGCGGGACAGTGTCAAAAGCTTTGTACAAGTCCAGGTAGATGATATCCGTTGCCTGTCCCTTGTCCACCGATGCTGTTACCCCATCATAGAAGGCCACCAAATTGGTCAGGCACGATCTGCCCTTGGTGAAGCCATGTTGGCTGTCACCAACCACCTCCTTGCTCTCCATGTGCCTTAGTATGGTTTCCAGGAGAATCTGCTCCATGACCTTGCCAGGCACGGAGGTGAGGCTGACCGGCCTGTAGTTGCCCGGGTCTTCCTTACTCCCCTTTTTAAAAATGGGGGTTATGTTCCCTCTCTTCCAGTCATTGGGGACCTCACCAGACCGCCACGATTTCTCAAATATGATGGCCAGTGGCTTGGTAACTTCATCCGCCAGTTCCCTCAGGACGTGCGGACGGATCTCATCAGGCCCCATGGACTTGTGCACCTTCAAGTTCCTTAGATGTTCCTGAACCTGCTCTTCGAGCACCATGGGTGGTTCTTCGTCCTCGCAGTCCCTGCCTGTGCCTTCCACAGCTTGGGTGGGGTAACTTTGCTCTCATCCTGACATTTTGATGGCATTAGACAAATCACTTCAGACCTGATTCAAGTCCCATTAAAGGTGATGAGGTTTTTTTTTCCCCCCCGACTTCAGCAGAAGCTCTCACAGTTGCTTATTCTCTCAGCTTTCCTGTCTCTGCCTAAGAAATTGGGTTAAACATGCCTAACTCAAAGAGGTATTCTGAGGATTAATTAGTTAACATGTGTAAGGCATTTTGAGGTGAAAAAATGCTGAATATAGGCATTATCACACCTGGCTCTGTGTATGTCTCTGTCTCTGTGTTTGTGTGCAAAATGAATACCATACCTCCGTGGGTAAAACTTGCATATCAGATAAGCTGCATGCCTATGCAAATAAATCCTCAAGCAAATAAAAGTGCTCAAATAGTCCCCAGGCAGCGTGCAGGAAAGCAGAGGCAAAGGCAGAGGGCAGCAGAAGCAGGGGGAGATGTGAAGACGGAAAAGAGAATCAGAAATCTGTGAGGGGGGAAATCTGGGAGAGGGGAAATCTCTTTTTCTACAAATGCATATGTATAAGCTCTACTGAATCATAGGCTGTGCACATGAAAGTACAGTATTTCAAAATTCTTTTTGCGTTATGATTTAGCCGTACATTATATTTTGTGGTGACTTGACCTCATTGTTTAGAGATTTTTGGTGTACAGTATAACAGCCTTTGTATGGCAATAATTGTAACTCATACGTTAATTTTTGACATTCCTCATATATTTGTTCGGTCAGTGGAATGTGCATAGCTGAAAACTAGCACATTGTAACTGAACAAACAGTGGATTAAATGTGCCTGTTTTGTCTTCTTTACTAAGCTAGGTGGGATCAAAGCTATCTGCTTCTCTGCCATAGTTTAATTATATTTTTATTCTGAGTGCCAACATTTTACAAAATGAAACGAAGCAATGACAGGAGAAAATACAGCATCATTCAAATAGGTTTTAATCAGGTCTTGGAAGGATAATAGAAAGCAACTGAAGCAGGTTTGTTAATTCAGTTGGTTTCAGCCCATTGTAAAACCAATAGGCAGAGCTGTTATTTCAGAGATGATCAGCAGTGGTCTGTCTGGACCTGCAACTGCGGAGTGTGTAGCAGGATGACAGCATGTTTAGATGCCCACACAGAGGCAGCTGCCACACGGCTAGTGACAGACAATTAACATGAGGACAAGGAAGTGGCTGCTGCGTAGGAGGGAATTGTGCATAGGCTTAGCCGTAAACGATGGTCCCTATCTGTACAATTAACTGTGAGCTACAAGCAGGCGGCGAACAATGGCCATGCATGTTATAGTTATTGCCTTTGTATTCTGTAATCTTGAGTACAGACAGATTTCTCAAGATTTCCTAGTCACCCACATCATTCGAAATGTTTAGAAGATGTGGACTAGATTTAATTGTGAGAGGATTTCCATGTCTGTAATGGGAAAGGGTTAGCCCATGCCTCTCTTGAAATGAGACTGTGAATATGACTTACAGGACTGCGCTCACAGTAATGACAGTGCTTAGCAACGTATTGAATCCTCGGGGTAAAACCTCATTCACTCACTACAGGCAAAGTCTCTAAGGGAGTAAGAGGAAAAAAAAAAGGAAAGCAAAGGAAAAAAAAAAAAAGTGTGGAATCAGGTAGCTTCTGCTCCTCCTCTCAAAAATCTGAAGTGCTAGCAGGAAGTGCTGTAATAATTATTTCTTCTAACAGCTGGCACTTCAGCCTTCCTTCACACTGTGGGAAGTCAGTACTCAAGAGCTGGGAAGCGAGGTGGAATCTCAGGGGAGTTTTTGTCGCTGAGGATAGCACTTTCATGCCACCTTATGAAAGAAAAAGGGTTAAAATGCAAACAACTTTCTGTGTGAACCATCTGTCTTTCTCAGGGGCTTTTTTAAAGAAGAACCTTGATTGGAGGGGCATCTGGTTGCAGTGCTTTTTACACAGGGTTTTCTGTCCCCACTGGCTTATGTGGCTCCCCTTCTCCCTTCTCCTTGTGCTCCCTCCCTCCTGGATGCTCCCTCTTGCCCTGTGGATGGTCCACCTCATCCTAAATCCCCTCTCCAGTTCTACCAGCTCCGTGGTTCTTAGTGACTTGTGTTAAACCAGACCAGAGGCTAACCTGAGATAAAGTAGTGCTGAAAATTACACAAAAAGGGAAAGTGGAGAGAAAAGATGGTTTCTCACATAAATCTGGATCGTAACAAGGACCTGATGGTTTCTGAAGCAGTTCCATGGGCACAGTCTTCTACATAGGAAGAAGTGTGCAGCAGCCAAAGGTGGCATAGTTGCTGACAAAAATGGCTTTATAACCACAGCCTCAAAATGGAGGGAGAAGGGAATGAACTGATCAGAGGAAGGAACAGGATACGTACAGAGTAGAGGAAATGACAGTTATGGTGGCTGAGTAACAGACACAGAGGTGATGAAGAAGCACCTTTTTGTCTCTTTAGTGAGTTCACACAAGGCTGTAAGGTGAGATACAATTTTTCAACTGTACTTAGAGATTTTTTATATTTTGATTTTCCCAGGATTGCTCTTTAAATGTTACAAATTTCATTTGCCACCTTCATTTAGGCCCTTGTGCACATGTGTTTTGACACAGACATTAATTACATGATCATCTATTATTTTTATTTCTCTATATGCATAATTATTAAATAGTTATTTTTATCTCCTTTATTCGATATATGGTTCCAGGCCCTATTAATCACAATTTAAAGCCTCAGTTGAATACAATGTTATTAAGTTCCTCATGTGTTTTTTATGGTGCTCTTTCGGTAATTTGTCAGTTCTTCACAAACATCGTGAATTTATATTCACAGCAGCCCTAGTGATTAGGTATATTATTACCATCATTTTACAGATGGAGAACTGAAGAAAAGATAAATTATAGACAAAGCTGCCAAAACCCTATACTAATGTTTGATGACCAACTTTAGACACCTAGTGTATAATTTTCAGGGGCAATAGTATTAAACAGATAATCTGTATTCCAGTCATCTATCCATGTATTCAGCCTTCTGAATTTCTGCAAATCACATCCAAAAAGCAAGGAATAAAAAATATTAACAGCTGAGAGCTAATTGTAAATGATTTGCTCTAATAAAAATGAACATTGTAGCAGAGGTAGGGAGATTATATAACTGCCTTACATGCCATGAAGGGTTAAGTTGAGCTTTGTACTGAAATAGCTAAAGGCAGAAGTTTATAGTGTGAGTGTCTACAGCTAAGTTAGGCATCTAAGTTTCTGCGGGTGTCAACAGAACCTGGTAAACCACTCATTCACCCTCCCCAAGAGTCACCTATGTCTGGTCAGCCCCGTACTCTGCTACGCTCTACCAAATGCATTGAGTAGGTCTCAGCTGACTCTACTGCACATGTAGAGGCTCAGCTGATGCGCAGACACCTACCTTGTAGACAACCTATTTATTTGCCTGAATCTGGAGGCAAGCCTCTCCTCAGTGTATTTAGTAATGAAATGCTGTACTTTCTACAGTATTTTTCCTTTACCCTTTCTTCAATGCCTTCCATTTTCTGCAGCAAAAGGAAGCGAGGATACCACAGACACATTTTCATTCATCCTGTAGTCCTTATTCACATAGCACTGCTGGTACTTGCTGAGTTTTTAGTACTTATCCACATCTAGTAGAAAGGGATCTCCTACTGTACACAGAGACGTGTTTCTCTTCACACTGTTCATGACTGGACTATATTGCATGATGCTGTGTCTTCTTGCCCTGGTGCTCCTTTTTGATAAGTCCCACCCTGACACTGTAACTGCATGACTGCATCTCTGTTTTTACAGCTGAATCTAAATTTTATAGTACTATTCCATTGTGATGTTGACCAGCGAGAAAGCAACTGAAACCCTAGAATTTAGTTGGTTTATCCCTAGAAGGGATTTTAATTATATTTAAATTAGGTTTCTTATTTTTAATATGTTAGGTTTTGATACTAGCCAACTACTTAGTTACCTAACTATTCCATTAAATAAACTTTAATTTACATGATAATTGAACAATATCTCTAATATTATATGGCATAATTGCAAGTTTCTCTGTCACTAAGAGAGGCAACAAAGTCATGGTATGATTTACAGAATAGTGTACAGGTCTAGGAATAAAGGAAACATCTACCATTCCTAGCTTCACCACTGATTTTGCAGGTGGAATTATATTGAGTAAATGCAGATATCTGTACTGAAGGCATCTGCATCTGGCTTCTGGCTCAGTTGATAGTCAGTGAAGAACTAGTCAATAGAATCCAGTGGGCAATTCATCGTCTCCTAAATTAGGCGTCTGAAACAGAGCAGATGATTGGCACCCTAAAAGGGCATATTTGTCTCCCGTGACTATAAATGGAGCCCCAGGGGCTAGCTTGGTTTTAAACGTCTACATTGTTGATGTCTAAAGTCAGGTGAGATGAATCCCACCCTCTGTATCCCCAGGCCAGTTACTTCATCTCAGTTTGCCTTTTGTTTATCTCTCTGAAAGAGCTAGTGCAATACCAGAAGCAGTAGAGTAGAATTAACACAGAGCTCTTGACTAATTAGTTTCTCAATAGGGCGTTTTTGTAGATCACTGGGATATCTATACGTGGCATGATGCCGTGCAATGTAGAAATACTCTAAGTGCTATTATGATAATTCATAGGGTAAAGCTCAATTAAATACCGACATCTTCCATGTAACATGGGAGTTTCTACTGCCTTGTAGATTCTTTTAATCTGAAAAAAAATTAAATTATATCAGTGCAATATCAATATCAGAACTTTTGTGGTACCAACATTTCCATAAGAATCATGGTGAATTTTGCTTAGCAGTAAACCGCTGTTCTTATACCTTTCTTCTGTCTCAAATTTTTCTTTGTCTGGAAGACACTGAAGCAGGAAGCTTCAGAAGCAGAAGCCTTGTGGCAAGACAGAATGAATAATAAAGCCGAATTCTGGGGATATTGCCAGGGAATGTCATACAGGATGCTCTGCAGTAACAGCTCAGGAACTACAGGTGGAATTACATGATTATATGTTGCCAAGCTCTAAGGCAAGCTGGGAAAGCAAAACAGAGTCAGCAAGGAAGTGGAGGGGAGCTCCAGGTAGCTACAATTTACCCCTTTCTGGAGACCTGAAAGTCATAATGAGTTTGACATTAAGTATACCCTTGTAGTAAGCCTGTACAACTGTAACTCCCCACGGAATTTCTTTTTTGAACTTGAATAAAGACCAATGGTGCATATATTTTTAATTGTTTATGCTATTGCACCTATGGAGATTGTAATCTTTCCTTCTCTTCTTATTGCTGGGTAAGAGTTATTCACTTCTGTCTCCACCACTTCTGTCTAAGCTGTGCTGTGTGTGGCATACTGTCAGGATCTCAGAAGTTCAGCAGCTGTGAGCTCATCACTCTGTTTGGAAATTCGGGGTAGATGTTTTCCTTCTTCCTCTCAGAACATCCTAATATATTCATACTTTATACTCATCCTTTCTAGATGTAAGTCTCCTACACCTCTACTCATAGTTTTTGGCACTTGCTAAGTAGTGCTATTGGAATCAGTGGGAATATCCTTGGGTGACATCTCCAAATTTGGCTATGAGAGGGATTGTTTTGGAAAGTTAGAAGCAAAATCCTCAGCTTGACCTGAGTGTCAGCTTAGAGATAAATAAAATGAAGACTTACTTTGTTCACTATAAATGTCAGAATTATCTAAAGATAGCCGTATTAGTGTGTCTTCAGAAAGGAACATCTGTATGTTAACAGCAGACACTCATTAGACAGTTTTTTTCATGTCTACCTTCATGAACTGTAAAAGATATAATTTAAGACTTCCTGCAAATTAAAACATAAAAATCAAATAAGTGTGCAGACTCAAACCCAAAGTAATCAAAAGATCGACCAAAAGCAATAGAAGTTGACCTTACCCTCTCATGACCTTTGTATCTTGTTTTATCACGTTGAAGCAAAGATTTACAATGACACTTGTGTGTGTATGTTTGTAGGATAAAGGAGGCAGTCTTTCACTTTTGTTTGTAGATAAACAATGAAACACTGCATTTTATATTTTGTTTTAGGGGCAGTGGAAGATAAATTAATTGGCCTGTGCTCTCATATTTTGTTCAAATGGGGCATAGATTGTGGTCCTGTTTGTGGAGAAACTGTCAGACACTTCTTCAGAAAAACACCTGTCCTTGGAGCTCTCCAATTGAACAAGAAAACAGACATAATTTCTAATATCCTATTTGAGGTCTGGCATATTTCTCTTACGCAGCCAGCCAGCTCGGTTGGCCAGGATTTGACAGACAGAGAGATGCCTACTACTGCACCCTTTTCTCCAGTTGCTTCATAGGACATGGTGGTTTCTGCTCTCTTTAGTCATTTGAGAGGGAGAGGCTCATTCCTTGTGCTTCCGAGTAACCTCTAAATTTCATTTACCTTCACTATCTTTGTCCCTTTTCTGTCAGTAGATAGAGGTAGCCCCTATATATAAAGATAGCTGGTTTTAATTTTTCTTCCAATCTCTTTTAATGGGCAATTTGCTGATATTTCATTCATTAAAGGGAACCTAAATGATTGACTTAAGTGCTGAATTAGATTATAATTTCTAGATGGTGAAATTTAGGCGAAGCACAGCCCATTTATAGGGCCTTGTAAAATAAGCCTGACTACAATCTTTAAATACTGTCACAAATGAGACGTATATTACAATAACAATGATGATGTGGGTTGATAAAATGACCCACAGTTACATGAATCTGACTATACACTCACATTTCCTGGAAAAATGCTGCCACACTTTTCTACTTTTTTTTTTTTTTTATTTAACATTTGACTGGTATCCACAGGAGACACCAGGTAAAAGTAAATGTTTACTTTTAACTCTCTCCTGAGAAGAGCAAGACTGACAATATGGGGCACTAGAAAAATGTAACATGTCAGTGGCCTCAAACTGAAATGATTTAATAGCCTCAGAAAGAGCTTGTTTTTGTCACAGAAAAGCCTGAAATGAAAAGTAGATGTTTCCAGAATGTCCTGTCAGAAAGCAAAAAGATTTTCCCTGTGCATGAGCCAGGAGATGGCCCACTCCTATCGTCTCTTTTTTTGCTAAGTGCTGATACTTCCATGCTGTTTATGTTGGACAGGAAGAGATGCAGGAGGAACGAGAGGAGAAAACCAATATGTTCCTATGTAAACTCAGTCAGACAGGAACTAGCCAAAAATACCAATGAGGATTCCAGGCTTATGTTCAAAAAGTAATATGACAGTTTTCAGGGTTGAAATTCAGACCTGACTGAAATTGAATTTTTTCCCTTTTATTTAAGCCCAGATGTGTAAAGGTATTTAGTTCCTAATTTTACTTTCGCTATCCAACTCTACTGATTCTAATGGGACTTAAGAAGTGTAATATCTAATTTTAATTCTTCTTACAAAATTTTCATCCCAAAGCACTTTCAACCATTATTCCTAGTTTACAATGGAATATAGAGGCACAGGTGATAGAGATAAGAGAGAATTTTTTACTTAAAAAAAATGTTCCATCAGTGTAGATTTCTCTACAAGTCTCAGAACAATGATTGCCAAAGGATCAGGGCTTTTGTCAAAGCTGCCGATGATCTATGTTGTTTGCTAAACTGACCATTCAGATAAGAAGCTTGGACTTTATTCACTAATATCTCAGGGAATTCTAACTTGACACATACAAACATACAAAATTAAGCAAACCATCCTCAAGTCCCCTTTGAACACAGTACAGCAAAGTGAATATTTATAGGGATTTTGAATTGTGATGAGTCAGCCTCAGACGCCACTGACTCAGTCTTCATTGGCTGTAAAGGCATCCTAGAGTGAGTAGTTCAGTTGATTAGATGTCTCAGTGGAGGAATCTGCTTTTAGAAAAGATGAATCCCAGCCTAAGTTTTCAAAATTTCACAATTGATTTCAGTTTCCTTTGCTGGAGATCTCCTTAAGTGATTAAAATGAGTCTGGAACTTGTCTTTATCCTAACTTTATGCTCTTAATATGAGACTATTGTGATCAATTTATAAATATTTGGCTTTTGCAGCACAACATTGAAAGGCATTGATTTCACTGTTTTGGGGGAAGGCCATGTTTTTTCCATTGCCCAAGGTTCTGCGGGATTGGAACATTTTCTCAAGAGTCTGTGTTATAAAGGTAAGCTAACTTTTCCAAGACCAGCAGTAGAAAACCAGCAGAATTTTTATTTCTTCAGATTCTTTGCTACATTATTTGCTTGAGGGTAGACTGCTTCCGCCACTAATTAGATAGACAATATATATATTTCACATTATAGCCTGTGATAGCAGTGGTATCTAAGAGTATTTAAGAATACTCCAGGCCAACATCAAGAGTATTTAGGGATTCTCACCTTAGGGTTATTGAAAGAGCTGTGAAGTCAGAAGCAATATGATCATCCCATTGAAATAATGATAAATTAAAGTTGTTCTTTTTCTTTTCCTGTCTGAAGAAGAGGAAAGCATTCACCATTGACCACTGATAGAGATTCAACACCTGACTTGAGAGAACATTGACTTGACATCTCTTTGAAGTCAATGGCAAAGTCAATGGTTTCTCTACGACCAGGATTTCAACCAGTATCAAATCCTATATTATCTCATACCCATGGATGCATTTTAATTTGTTGAGCCAATAACACTAATCAATGAATATTGAAAGAATGACAAACACATTTGAAATGCATATTACTAGGTACTGAGTAATTGCTATTTCTAGTCAAATACAGGCATTTGGGAATTTACTTCTGCTTGTTCATACCCAATCAATGAAGATTACCACAAAGAGAAAGAGAACCTGCTTGCAATAACTTTGATAACATTATAATGACTGAAAGCATTTTGAAGTTCTGCAGCTGCTTTGCCATTTCAAACACATTCAGATTAGAAGTAATATTAATATTAATAATAACAATAAATTCACAATTATCACATCTGTTGTATGTGGACCCTGAAAGTCAACAACTGGTTGAGCATCTGGTGTTGATGACAGGGATTTGCTGTATAAAACCATGGTCCTCTTTGAGGGGTGAGAACTGCCAGGAAGAGGTAGGATTGACCTGAACAAGTGAAGCAAAAATATAATTGCCAATAGGCTGATCAACCTGCTGGGGATAGCCTTAAGCTAGAAATGATGGGGTAAGAAGATGATAAGCTATAATAAAGTGGGGAAGTGATAGACTGATTGATATGGAAGGAGAGATTGCAAAATCAACTGAACAGGGTAAAAGGCAACCCACTGCAACTGTATACACACAAAGAAAGTAGTGCCAGGACCAGACCATTAGGTGGGGGAATCACTCTTTTTTTTTTTTTTTTTTTCTGGGAAATAAATGTGCAGGAAAGAAAAAAACAGAGGGCATGAGAGATCTGCATGCAGTTGCAGGGCTACGATCTCATCAAGGTGACAGAGGGATGGATGATGGGATAGAGCAAACCTTCAGGAAAATTATGATGATGATACTACATTAGAAGTGGCTGATATACTAGATAGTTGTGCTGCCCTTCAGAGAGACCTGGACAGGCTGGAGAAATAGGACAACAGGAACCTCATGAAGTTCAGCAAAGGGAAATGCCAAAGGCCTGACCCGGGAGAGGAAAAACTCTATGCACCTGGACAAGTTGGGGGCCAACAGGCTGCAAAGCAGCTTTGCAAGACAAACCCTACAGGCCCTGGACACCAAGTGGAACATGAGCCAGCAATGTGCCCTTGCAGCAGAGCAGGTCAACAGCCTCCTGGGCTGTATTAGGAAGATCACTGCTAGCAGGTTGGGGAAGGTGATCCTTCTCCTGTACTCAGCACGGGTGGAGTGCTTAGTCCAGTGCAACATTCCCCAGTACAAGAGAGACCTGAACATACTGAATTGAGTCCAGTACAGGGCCACAAAGATGTTTAAGGGACTGAAACATCTGTCAATGAGAGGCTGAGAAATCTGGGACTATTCAGCCTGGAGAAGAGAAGTCTCAGGGGGATCTTATCCATGTGTATTAATACCTGGAGGGAGGGTGTAAAGAAGATGAAGCCAGAATTTTCCCAGCATCTCCTACCTCCATTGCTGGTTCCCAGTGGCAGGAGAAGCAGCAATGGACACCAACTGAAACACAAGAAATTCCATGTAGACATAAGAAGAAAATTTTATTGTAAGGGGCGATCAACTTCTAGAGTCAGTTTCCCAGAAAAGTTGTGGAGTCTCCATCCTTGAAGATATTTAAAATCTGACTGATCCTGAGCAATCTACTGCAGCTGATCTTGCTTGGAGCAGAGGATTTGACTCAATGATCTCCAGAGGTCCCTGCTGACCCCAAATATTCTCTGTTTCTGTGATTCTCTGCATTATTAAATTTGGCTAAAAACCCAAACATTAATTCAAAATACTTAAAAGAATTTATTGAGTTAGACATATGCATTCATGCTGGAATACCATTGCTGTGCATGTTTGTTTCTGTGAACCTGAGTAGTGGATGTTCAGCAGTTCATGAAAGTAATTCATTTTCGCAGTGAAGAAGTCACATTTCTGAACATTTTTAGTTGTTGAATTCCATTTATTTCAGGGAGAGTATGGTACATAAACACCTCTGAAGGGAAAATTCCCAGGTGTCTAAATTTGAATGCAGCTTTTTCACTTCAGGCCTCCAAATCAGACTAAATTGCCATGTAGTTTTGACTAACAGGAGCAAACAGAGCTGATACAGTAGTATGCAAATGAAGCTGAAGGAATCATAAATAAGTTCCCTAATTTTAGGTGTATTCCCTCAATGGTGCTGTCTTTATGGAAATGAAACTGCCATTGAAAGTCAAATTTATTCCTACATATTTTACGTTAGGTCTATTTTTAGTAATTGATGCATCTTGCCAGAACTCAGCCAACAATTATAAAAAATAAACCTACATTTAAGTATTTAAGCATATATATTCTGTCTGGATAATTTTCTCCTGGAGTAGTTTTTTTCTAAATATAGAAATTATGAAGCCTCTTTAAATATTAAGATTGTTTTTTTTTAAGGAGTTTCAAATAATTCCAGCATATTTCTCTGTTTAAGAACCAAGAAGGACCCATTGACTTCACTGGAATTACAGGTCTAAAATTCTAAACAGTATTGAATACTATTGTGTCTGTTTTTTTCTCTGCCTAGAAGAAAAAATATAAATACACATGTACTTCTGGGTTACAAATAACTATGTTTACTAAGCATGTACAAACATTCAGCGCTGGCTGCATGCCTTGATTAGTTTCTAGTGAATTCTTTTATGATCAAGTGACCCATCTGCTGGATGAGGGAAAGGCCGTTGATGTGGTCTACCTAGACTTCAGCAAAGCCTTTGACACTGTCTCCCACGGTATTCTCCTGCAGAAGCTGGCAGCCCATGGCTTGGATGGGTACACTCTTGGCTGGGTAAGGAGCTGGCTGGAGGGCCGGGCTCAGAGAGGGGTGGTGAATGGAGTTAAATCCAGCTGGCTACCGGTCACAAGTGGTGTTCCCCAGGGGTCGGTGCTGGGGCCTGTCCTCTTCAATATCTTTATTGATGATCTGGATGAGGGCATTGAGTGCACCCTCAGTAAGTTCGCAGATGACACCAAATTGGCTGGGAGTGTGGATCTGGCTGGGGGTAGCGAGGCCCTGCAGAGGGATCTGGACAGGCTGGAGAGCTGGGCTGAAGCCAATGGGATGAGGTTCAACAAGACCAAATGCCGAGTCCTGCACTTCGGCCACAACAACCCCAGGCAGCGCTATAGGCTTGGGGCGGAGTGGCTGGAGGACTGTGTGGAGGAAACGGACCTGGGGGTACTGATTGATGCTCGGCTGAGCATGAGCCGACAGTGTGCCCAGGTGGCCAAGAAGGACAATGGCACCAATTATAAAATAAGTCAACAATAAATTACGTTTTAAAGAAGTAAAATATGCCTAGCACACACACTTGTAAAAATAGCAACCCCTAACCAAAGCTAAAGATACAAAGTGTGTGCATAACAAAGCCAGTGGATTTTAATGATGCAATAAAGACAATCTGGTGTATCATTTAGAAATTAATTTTGCATATGTAGATAATCCAAAGCAAAAACATGAGATACCTTTCCTTGTTTGAAGTGGCATTAGGGTTATAAGCAGTAATTACTTAATGCTAATTTGTTTATAATAGGTTTGATTTATTTCAACTTTTATAATTTAATTAATGGAGTGTATATCAATTATATTTTAATTTTCATTCTTAGCTTGAAGTAATACCTTTATTTTCTTGAATCTGGCACTAGCTCAAACAGCCCTTGAAGAATCTACCTCCCACACCCTTCAGAATCTCTCTTCCTTGAGGAAATCCTCTTTCTGAAATTTCCATTTCATTTCCTGTTTTCCAAACAATACAAGACCAGACTCAGCATCCTGACTGCCAGAATGTGGCCTGAGACAGAGTCGAGGCTATTCAGGAGCTTACAACTTCACAAGCACCAATTCCTGTACTAGAACTAATTCTGCTGGTTTCAGCTCTTAATCCAAATTTACACTAGAGTCAGAAATGTTGGTTGATTACCTGGGCTTTCTGAGCATTTGGTATCCATTTTGTCTCCTTTTCAACTTGTTTAATATAATGTCTGCAAAGCGCTGCAGATACATAGAAACGAGCTGTAACTCCTCCAGCTGGCAGTACTTCTGTTCTGGTAGACCTGAGGCTTGAACAGCTCTTCCTCCACTGCTTCTCCAGACAAGACGGAGTGGGACATGGCCTAAGGGACCACCAGAGCTCTCAGCTCCCTGTTTAGATCGCCTAGAGCTGATCAGCCAACACGGCAGGAGGCAGTGATTAACTGCCAGATAATCCAAAATTTGTTGGCAAGGAGAGTAAAAAAAAAAAAAAAATCACTCTGCCTTCTATCTCTTGCTGTCTTCTGGTCCTTCTCCTATGCACCTACCTGGGAATATCCGCTTATCCTGTGCAAAGACTGAGTTTGAAGTGTTCAACCTGAAAGGGAAAAACTATTGAAATCAAAGCAGAGATGAAGTTTTCAAAAGTAGCTGCTTATATGTAGCTTGCTGAATCCCTGTTGAAGCTATAATGTAGAATTGGCCTGATTTTCATATAAAAGCTAACACAGCTCCACAATTTTTAAAAACAGGTTACACATATTTAAGAGTCTATATTTAGACTACTGTTTTTGCAACCTTGAATGGGTTTTTCATTCCAGTTGTGGCAAACTTCAAATTCACTCAGTCCTTTGATGATTTTTGTCTTGTAGAGACCAGTCACAGAGAGAAAGGCAGCTTTTCATACGGCATTTCTTTTGCATTGTGTCTAATTGACTCAACCCTCTCATGAAAGGATCAGGCCAGTCCAACAGAAAAGGCTTTCATTTGCCTTTCAGAGAAGCTGGATTGTAGCTGAATTTTCTTGTAAAGTCATGACCCTCGTCCCTTTTCCCTTTTCCTTCTAAGACTAGTAGTATTTCTTCTTAGTTTACATGATTTTTTTACTCTGGTAATGTTTCCTGTATTTTATTTTCCCTATCTACTGGAAGCAGCCTTGTGATTACTTTTGAGAGTTTGTTTCATCCCACCAGCCTATGGTTTGGAGGGAAGCATTTGTCTAGTCTTAAACTTCTCTCACTGCATCAGAAGAGAGACCTGGCAGAAGACCTGGGTTCTACTTCTGCATCCCTGGCAAAGGTCTATGCACATCCTGCAAATTTCTCAGCTACGGGGCAAAGTCTTACAGTTTATTTTATTTGTTTTTCAACACACAGTGGGCACTATTGTGGCATGAAGCCACCACTAGTGTTTGGGCATTCAAGAGGAGGAAACAAGGAAGGGCTGTGAGTTTAGACCTACTCCCCTACATGCAAGGACGTGCAGGGCTGGCAGCCCTGCTGCCGCCTATCACCCGGAACTGCCCCCTTCCCTGCAGCGGCTGGACCCCTCACAGAGAAGCAGGGATGGAGTGTCTCCTTTTATCACTCTCTTGCCACCTCATTCTCTCATAATTTTGGATCCCCACTTCCCCAAATGTGAAAACCCAATTCATTTGCTTTCTTTCTTTGATGAAAAACGACTGCCACAAATTAGGCAAAATATCAAGCAAGATCTAAATCCTGCTTTCATGGAAAGGGCTTTGTGTGTGCATTTTTCGATGTATAGAGCCAATTGATACAGTAGTCTCAGAAGCCTTCTGATAAACTGAACCTACCTCCCTTGTCTTTACTACATGAACCTATTTTGGTGCTAGTCTCTGTTCTGTACTCTATAACTATCTTTCCACAAAATGAAGATATTTAAGAAATAATTATATTGGCTCATTATATTCTCAGCCTTTTATTCTTTAATTCTGGTCCAAATAAACACCAAAATTTATATCCCTTGTGCCAAACACTGCATGCATTCAGGCACTGGTATAGTTTATATGCTCATTGTCTCTAAATCATAGTAAGTAGACTGCATATTGCCTGTTAGGTGAAGTCTAATGAGCAGCGTTATTTTTAGAAGCAGAACTATATCCTTTGATTTCTATTGTATTTTTTTATTGCTGGAATAATTTTTGTTTGTCTTGTGCTCTGCAGCTGCATATCAAGCTGAATGCTTTGAGGATTTGTTATTCTCTGTAACAAAGCCTAATATTCCTTCCTGGTCAGTATGTGACTGCACCTGGATCATCTACTGCATTTCTAATGTCTGTAACAGATATTTCCTGTTTTGGGATTCTTTCCATTGTTCTCTGCTTTGAACTTCGCTTGCCTTCTTTAGGCAAGATGTTTAAATGATTGAAGCCTTAGACACCCATTCCTGTGTAGTGACCCATTACTTGTTCTTCCTTTACTGTATGTAATGTACAGACATGGAGTTTTTTGGAAGCCTTATCTTGTTGGATGATGATATTCTATTTTTAAACACAATCTGCATCAGTGCTACCACATTACTTTTTGAATACATGAAGTTAAAATGATGCAAAGCCTTAGTGGATCCAGCTAAATTATTTTACAATGATTTCTTCTTGATTTAATTTAATTAATTAGCTACACGTAAGTGTGATTACAAGTGCTTTGGAGTAATTGCTGTCTCTTCCTAAGTGTTTGCACAGAAGCTAAAACAATGAAGACAGTCCTATGAATAGTAATAAATTTAAGGAAGAAGGTTAAATTGTGTATTATAACAAAATTTATATGATATATAATTTATCTTTTCCCTTGACGATAAAGTGTATAAACACATCGATAAAGGTAGACAACACATACTGTTATATACAGCACAGTGATTTAAAATCCAAAATCCAAAACAGAAAACCTAGGTTTATTTGATCCCACAGTAAGTAAGTTAAAGAACTTAAAATTCAAAGTTGCTGAATATTTCCTCTCTCACTCTTAGTAAATAAGAATACATGTAACAATAGTGAAGTCTTGCAATGAAGTGCTGAAATTCTGCTCAGACTAGCACTTGCTGGCTCCTATTAAAAGAGAAGGAAAAAGAGAAAATGTGCTAGAATAGTTGTGAAGAGAGAAAGTGTTTTGTTGATGAAAAAGTCAGAATTAAAAAGGAAGGATATAGCTATATATAGATGTGATAAGTTGAAATCACAAAGAGGACTGAAGTTTCTCTGGGTATAATCACACAAGCTGAATTCTGACAGAGGTATGTGAGATATTAAGAAGATATAATCAGTTGTGAGTGGTAAGGACTAAAGTATTACATTTCTCCAAAATTAGAATTCTCCCTAGTCAGAGGTAAAAATGCTGTTAAGGTCCAGGATCTGAATCATCCTTTTTTCCTTCCTCTTTTTTTTTTTTTTTTTTTTTTTTTTTTTTTTTTTTTCCCCACTTACACAGCTGTCAGGGACTTAAGTGAGATTTACTTGTGTGAAAAAAGATAAAAGTAGCAAGATGTACTATTCTTAAAAATGCTTCATGCAGCTAACTTTGCTACACTCTACTTAATTTATGAAACTTAACAGAGTTGGGAAGAATGAAATAATGGAATTGTGTTTGTTCAAGCAAAACATACCTAATAAAACACTCTGGCTGGTAAGTGCTTCACTTTTTAATTAGCTGTATTAGTCCAATATAGCAGAGTGAAATACACAGATAAATGATTGCACCAAAGATTTTTAAGACAGTATTGCAGCCTGTTTGCAGACCATTCAAAGATAAAAAATATTTCAAACTGAACATCTGTACACATACAATTACCAGTGGTTCTTTTAATTTGCTTTGATGTATACAGAAAGAAAATCTTCAGAGGTGGGGGAAGGAAACTATGAATGAAATTTGTTCCAACTCTAGATACATTGTTCAAAAGCAGAACAGAACCAAGTGATGAACACTTTTCATGTGGCCATGGCTGTTTACTACTAGAACTGACACTGTTAACCTGTTTCAAGTTTCAAATGCCCCTTTTTAGTAAAAGGCAAATTCCATTTGCTCCTAGGAAACATAAATGACTGTGATCAATCCAGAAGTGTTGATAGCATAACACATCAAATGTATCTCTGGTTATGTGTAAATGGCAGTTACTGGTTTCACTGAGGTCGATGAGTTTGTCATGAGCTTTGTGCTAAGCAATGTGTTCAGCAATATGCCTAGCTTTGCCTGCCCTGGGGAGCAGAACACATGAGATAATTATATTATTTTATTAGGTCATTTTAATCACATGTAAACACATCACACTTAAAGATTTCAAACTGCCTCTTGGCACAACATGATGAATGTCCTCTTCTTCGTTAAAGGTTGGGTGTCCCACATTTCGCATCTTACTTGCAGCTCAGAGTACAGCATCCATATAGTTTATTTTATTATATAGTTGTCCTGGAGTAATTTATTTTTAAAATGAAGAGAAAAATATAGGAGGAGAGAGGTCAGTGAAATGCCAGTAGAATTATAGCCCTTTATAATTTTGCAGTTCAACCGAATGGTGACTTTCACCATGTACATTTTCATTCACGTCTATCCCTTACGCTCTGCAGGGCTGCGATCTCAGTCAGACCCTTGCAGAGCAATGCACAGAGAGTAGGAAAGATGGAGCATGGACAACTCAGGCAGCAATGAGCAACAGATTTGTCTGCACAGATTATCCCTTCTCACTCATGCACATTACTGTCTTAAGTACACATAAATAGATTTCTTTTCCCCTCTATCCTTCTGTCAGACTCTCACTTTCACTGTGACCCAGCATCTAAGGTACTACATATTTAGTCATGTATTAGAGAGAAGGAGCTTCTGTTTATCACATCACATGATGGATTTATGGCATAAAATAGCACCTAGGGAGAGTGTCCTTGCTAAATGAGATGCTGACTGCGGGTAACGCTAACCCATGAATGCGGGAATTGCAAGCACCATTCTGCAGAAGAGCGAGATGGGATGCAAAGAGCGACCTCCAGACATAATATATGAAACCTGACGTGTTGATATTCCCCCGTGTGTTTGCCTAATAGCTAGTCTATTTCTTTAGGCCTAGTGTTATAGTTTTATTTTGTTAGTGTATGCACGTGCTTCAGATAAAAGGGAAGCATGAAGCCATCCGCTTGCTGAGGATAATCGCACCCCGGTACACCGGGAGCAGAAGGAAGATGGATGTAAATGACTTAGTCATAAAACAGCTAGGCAGGAATTGGATGCTCTGGCTCGCTGCAGAGATAAATGCTTCTGACAATATTTAGCTGGTGCAGACCATCAGTTCTCAAAGGCCAGGATTTTCACAACAGACTGAACCAGCTGAAGCATCGGTTAAGAAAATTTTTCCAAGTACACCTTGAATATACAGCCCCTGTGACATAACTAACAGCAGCACCAATAGTGTTTACAGGCGCTGCACTGTAAACAAGTTCTAACACTGTAAAGCGTGAAATGTATGTGTCAAGTTTATTATGCTTCCCTTGCCTCGAGCTGATTAGTGCAAATTAATATTTCACACTAATCAGCATGAGCAGTTAGCACACAATTTGGATTTATGGAATTCAGTTGATTGCATTAAAAATGTATTTAGGCTATTTTTGCATTGTGCAAATAGAGCAAAAATATCTGAACTGCTTCCAGTAAGGGATTTTTTTTTGTATTATTTCTAGTGTTAATGTCACCCTTCATATAGCAATATACTGCTGACATGGTCATGGCTTCATGGATATCCAATATTTATAAAATCTGTAGTTCATACTGAATGAAAAATTCATGCGTAACATTTTTATAGGCAATGAATAGTAAAATTTTAAGTAACTAAACATATATTTTAAACATACTTTAAAAACATGTAAACGAGTAATGAGTAGTTTGAGATACAGCCCTGAAACTGACTTCTCTGGTAAATTAGTTATTCTGGACATTATGAATATAAAAGAGTATTTTAATTTAGCTGGATCAAACAATGCTTACATCAGTTTCCTGCTGTGAAGAAGAAATGAGAATGACCACTTGCCACAGTAAAGACTAAACGCAAACCCCACCTGTTTATTCAGGCTTTCCCAAAACAGCACATTTATTCTCACAGATCCTTTCAAAATCCAAAGCAAGTCTCACGCAGATGTTCCCATCAATTTTAGGGGAACATATAACCGAGAAAGTTACTAAGGAAGCTGCCACTGACTTTTGGGTAAGCTGGCTCAGGTGCAGCATTTCCAGAACTTAATTTAGCTCATAGCTCTTGCAGTTGTCTAGAAAATCTTTGCAATATTGATTTCAAACACCAATTGGATGGCACAGGAACTGTTAGATCAATTTTTTAGATACTGTATTGGATTTCCAACAAGAAGACATCTGAGTACTTTGCACTAATTAAAACCACACAAACACACACAAACATTATTCCAAATTAGGAATTACCTTTTGCAAATTAAACTTAACATTTATTTGGACCAGTATTCCATCATGGTTGTGGCAAATTGTATCTGCATAGCAAGAGGATATATTGTCTTCTGTAGAAGGTCTGACAAGTGGTGACTCCATGTTTTACCTGGTGCCAGACTCCCAAGCTGGTTTCTTCCTTCACAGACATCTATTAGAACTTCTTGAGACGATTGGGTAGCTCTGGAATCAGAGCGACATAACCAAGAACAGAACCTGAATGTCAGCTGATGTGATGACACACACTGATTCTCCAATGTTTAGTGTATGAGTTCTGAGTTCGGTGGTGTTTCTGAGATATCTTCAGGAAATAAAGACCTCTGAGGTTTGTCTAAGGGCAGTATCTCCATAGGCCATAAAAATTTATTATGTAGAGATGTTTGTAAATCCAGACGTGAAACCTTTCTTCTTTGATTTGGCTTTTGATTGTGAGAGACAGTTCTTAATATCTTCTTGCTGAGGTCCAAAAACCTCAAGAAAATAAGTGGAGGATTATATAAAAAAACTATTGTAGTCCCTTTCTTCAGATAAGTAGAAGATGTCTGTACTGAGCTGGTTGGATGCCAACCCGAATTCTGCAAGGCTCCTCCCCTGATATGGACAGCTATTGTATGTTGTGAAATGGCCCTGAGCCATCTGTATCTCAGTATGAGGTCTGCTTGTACCATAAAACCAAAATAAATATATTTCATTACCTAATAGTTATCCATAATGCACATTCTACCATTATCATTTAAATGAGGTCTCTTCGATTTTCTTATTTGCTGATCCAAATCCACCATTGCTGTTCCCTCTGATTTGCTTAGTAATACATATAGAAAATTATGTAATTAGGCTTGTCAGCACAAAGAACATGTAATGTTCTTACATATACTATAATTGCAGCCCATTTGTCAACAAATGACAACTTTAATAAGAGAAGTGCTCACATCATATGGAATGTCCACACACTCCTTTAATAAACACTGATTGAAAAATTTACTGTCACAGCAAGATGTTTTAGGACGTTTTAGGAGGAGGAGAGTTCAACCATAACTGAAAACATATGTTCAGAAGAAAAAACCCAGCTCTCCACCCCACCAGATCTTACTGTTGATTTAAATTTAGGCAAGTACGTATAGTGAAGTGTATTGAACCTGGAAACTTGACCTCCTACATGGCCAGCAAAACCAATTAGAACTGCTTGAACTGAAGCTGTGACAGGGTGCTGTGTCTCCCTTGGATCCAAGCCAAATTAATATTGTTTGTGCTTTTTTGGACTGCTGACCTTTATGCAGCTCTCATGCTCCTTTGAAACACTTCTACGATTAATGTGTGCATGCCAGTGAAAAAGAGACAAAGTGCTTGTGTGTCGTGGGTTCCTCTCTGTGTTTGGCAAAGTCAAGTATGGACTGCTGCGGAGAGCTTTTGATTCACCTTTTGGCTAAGTTTCCTGTTTCATATCTCAACATGCTGATGCAGATAGTCACAAGCTAAACTGTGGTTAAAAAAAAAAGGCTTGCAGACCATCATTCTACACAGTAAAGCTGCCTTTTTTAGAAAATCAAACTTCAAACTTTCAGCAGAGACTAGGAGAGTTAGACATCCAACTTGTCCTGGTTTTCCTAGGAATGCAACACCCACTTCCCTCAGGTGCTTTGAAAATCCTGGCATAATTTATTCATCTCTAATTTGTTTATTGAATTCTCTATTAGAGCAGGATAATTTACAAAAAAAGAACATGAACAATGAGATTCACATGGTTCCAAATAGAAGGGAAAAAATAGCAAATTAAAGCTTTAATGAGAAGACAATGAATGATTAATTAGTCTCCAGTAAATAACAGTACAGCTGATGACCAGTTAATGTGATAATAGAATAAAAATGTGTGTATAAAAAGAACTGTCATTCATATTTGACCTTAGCATAGTTATAGTAAAAAAGGTTAAATTGTATTGATTAATCAAGCTCATTTATTTTATTTTTTTTTTTAATGGGATAGAAGAATCTCAAACCAAATATAATTCCTTATCTTTCCCTGGATTGACTTATCTTTCTCTGGATTGTGTTGGTAGCTCATCTCAAGTGTTCATCTCAAGAGTCCTTGGGATATCCTTCAGAAAACTATTTGAGAATTTTCTAGTTTTAACCATACAATAACATGTCCTTTGGACATTGTGAAAGCTGCATTGTGCTGTAAAACTCATTCTGTGTTTATCCATCCCCATGTAATTGAATAAGTAAAAAGAAAACATTGTGCAGCCCTCGGGGTCTTTTCACTGTTGTGGATGCTGGCAGACTCAGCTGGTTTCTGGGGAAAGAGGCATAGGAATCTTTAAATAAAGTCACTCTGTTTTTGGTCATGCCATGGATGTTTATCAGGATGGTGGCCCAGAATTAATGTGATCACTCCCAGAGGTAAAAGCCTACTCCACATCCTGGGTTCATCCATTTGAACAGGATCCTGAAAGGTCAGGGTGACTAACACATATATCACACATATGACAAATGGGGGTATATGCAGCTCCCTTCCAAGCACCTTTGCTGCAAATATATGAGTTGTATTCCTTTTCAAATGGAAACAAGGATGTCACGTTTGTGTCTAGTCTCCCAAGCATCACGTGAAATAGTTTAAAAAGTGGATGTACTTAGTGGACAGGTGTTCCTTTCTGTGTGCAAATCTGAGTGGAAAAATAGGTAAATATGTGACAGCTGGGTCACAATGGGATATCGGTATCCCATTAATGTATGGAGAAAACATGAATCACGTATATAAAGCTTCAGTCTGAAGGCTTCTGAGTGATGTATTCAAATCAATCTTCAGAGCCTAGTGTCAGAAGGCTTACACATTCATAGGCTTCAACTGGAAGAGAAACAGAACCCTGGACAGAGATGCCAAAAAAACCACCTCAACTCATCCCAGCCTTCCACTTCTCATAGCAAGTGAGTCATGAACAACCTATAGGATATACTGAAGCAATACCAAATCTATGACTTATGATTTATTCAGCACTTCCTGAAAATCAGAAGCCTCGGAGAAATCTCTAAATGAACTCACTATGCTGGGACATCCAAAATCACTAAACATTAAAAAAGTAATGATCAAATTGAATCAGTTGAGAAGCAACTAATACAGTTGGTAAAAATCAGTCAGATCAGGAATATTTATTGAGAGAAAAAAAGCCAAATTATTAGTAAGTGTGTGGGTCATTTTCAGTGACTGGAATTACCTCTGTCCAAAGAAAGTTAGAGAAATATGAGTATAAATAATGTATAATGATCAACTGTATGGTATTTGAAGACATCTCTGTAGTAAAGTACCATATTCTGGAAGCAAGTAACCTGAGTTAATTCGTGCTTGAAAAGCATATTTTAGCTCTCCTGTTTATAGGGAACACGTGGAAACTGATGAAAACTTGTCTCAACTACGCTCTAAAAAGACAGAAATATTTGTGAACTATGATATTGGAAAATTCCATCTTGACTTTTGAACTCCTGGTATAAAGTGTGCTATTCAGTTACTATGGTGATAGTGCCCAAAGCGGTGGCAGTTGCAACTTAAAAAAAACTAGGAAACACAAGATTACCTAAAAGAAGCCGATAACCTTGTATAAAGGAAATATCTATTTTTCTTTTATATATCTATCAATTGTCTCTTTGTTACAGTGTCACCGTTATTAGTGTTAATTCTCTCAGGTAAGTTTAGCTACCTGCAAGTTAATCCACAGGTATCAATGTTACAGAGGAAAGCCATTTACCCCAGCTATTTTTCACATCTATTTGGGTGATATGAATCATTTTCTGGAAACACCTCTCTCCCTCTCTCTCTCCACTAACTATACTGTGAACTCATATAACCTATTTAGCTAGCTGAAATTGGTAAAATGAATCGAACATAGGTCAAGATTTGCTGTAGGCTTATAGATATTTTTACTAAGAGGCTTCCTGGAGTTAACAACCATAGATTATAAAAATTGCTGTAAATATGATGATACTGTTACAGTTTATAGAAAATTATGTAGTAAATGTATATCTTCACACACATATACGCTTTCTCTAAAGAAGTAGATCGTATAATGTAAGTTTATGGCCATGTGTGTTCAGTAGTTATAGTTTACTATCCGTTACATATTATCACTGCAAAATCAGTTCCAATAATTTGAATTATTGGCTTTTTCTCCTAGTTTCTCTTGTTTTCCTGCTCTTATTTCACTTCTATGAGAAGTCTGTCTCTCTGGATTTCAATAGTATTGGCTAGGACTAAGAAGATATATGAAGGAAAAGGATGATCTCCTCTCCTTTTATTTGTTCAGAGTATTTAACAATAATTCAATGTAAAAAAAAAAAAATCAGGCTGATCAGAATATGTACAGAAAATACTTTTTTGGTGATAATAAAACTGTATTTTGAGGGCACTTTTTTTATATTTCTCTGTTTATTATGTACAAAACATTTAAAAAAATAGTGAAAAAGGGTGAGGTGAGCAAAAAAAATGTACTTAAAATTAATTTATACATTGATTAAGTAGTTCTGTGCAGTAAGCAGAAGGCATAGCCTCATAGCAGTAGAAAATAACTGATATTTAATATATTTAAGGAAACAAAATTAAAGAGAAAAGGAAAGGGATGTGAAGACACTTGCTTGTTGAAAATAGCTTTAGTCTATTGTTGTTAGGCACATAGTGTTCTGGCTGTATTATTTGATGCCCTGAGAACTGCTCCCACTCTTTTTAATCACTGCAGTGCTCAACGTGTCTGACACTCTGTCCATTGGAAGTCTAACAGCAAACCTTCTGAAATCAACTGAAGGAGTAAAGGCACAGACCTTGATTAGCATTAAGAGATTTGGTACTTAATTTTGAAAGCACCCAAAAACCCCATTGACATCTGAAAATTGTCAGAATAATATGTCCCTGAAAAAAATATAGATCAAGCACACTGAAAAGAATTAATGTCTTCTGATTTTTATGAGAATAACCTCAGTCTAGATACTAAGGATTTTTTTAATATGAAAACAGAAATATTTTTTCTTGCCTATTAAATATGATTTTCTTATATGATTTTTGTTTATTTATATTAAATAAAGCTGTTATACACACAATCAAGTCTATTCTACAATGTAAATATCCTTTTCACACAAGAAAAATTTTAGGTTCTGATTCTATGAGGTGCAGACATTTCTCATGCTGTGGAGGGGATTCGTCTGACGAGATGCAGGCTTCCACAGTGAAAATACCTATGTCTGAGCTAGTCACATTAGTTTCCTTCTTTGTGACTAAGAAAAAACAGGTATATATGTTATGATAAAAATGAGATGTGTGTATTAAGTCAGATGACTCATGCCTTAAAATGCTTTTCACTCACCAACTATGTTCAAAGAGATCCCAATAAGACTGGCAAAATATTGATGCCTAAGGTTAGCTTAGGTGAATCACATCCTGAGAGAAGAATCTTGAATTTGTAATATCAAGCAACTTGTGCCTTCATGCTCTCTTTCTTGATCTTTTACTTTCCCTAAACTACTTGCTTATCTTTCAAACCAATTCTGAAGAGCACGGAGGGTGCAATGATTTTATCCACAATCATCCTGTCCCTAAACCTTATTCCATTAGGAAACAGAGCGGTACAAGACAGAGGTGACTGAAGTAATGAGCTACTCACGTTACACAGCTGCAACAATGATGAACATGGCACACAGTTTAGCACAATGAATACTAAGATAAGCCTGGATAAAGCCTACCAGAATTTCAGGTATTTCATTCCACTTCAGTAATTCATCCCACCCTGAGACAGGAGTTGTGCTGTGGAGGTGCCTGTGTCTCTTTCCAAAGGGTGCAGGTTGAGCCAAGACCACCTTGTGACTGGTGAGATGAGCATTTTGGCCAGTCACCCTAGGCTAGTAGAGGTGGAGATACCATCCTAAATCTTAGTGAAGATTCTCCATGACAAGAATTACTTAGTTGCATAGCAAATACTGTTTAATTATTGGAAGGGTCTTGAAAGCTGTCATAATAAATAAACTGGTGGTTTTTTTGGTTTTTGTTTTTTTCTTCAAGAAAAGCAAACTCTAATCACACAATAATGTTTTTCCCCTAACATTTTTGCCAGAGTGGAAATGAGCCAGTACCAATGCCTACAGAAATCATTGAGAAATTTTCCAGGCAAGAGGGATCTGCAGAGACAAGGTATCTAACTCACACAGTGTTCATTTTTATGCATTCAATTACCATTTACAACCTGGCCATAAGCTCATCAGACAAAACTTCTGCTGAAGTGAAAACTTGTGCTTATTTTTGGTGGGGGCAGGATTTGATCCAGATGGGTAATAAACTTCTGATTTACAAGCATGAGCTACAGTGCTCTATAGAAATATGCATGAAGAAAAACCATTATGTGTGAGGATATTCCTTTTATTTTAGCCTGTCTAAGGGAACACATATGCTACCTTATCCATTCTTAGCAGCAAGGTCATTTCCCAAAGTACATGGAACAAAAAAAAAATTGATCTACAAACAG
The DNA here is from genome assembly GCA_009806455.1 of Tetrax tetrax. Taxonomy (NCBI): domain Eukaryota; kingdom Metazoa; phylum Chordata; class Aves; order Otidiformes; family Otididae; genus Tetrax; species Tetrax tetrax. Next base: position 398,027 of record WHYT01017142.1, read on the forward strand.
CTCTTATAGCAGTTACTAAATATCTAGCCTTGAAAATCACTTCTAAAAGCAGAGGATGTATTGTGTTATTGTATATTGTATTTTCATCTTTCTCTATCAGAGTCAATATTTCCACTACCATCAGTCAAAGAATTGCCCTGGGTCCAGCTGTGTATATTCAATTGCATAAAAGATATTCAGGTGTTACTAAGAGACTAAGAGATCTATTATCTGTGTTTGAGCCTTTGTCTAGGAAAAAAAAAAAAACAGGGAAAAAAATCTTCCCAGTCAAATAGGAAATTTGATACTAAAGGGTTTAGCAATTGAAATATATTTCAAATGTGTTTTAGGACAGATTCTGCCATCCACCAAGAAACTACAAAGCTGGGCTGAAAGCACAGACTGCCCATGGAGTAACCATAGCCACAACCGGACAAGGATTGCCTGGCTGTTGAACTGCAGTAGAGGGACAGGCAGGAATTAAAACTACGGTGGATGCTGGTAGGGTGAGGAGCTTAAATGTGATGTAGGAAGCAAGTGGAATTGAGTGTAAAGGAGAATTTAGAAAAAGATTTACATAAAAATGTGGGGATAGAAGAAGAATGGAAGGAAGCAGATCCTTCCTGAGTGTCAGAGGAACAAGCAGATAAACTGAAGTAGAATTAGCCACTGTCTCTGTGTGTGTGCATGCATGTGTGTGAGGGGAGAAGTTTTCAATTCTAGGGAAAAAACGTCTGAAATTTAATGCAAAATGTTCCATCGCCACAACTGCAAATGCTTTCATTTTCTATTTAGAGGCAGTAAGAATCCAAGATCCAGATAGGGGAAAAGGTGTCCTAGGAGGTTTCAATTTGTGCTTTATGCTTCCTGTACACCCCGTAGTAATGGATTCTGCCTTGTAATCTATCTGAACCATATGTTCTTTTGTTGCTCCTTTCTCTTCAAAAAGAAATAAAATACTTCAGAACTTTGCACTAGGAGCAATTACAGTTTACACACTCAGGTGATGGAATAAAATGGGTCATTACTTATCATGTTACTTCATGTTTATTGTGTTTATTTCATGTTCCACAAACAATCATAGCTCTCCTTAAAAGAGAAGATTTAGTTTTCAGACAATTCTGACAACCAAATATTTGGAATTTTATCTAAGAATTCTTAGTTTGGGGCATTTTGGGGAAAAAAAAGCAAAACATTTTCAACATTTTTCACAAAGGGGGAAAATTGAAATAAAATATTCCTGTTCTTTCAATGTCTGACATCAGGCACACCAGCAAGACAAAGAAGCCTTCGTTAGCAAACTGGCTGGGTTTGTGAGAACTGGCCCTGACCCTAGTTGCACGAGCAGATGCAGCCATGTGGAGAATTTATCCTTTTCCAAGGGAACTATGGGTGATGCTTCTTCTATCCCTTGTGACTTTATCACAAAGTCTCCTGGAATTTTAGGTTTTTGCTTATTGACCTGGCAACTGCAACAAGGGAGATGTATCCGAATCCACTCTTTCTGTTTTGTGCCTTAACAACACTTGAAAAAAATATGGAAACAGTGAAATGGCAAGGAAGAATCAGAATGCAAAGAAGTCCAAAAGTTATTATGTATAAATCTTTTAATTTTTATGCCAATCTTCCGATACTAGGGTTCTCATTTTTTAATGCTTTGGATTACTAAGGAGGATTATTCCTCTCTGTTTAACTTTAATAACTGGAGAATATTAAAATGTTATTACAGCTCAGTTTCCAACAATATATTTGATTGAAAGCAATAGGTAGGGCACTGAAGCTGGAATCCATTTCACACAGGAGCAGGGAGCACTTTTTCTTGCTCTATGCTTGACAACATTTTCCCTTTGATAATGTGGAAATTACAGCATGGACTGGAGGGAAAAGCTGAGCTCTCCAGCACCTCATCTCACAGCCACAAGTCTGAAAGCTATGAGGGTTGCCACAGGGCAGAGCTGCCTGGTCCCATGCGGACTGTCCTGGCACACGCGATTGCTGTGGTAGACCTGACCTCCCTGCCTGCAAACAAGTCCAGGTTTATTACACTCAGTTTGGGTTAAACCCAAATACGGGCTGCACCAGGTACGTTCGGCATGGCCTCATCCTCCCCCACGTCCAGACGTGGGGACCCCCAGACTGTGTGCGGTGTTGCTGTTGGGTCTGCACCACAAACCCCTGCTTCCAGCTGTGTGGTCCCTCATCTCAAGTGTGTTCTGACTCAGCCCAGTTGTCCTCAAGCTGCTCTGCAAAAGGATGAACCTAAAGAACAAGTTTCATTATCAATTGTATTTTTAGGTGTGGAGCTGCAGGGTTAGAGGCTTTGAATTTCAAAAGTGCCAAATTCTCTTTGAAAGCTAGCAGGATGTAGAGACTGACACGTAAAGGTATTTGGGTGCATAAAGACACAGGAAAACATCTATTCTGGATCCAGAATTAGTCATATCTCTACATCCCATGGAGAACAAAGTGAACTGGTTATTCAGGTATTTCTGAAATATTCAACTGGTTCCTCAGGTCTCTATCATCACTATTGTTTTCTATGGTACCTTTGAGAAATAAGTAAATACTTGCGCCGTCCCTCCTTCAAAATTAATTTAAATTAACAAAGAATAATTACTTAATTGTAGGTTATCATTTATTTCACTGTTGACTAGAGGCCAATGGCATTTTACAAACTATAATTTATTATCTCTGTCCATAGATTAAAAATGAAGAATTTAATTTTTTTTTTTTTTTTAAAGGTAGCATAAAGAGAGCTGTACTGGGTCACACAGTGGCCAGAGGAATATTTAACTCTGTAAAATCGAAGACAGTAATTTCCTGTCTGGTGGGTTGAGTGACTGGAGTACACATCACTGTGTGGATGAGCATATTTCTGGTTTACAGCAGATGGCAGAAGATAAAATGTAAATAAGTTTAAATCACCAGGAGTTTCTCTCCCCAATTATTATGTTATTATACTTCCAGACTTTCAGAAAACAGTTTACCTTTCATCAGTTCCTGTTAACTAATAACCTATAACACATTGTCATGCAAATATGAGAAGACAGCTGTTTGCGTTACAAAGGATAAATATCTACTGAAACAGCTATTGTTCTGAGATCCCGAGTCTACTAGATAGATATTTTCAATGCAAATAAATGATGTAACCCAAAGTGAATCCAACAATACACTGGCAAAGTAACTTGTATGGTTTTCACAGGAGAATATTCAATCTGTGCAAACAGACTACCATCTGTAAACAGCAACATAAATGGGAAGTGTACATCTGATGTGCCTGCTCACCAGATCTCGTCCTTCGGGGTGCTGTGTACCCTTATCTTCTTTTGATAGTCCTATAGGATGACATTTTCAAAGCATCTAGCTTCACAATTAGACTTAGGAGCCTAGGATCATTTCCAAACGGGACAGGCTTTTAAGGTCACATAGGTGTTTTAGTGGAATCAATTGCCTAGACTCCCTTAAAAAAAAAAACAAACAACTTATTTGTTCACTGCAAAATTCAGGGCATTAGTCAAAAGCAAATGAAGCCACTTTTCAAGTTAAAAATAACATTGCTCTTTTATTGGGCAAGACATTTTTTAAAACAATAATCTTAATCAACCACTATTACTTTAAACTTCCAAGACATAAAAAACAGTTGTAAAAATTCTTTTGGTTTACAAGCAGCTTGCATTACACAAAACCGATAAAAAATAGATTAAAAATTAAACATTTATGACCCAAGGAACTGCTGAGCAGACTTGGCTCTGAAGAACATCTGTAACAATAAAATCCAGACTCCTGAAATTCGAATTTGCCTGTTATGCTTGCTTAATTACTGTACATGCTAACTTTTTAGTCTCTGATAGGGTAATGGTGCAGTTGTAGAAAATATTATTCCCTTAGGGATTTTCATATGTAATTTCTAGAGGGGAGGACTCCTTACTTGACATGCACACATGACTTCCAGTACCATGAATGGAAGTTATGTACTCCATTCGAAGGGAGAGTACACCCTTGAGTATGTAACTAAAACCAAAATACCTATATTGTAATAATGCTAGAGGTAGGACTTAATCTACCAGAGCAAAATATTCAGAGGTAAAGAGTGAGCACAATTTCAGCCTTACCATATGCATTAATGGTAATATTATCTTCCGTCAAGGGACTCAAACTACTCTTTATACATCTAAGTTATAGAACTAAGGCTCAATGGAATTAAATGATGGTGTTACCGAGTGTATTAAGGCTGTTTCTGTTTTACCTTTGTCTTTACTTGCTGATGTGGAGTGTAGCAGAATCTCAACACAATAACATTACTGAAACTTTCATCCTGTTTCTAATTTGCACTTTGCTCTAGCAAATTGATTTTATGCCCACGATCGGGCCATTTTTAAAGTGCTGGAGTAACAAAGTGAAAATGAGAATTTGGCTCCCCTAGTGACAAGTTTTACCTTCTGATATATTAAACCTATATAAATGAAAGCTTAACTGGAACCACTTAGTCTTTCTTCTATATTTTTAAAAGAAGAATTACAAATTCAAATTATCATATGATCCCCTTCTTAATATTAATATCAGGTTTTTTTTCAATACCACAATTAATTTTTTACTCTATAACATAAATCCTGATTTAATGAATTGTTCCTAAATTGGTTTTTAATCCACTTATTTGTATTAACAGCTCTTATTACAGTGAGCTCCGTCCCACTTCTGAGTTATGCACAATTTAGTGCATATAGATGTTTTGCATGAAAAACACACAGGGACCATGATTCTATGTATACAATTATCCACTGTAAAGTGGAACTTAGGAAAGGTAAAGGTACAACTGGTAGACAGCAAATGCTTTTTTTGTTTCAGTGTCTTCACTTTTACTCATCAGACATCAATAACAGAGATGTAGCTTCGTGTGTTCAAGACCAGCAATGACACTGGTTTTACTTTTTGATTTTTAGAAGATGATGGGTATATAGAGGCATATATATATACAGATTTTTTTTTAAAACTATCTCCCACATGCAGAAACAAACATTCCATATCTTTATGTATGAACTATAAATTCGAGTTTAAGATAGATGTCTAATTAGATACTTGTTCTAGTAGCTACTTTTTAAAGCAAAGCTTGTAGCAGTGGGTAATTGAAGGAAAACATATACATAGAAATAGCATTTTAAAATCTCCTGAGGGAATAAACACATTGTTGGGATACTAGGTATACACTTTCTAAGTGACTTTTAGAAGAGTAATATAGCCCACTGAAGTACTGAATGAGGCACAAATGAAAAGCCCTAAAATGCGTATGTTCTATATGAACAACACTTCTGCATTAAGCCATAGTTAATAAGGTTACACAGATAACAGTCCTTTTGTTATTAAGTATGGATTTCCTAATTGAAAAGCACCTTATGATTTATTATAAAGGCTATGATTAGATTAGGCCAAACAAATCAATATGCCTTTAATTAGTGGCATAGCTGCTGCTTCACTATGCTCTATGATAACACCAAAGTTCAATGAGTTTAAGATCCTAGGGTTCTGTAACAATGTTCTCTAAAACTGAAACTTAAGCTTTATTTCATATATAGAGGAAACTACTATGACAGTAAAAAAAAATGAGAACAGTTCTAACAGAAATGCGTGAGCTGATGTGTACATTAAAAGTAAAAATAATAATCTTTTATGTCCCACCCAATAGCTATGGACATGCAATTGTATTTCAACAAAGTACTAGCCTGTAGTACTGCACATTGGATAATATTTCATATTAATTAGTATTGCAGCCTTCTAGCCTTTTTCTAAACGTGACACCAAAAAACCATGGGAATGCATGTTTTTAATAGTAAACAACATGCATGCGTGCATTTCTATAGAAAATACACTTTTTAAATTCATAAAACTGAGCTTGGTAAAAAGAAGGTCACTGGGAGCTCTGGGATTACTTGAGTGCAGAGGTCCCCCAGAAAGAGATGTGGTGGCTAATTGGTCATTTTGTGATAAAGCTCTTTCCTTTAGACTTGCAGAACATGTTTAATTTACTTATTAACAGATAAGAGTTAATCTCTGCCAGAGAGATGTGTACTATTCAGTCAAATAACTACAAATGTGTGTGTTTGTTTTTTCCTTCTCTGTGATCTGGGACAGACCGATGATTCTTCTATGAAAAAAATAAGTATGAGACTAAAACTGTGCCCAAACCACAGCCATAAAAAACATTGCCAATGTTTGCAGAGAGATGTTTTAAAGAGACAAACAGAACAAGAAGATGTGTTCAGAGGATACCAAGGGTCCCAAAAGTTTCTCTCTTGCCCTTTTCCTCCACAACTGAGTCTCTTCTATCCCTGATTCATATAAATTAGGGAATCATAGCACCCCATTAAAATGTCAGAAAAGTTGCAACGTGTGGCAGAAACCCACTCCTTTAGCTGTTTTCCTCCTCTTTTATGTCCTGAGGAGCCTAAATAGCCACAAACAACAACTCTGAAAAATATTTTTAAGATGTTTAAAGTCTTGCTCAGTTGTGAGTGATGTGCTGTTTCCTTGCTCTTTGGCTAGTGTCCAGCTCCTTCCCTGAGGGCACATGGGCTACACTATGCAAAATTCCCCCCCTTCCTAGCTCTGAGTTTGCTCTCTGACTCTGTTGCTTCTTCTAAATTACTTCACACAAGCTTTTCTCAATCTCCTGTGTGTCTTTAAAGTTTTGTCTTTAGATTCAGGACATTAATTATCAAAAATCCCTGTTAAAATCTAAATAATTTCTAAACCATTGCTGCTCAGATGTTTTAGATGAAATAAGACATGTATGTTTTTCTCAAAATACTCAAGACATTTTGACTAACCCTTTAGGCTAATCTCTTTTAGCTTTACCTAAACAAGATAATACTCAAAGCCCTCAAAATCTGACTTGGAAAAAAATTCAAAATTCTTTCCAAGGTCATCCAATGACTCATTTGTTGTGTGTATCATCTTCATCCAAAAAGGATGAAGTCTTCTGTGTCAAAATGACTGCTGAAATGTATTAATTTAAAATACTTTATTGGAAAAGTCTTTCACTACTATCGTAGAAATGTTCTCTTTTTACAAATGTCTAACTTTTAAATAGTATTCCTAAATTAAGAAAAATATAGTTTTCTATTTCATCTTATTAAAAAATACTTCTGTCTCCCACATTTTACCTCCTTACATAAAAGAAAGGTCTATTAGAAATCAGAAGATGAGAAAAAGTCACTCCCTTTTAGTTTTCAATAAATAAGAGGGAATAAGAGGTAAAAAGATTAGAAAGTACTGATTTTCCTTTTCTTTATTCCATATTCTCACTGCTGTATTTTCTCTCTCCCCAACCCGCACTCTATCCCTTCTCCCCCTGGTATGAAGCGGTGTAGGAAAAAAGAAAAAAAACCCAAAACTGTGTAGAAATAGGATTCTCTAAGTCTTGCTTTTTTTTTATTTTTTTCAGAGTAGGAAATAAAATCTCATTAAACATTACCAAAATACATGTATTTTCCTCTAAAATGCATTGTGAAGTATGGCTGGGTTTGACAGTTATACCTCATTCCAGATTTAACTGAAATTGGGCTGTCTCCATCTTCTTTACACCCTCCCACCAGGTACTTAGAGACATGAATAAGATCCCCCTGAGCTTACTCTTTTCTGGGCTGAATAGTCCCAGCTCACTTAGCCTCTCCTTGTATAAGAGATACTCCAAATCTGTTAAACATCTTTGTGGCCCTGTGCTGGACTCAGTCCACTATGTGCGGATCTGTCTTGTACTGGGGAACCCAGCTCTGGATGAAGCACTCCAGGGCAGACCAAGCTGCCCCCTCATGTAACATACAACTCCCCCTCCTCACCTCCCCAGCCTGCCCTTCCTAAAGAACCTGCATGCCTCCATGGCAGCTCTCAGCTGTGTGAGCTGTCTCACCACATCGCTCTGATCCCAATGGGACTGTAGCTTTGTAACTACACACAGACTTCTAATTCCCTCTGCTTGTTCCCATGCTGCATGCATTAGTGCTCAGGCGCTACAGAGAGCCACTCAGGCATGCTGCTTTCCCAGAAAACGTGTGAGAGCTTCTGCCATCATGCTGTGCTCTTGGCTTGTATTTATCTGTGTGCATGCTTTTGGGATGGTCCATCTTCTTCACATGGGTCAGCCTCTCTTCAGTTAAAGTGGCACGTGCCCTTAAGAGCACCACCTAATGACAGTAAGTGTTCCTCTCTTCCTTCCAGAACACAGGAGACTTTTTTTTTCTTTTTTTATAAACGGTGTTTGACTTAAGTGATACATCATCCTGGGCAAAGGACATTAACTAGTGTGTGATTGCGTCCTCTCTTCAGCTTGCTGCTTAAAATACATATATGCACATATGTGTGTATATATATGTATGAGAAAAGCAACTAGAAAGCCATGATGTCATTTCTCACTCAGGTTGAACACTAAGATGTCTCCTGTGTAACTGGACCTATTCCCAATCAGGAACACTCCAAGCTTTGTGTCTTCATTTCTGGACTACAGCCTGCTGCGCCAATAATGGAAATCAGCAATGGGTAGGGCTTTTATTCAGTCAATCTATGCATACATCTGGTTATCATCTCTCAAATAAAGTGGGTTTTTTTCCTAGGTGTGGTGCTGCTCCTGGCAGAGAAGGTTTTGTTTCAGTATGAGACAAGCCGTTCCAAATTTCAGAGAGAAGGTATCACCAGGCAAGATCCCAGGGTTGCCTAAAAGCCTCTCCTGATGCAGGTCAACGTGACTGGCAGCTCAAAGGACAGCCTGATATTATCTTCAATATCATCATAAAGGTCAGTAGCCTTTAAAATACTACAGCTAGAGGTAGCATCCCCGGAACAGTCTGGTGGAGAGCTGTTGTTGCCTTAAATTGATCAGCAGACAAACAGAGATCTTTACGCATAAATGAGGCAGAAACTTGAGCAGGAGAGAGATATGTGTATCTTCTCGGCTTACACATTAACCTTACAAATGACAATTTAACTTATATGTTAACCTATTATTATATAAAGACTCATAAGTTCCAGTTCAGAGAAACTCTCCAGCCAGAAATACTAAAATTGCTTTTGAATAGCCTCACCATAATTACTAGAAACGAGAGCTGCTTGGCCTTAAAGAATATCAGGTGAATATGAATAGCCTTTATGAAGTTTTAAAGGCAGTGCACACACGTATATATTTCTTCATTGTGTTAGTGTTCATGCTTGAATCAGGAGTGAGATTTTGAAGTAAACCTCCCTGTTATTCCCACTTAGTATGCTTTGGTTCGCACTACTGAGCTGTCAGAGCTCACGAACTGGATGATCAAATTAAACTAAAACTTGTCTATATTGGCAAGCAGTGCAGTCACACAGGAAGGGACCCACAGAGCAAACCAGCTGGTGCTGATGTTCAGTCTCCGTGTACGTCAGGAGTTTTACTGTGAGCTGTCTCTGGTCCACAGACTGAATAGGCATGGGCAGGTAATCTCAAATATAATTTAAAAAATTGTTTGAAGGGATTTGTCCTATTTTTTTTTCCAGTAGATTTTCTTGAATGAATTACAGTAGAGATTTAAGATTTTACCTAATTTTTCCCTTCATAAAATCATGTGCCTTATTTATCAGGGAGATAGCGTGACTACTTGCAAATGGGGTGATGATCTCCTTGGAACAATGTTTTACTAAAGTGTATTTTGTGCTATGGAAAATTATAACTTTCCTGCTTCCCAGCAAAACCAACCTCCAGTTACGCCTTTGGCCAAGAAACAGATAATTTTAAATTTCACTATTAGTTGACAATTTTCCAAATATGTTAAAAATTACTGCTTTCCAAAATATTAGTGGATGTTCATAGCTTAGTGAAGAAAAGAAATGAGAATGGACTCAGATAGAAAGGAAATACATTCACTGTCAATACGTAAAATGTCTAAACATCAAAACCCCCAAGTGTTCTGTGCTGGTGTTGCTTTATTTAACTTCATTTTTTTTTGCTAGCTGTTGACGCCTGAGTTCTAACTAAATGCAGAAAATTAGTGGCTCAGAGTGTGTTCAATGAGACAACACTACTTAGGCGCTGTCAAAATGGCAACATCGGCAGTAAGTCAAAGGGCTTAAAAATATTTGCATGCATTTCATATTCCTACCTTGAAAGTGCATCAAGGAGGTTTGTTAGAATTTTAATGGAGAGAATGGAGATGGGGCAAGTGGCTTGTTAGGACTTAGGCTTTTACTCGCAGTCTAGACAGATTTGATACACGTAAGGTTTGGACATGCAACCATAGCAGTGATCATACGTCCAGGCAGTGTTTATGCCCCTCTGCTTAAAACATCTGCTTGAAAGAGATGACAAATCCCCAAAGCCACAATTCCTGTCACCCCCTAGCCTGGTGTCAGCTGCAACAACATGTGCAGCTGTCTGCACCCCTCTGCGTGTTCCTTGGATCATGCTCTGCCCTTTCCCTCTTTACATTGGTAGAAAAATCCCTAACTTAATTAGATCCCAATTCATCATCTATGAGGTGGTAATATTCAGGTTTGCGTGAACAGGTACAGTCCCTCAAGAATTAGAGACCACAGCTTAGTTTCTTGTGCTACCGCCAGGTTTCATTCAGCACTAGCATTGTGAACATCTCATCCTTACTTTCTCAACAACTACTATTCATATTACAAAAGACCAGTTCTTGGTCTTTCAAAGTCTTAAAAAAAGAATTGTCCTTACTTTGAAGTTGCAGCTTCATAATGTGTTTTTGATCATGGTTTGTAGACATATTTCTGACAGAATCTGGGCTTTCTTCTTCCATAAAACTCACACCAAATGACTCCAAAACCTTGCTATTACTTCAGTCCTACTAGCAGAAATACACCAGTTCTGCCAGATCCTGTCAGTCTTCAAGCACAAGCAAAGCTGTGGAATTCTGACTTGCTTGTACAAGCTGTGTCGCTCACACACAGAGTGATAAAATTTCACACAGCAGTTCTAATGACTACACTTAGATTATTATATAAATTCATAGAACATATTAGTAAATGCAGTTTCAAACAAAAGGTGGAACACTATTACGGAACTTTGAAGGTAACATTCCACCACAGTGTATCAAATTAATAAGAGCTTTGGAAAAAAATAAAAAATTTGCCAGGGCAACACATTCAAATGCACTTCATTACATCAGCTGAGAAATATTTCTGCCTTGCAAGCGGAACAATAGAAACATGAGCTATTCTGTTTCCTAAACCAAAGCTATTTCCCATTACCACGTTTCACAACTGTCCATGAGACACGTGGCTCTACAGGACACTTGGCGCCCTGTCATTCCCTCCAGGGCGCAAGGCACCTGCAGTGCTGGGTGGCTGCATGCCTGCAGCATGGGGCTGGCTGGGGCGTCACAGCAGAGCCCCCAGACCGCTTGGTCTGGCACATGGCACATTTGTACCTCTGGTGGAACTAAATCCCACTGAGTCGTAAATATTGACTCAGCAGTGTGGCTGCCGCTTTCATTTTTTTCACTGAACAATGCCATGGGAGATTATTAGGCTTAGCTGCTGATTTTTGCTTCTAGGATGGATCAATGATCGTTGATAACAGAATCACTTTTTTATACGCTTATTTTAGTCAACAAGCTGTTGTAGCATGGCAACCATGATTATTCAGCTGTGCTGTAAATAGACTTTCCTTCCTCAGACAAATACAAGAGAATTTTCCTTCCTTTTTTACTCCATGGGTTACAATTATTAGTCCTGTAAGATAATTCACATATTTGCCAACACTGGGAAGTGACAGGAAGAAAAGGGATGTTTTCATTACAAAATTTCCTCCCTTCTTTGCACTATTCTTAGCACTTACCTCACATGTATCTTTATTCAGAAGTCCCAGCTAAGACAGGAGATATGGTGCTTCTGGTTATATGGTCCTCATAGAAGGAAATGGCCTCTCCACCTTGCTGGAGTTTCCACTCCGATGATAGACAAATATTTTCAAACAATACTGGCTCTCTTGTTCCAGTGTGTAAGTTAATTTGTTGTGGTGGGTTTGTGCCTGCTTTAAAGAAGTAATTTATTGGATGTAGCATCTTTAAAAAATAGTATGTTAGATTAATTAAAAAAAAATTTACTGAAGAAGACAACGTGAAGGAAATAAACATAACCTTTCTCTTTGGAAAGTAACTGTTCCTTGAGCACATAGAGACTGTTTTCACATGGCCTGTCAAATGTACCTAAGCAGCACCTGAATAGTTAATATTTGCCACAATGATCATAACTAGTCAGAATTTAATTTTCTGAAGAAAATATACTTAAGAGAAAAAAAACTGTTATTGAAAGGTTAAAAATAAGTCTTTTAATTGTAAGACAAAATCATGATTTTTGCATTAAGTATTTGGACTTTTCTTTCTGATGCAGAATAATTTTCTTATTACAGTAGATGTTTCTTACATAAAAACTCTAAACATTGCTTAGCAGAAAAAAAGATGAGGAAAAAATCCACTGGTAGTTGCAAAGGATATTTCAAACTTACTCCTCAAATTATAGACTAAGAAATAATTGCAGCATTTCTTTGATGGCTAATTTCCAATAGGTTAATATGTCCATGAAAATGTAATTGACAATTCACAAATACTACAAGAAGGGAAACTCATTGAGTAAATGATTGGCTATTTATGACTTATTTTCTCAGCCTTGGTTATTACAGTTAAACGATGTAACCATTAGCTATAATAACTATTCAGGCATGAAAAGAGGTTATTTATCACAACTGCATACAGAAAAATTAAATGCAAGGATGTAGCCACTGATGGCAAGAGATATTTTTAATAGTATTCACTACAAAGAAAACTACAGTCCCTGCCTAAAGAGTTTCTGTTTTATAATGATAAAACCCCCAAATGTTAGACAATAAAGGCGAAATGTAAAAGCAAATGCATCAAGTGATATCCAGAAGCAGATAGCCTATATATAGTTATAAACTAATTTCTAATTGTTTGCAGTCAGCCAGTTAAGTTGTTAACCTGCTGTGCTAATGATATCCGGCTCGGCTTCCCCATTTCTCAAAAATGACTTAATGTCTTGTTTGATAGAGCCAAAGGAGACAGCTCAAGCACACCGCACTGCTTTCATCCCACTTAAATCCTTTTGAGATGTACGCATAAAGTGAGGTGCAGAAAGACTTTTAATATCAGGACAGGATATTCTGTTCTTACAGTGACCACTTTTCTGGGTCTTGTATTTCATATGCAGGTTTGTTTCTGAGCGACCTTGTTGGATTTACTCCGGTGAGGCAAGAGTGGGCTCCAGCCCGCTGTGTGCTGCATGTAAATGACTGCTAGAGGTCTGAAGCCTGGCATAGTAATAATACCCTGGACAGCTGTTGGCGGGAGGTTTCCCTGTGGTTTCCCTGTTAATGACACTGCCCACCGATCACAGAGAGCTGGGGATTCCTGCTGGCTCAGATTTCACCAGCACAGCTCGTATTTCCAACCAGAGGTCGAAAGGAAAACGTTTCACACAGTGGAAAACAATTACATTTTCATACATGCAAATATAAATAGAATGTGGAAAATACATGAGGAATCTGGGTTTAAATTTGAAAGAGGACAGTAGCATCCATGTTGGAGAACCACTGTCTGAAATCCTCTCGTGCTCACAGAATGAGTCAAATCCTATCTTCATTTACTAGCAGCCTGCCCCTGTGGACTAGTCAGGTATGAACAGTTGTTTCTGGAAGCTGGATCTTTCTCAGATGTGCTAGAAAAGATTAATTTTGTTGCTTGAGTCTCAAAAGAACTCAGCTTTGATTTTTCCAGCGTGTGTCAAAATGCAGTATGATCTCCTGACCTCTGTTCTTCAGAGGAAATGTTGGAGGACTGTGTTGGCAAGGGGATTACTAATGTGGTTCTCTGCTCCATTAGCTCCTTTCCTCCTTTATTTTCCATATTTATTTTGTGGAATATTTGTGTTCGTCTTGTGTACAGCCTCCTTTGGCACTGCCCCAGCTGGTGTCCCTCATCTCTCTGATATGCCGTATGCTGCACAGGAATCTGCAAAAGGAGAGTATAGCGACTTTCAAACCAGAGCCTTCTAGGAATGCACTTAGGATGAGTGGATAACTCAGGTATGGGGGGACATCAGGTGGTCTCTAGTCCAACCCACTGCTCAAAGCAGGATCTGCCATGAGACCAGACCAGATTACTCACCACCTCGAAAACACTCAAGGATGGAGACTACTCCTCTCTGGGCAACCTTCCTCTGCTGGACGACTTCTGTTTTTATCAAGAATTCTTACCAGAAGGGTGACAGCCAAACTTTTCCAGGCTAGGTGTTCTGAGCAACTGTCTCTTGTAGGCTCAGACATTAACCAAGCTGGAATATGCCTAATTTTACAAGACCTCAGGCAATGTCTTTATTTTACTCTCATAATAACACCCCAATTATTCCTTCTTGGATGCTGTGAACAAGTAATCCAGCAGATACAATACAACGTGCTGCATGGATATTTGCAAGAAGAAAAGGAATGGCCAGCTTTAGCAACTACTGGCGAACCAAAGCAGTGTGTAGAAGAGTGCAGTCATTTGCAAGGAACAAATAAGATGAATTGTAATAAAGAAAATTGATAAATAACACTGCAGCTTTGCTTTGTTCAGTTTTTTTTTGTTGGTTTTTTTTTTTTTTTTGTTTTGCCAGTACGGCAAAAACTATAAGAACTTTGTAGCTGGGTTATTCACATGTTCTAGGAGAAGCCAAGGTAATGCCTGCCATCTTGCTCTCTAATCTCATCTACTAGCCTTTATCTTACTCCTCCATGTTTTTTTCCCACCTCCATCTCCCTCTTCTCTCCTTTGTCTCTAGCTTTTTGGCCATCGGAGTTAGGAAAGAAAGAGAGACTGATAAAAACATGTTTGATCTGAATGAAGATGTATTCTGAAACATAAAAAATTCTTACAGATTATTTTTTCCTCTCAGAAATGGGAGGCAATGGCAACTCTCAGCAATAGCAAGGGTGTTTGTTGTAGTTTAGCCCTGCTCAGGACCAACAGTCTCTCACTCCCCCCACCCTCCAAGAGAATAGGGAGAGAAAATATAAGAAAAAAGAAGAAAAAAAGGCTTGAGGTTTGAGATAAGAACAGGGAGAGATCCTTAAAATTACCCTTACGGGCAAAACAGACTCGACTTGGGGAAACCTATTTGTTTATTATAAAAACTAAAGCAGGATAATGAGAAAGAGAACAAAATAACTTCCCCCACCCCTCCGTTTTTCCTGGGCTTAACTTTATGTTCAGTTATCTCTACCTCCTTCCCGTCCCAAGCAGCACTGTGGGGAAGAGGGAAATGGGGTTATGGTCAGTTCCTCGCTTGTCACTTTATGCTGCTCTTTCCTCCTTGGGGGAAGAACTCCTCACATTCCCCCCCTGCTCCAGCGTTGGGTCCCTCCCATGAGCCACAGTCCTTTGTGAACTGCTTCAGCGTGTGTCATCTCTTCCACAGGGTGCAGTCCCTCCAGAATGACTGCCCCAGCGTGGGCCCTCCACGAGCCACAGCCTCCTTCAGGCCTCCACCTGCCCCAGTGTGGGGTCCTCCATAGCTGCAGGTGAATCTCTGCCCCTCTGTGGACCTCCATGGGCTGCAGGGGGACAACCTGCTCCACCATGGGCTGCACCATGGGATGCAGGGGAATCTTGGCCAGAAGCAGCATTACTTCTCCCCCTCCATCTTCACTGACCTTGGTGTCTGCAGCCATTCCTCTCACAGGAAAAATTCTTCACAACAGGCAGGCAGACGCCTCTCAGGTTCTCTTCACATCTCATCTCCTCTCCACTTCTTGCAGCTGGGCCGGGCTGATTTGGGCCCAGTTGGCCACCTGGTGGGAGGCCAGAGGGTGAGGGCCACAAGGCCCCCAAGGCTGCCAAGGCTCACACCTCCCCCTCTCTGCCCCTGCTTCCGCTTCTTCACATCTTCTTCTTTTTTTTTTTAATTTTTATTTTATTTTTACTTTTATATTCTATTTTTATTTATTTTTATTTTTCCCCTTCTTAAATACGTTATCGCAGACGCGTTACCATGGAACATTCTGCCACCAATTGGCTTGGCCTTGGCCAGTGGTGAGTCTGCCCTGGGCCTGGCCAAGTCCACTGGACAAAGGGGAAACAACTTCTAGCAGCTTCTTAGAGAAGCTGCCACCATAGGCCCACCCCCCCTCTAAACAAAACCAACACAGTGTCAAAGACATGTTTTGAGTTTTGATAAACCAGTGTAATTCTTTCTGTTTGATTTATACTTTTTACTGAAAATATGACATCCTAACAGAGGGCCAGAGGAAGACGCCACCACTATAGATTCCTAGACAGCTGTGGCTGGTATTAACTGCACACTGAGGATCCTTTGAAGATTATTTTTTAATGCTAACAATGCTTTTCAAGATTCTTGAATTAAAGATAAAAGAAAAAAAATCAATGTATTAGCATTAATAGCATACACAGTAGTGACATAATGCTATCAGGTGGAACCAAGAGAGTCTTCCTTACCAGCCCTGGACTCTGTGTGTGTATAGATAATTAGCTATTCCTCTATGTCTTTTTGTCTCACACGTCAGGATTCTCTTACCTGTAGTTATTTCTCTTGAGAGGTACACTGTCATTTCAGCACTATACACCTCAACAAATTGGACAAAATTGTTGATGTAAATCCCAAAGAGCAGCAATGCATCTTCATTAGAGTAGTTATGTGGTTTATGACTTTTTCAGCTCATTTAATTGAGCTTTAATTTAAGTTCAAAAGACAGTCAAGTGCTTATGGCAAAGAAATCTAAGGGAAACTCAGTTGAAGTAAAATAAGAATCACACTTAGGCATGTTAAAACTGGAACAAATGATCTGGATCAGACCAATCTACCACAAAGAGTGTTTCTACCTGGGAAGACACATCGTAAATCAGATATACTGACCCCACTGCACAGAGTGAGGAGGCAGGAGCCAAAAAAACAGCTGCTGGTACCATAAAAACAAAATGGCTTACAGAGAAACAAACAGCCTCCCCTCACAACACACACATGTACACACACATCTCTGATGTTTCTAATTAATTTTCATTTTAGAGACTTTGAATATCATCACTTGCAATTTACATTTTTGAAATGTTTCCTTAATTCTGGCAGCGCCTGCTGGGTGTTGCTGTCATTAATGGTCTGTCAGATTTTCACTGATAAAAACACCTTGAGGGATTTGTAAGATGCCCTAAAATTCACTCTGTGTAGAAACTCAGTGAATAAGACCTCAATGAGAGAGAGTGGTAGAGAATAAAAGTGACAGGGATAAAAAACATGAGTAGGAGAAGGATATGAGTGGATCAAAATGAAATGGAGAAGGGGCAAGAAAGACGAAGTTGGAAAATCACAAATTACTTGACAAATATTTCATATATCCTTTTTGTTATCCAAACTTAGTCTATTTTTACAATCAATCAAATTTCTGTGTGTTTTTAGTGTTTGAAGGTTGTATATCAGAAATATCTTTTAAATGTATTAAAGGACAGGAGGATTTTCAAGAAAGGCATAGTAAACTCATGAAGTACCCAGGGTATTAGTATGATATTTGTGATTTGTCCATAAGTAATCCGTGCCATTCTTTGAATCTACATTGATTCAGTAGAGTTAATAAAAAAAAAACTAACAGCGCAGGTTACAAACCATACCATCAGGTAGCTATTCTCGGGTAAATAATCCATTATGCTGCAATGAGACTGATAAATATATACAAGAAATCTTAACAGTGAGATCAGCCTTATTGCCTCCAAGAAAGAATTGTGGAAAACAATCCTTGATACACTGATTTTCCACATTGGTGACAATCCTGAGTTCATCTGTTTCTTCCAAGGTTTTGTTTTTTTCCTTTTCTGGTGCTCCCCATGTGTGGGCCATGGTTCTCAGTCTGGTCAGGAGAGCCATTATCCTCTGTTCATTCCAATTTCCTAGAACTTCCTCTATGCTTCAAAGAGATTAACTAACAACTATTCAGTATAGAAAGAGAAAACAGTTTGTCTCTGAAAAATATTAAGACAAAGATCTCTCAAAAGAGACATCTAGAGAGGAGTATCAGAGTAGATGAAGTAGAGAAGTTTTTATGTAAAAGAACTCATATGGGCTCATATTATATATATAATATATATATACTGATATAATCAAAGTAGGCAAACAATCTTGAAGGTGTTTTGTAATCATGTCAGCCAATAGCTGTATGATTATGGCATTTCAGTGTTTGTGGAAACATTTTACAGACTTTTAAAAACATCTTAATTTGGTTTTCTGCATTTTTACCTTATTGAATCAAAGAATGTTGTGCTCAGGAACCCTGAAAGTCAGGTTATTCACTGGTCACTCAGATTATTTTTAACTTTTGGTTCCTGCATAGCATGTATTTTCCCCTCAAGGTCAAGAGCTCCTGAGAAGCAAGCTTCTCACTGGACTTGAATCTTGATTGGCTTTATCATATCACACAATTGCTTGAGTTCATCAAATCTACAATCACGATCATGCAGTTCATAATACCTGTAACAATACACTCGTAATCAGAACTGACCTAAAGTAAGGTCAAGCATGAATTGCTACCCAGCATGTCTGAGGGGTGTCCACTGTAAAAAGAATTATTTTTACTCCCTGGAAGTCAGACAAATAGCAGTTTTGTGGCAATCAAAGGGTAACAGTTGTCTGGCGGGTGGGTGAACATTTCTGTCGACTGCTTTTTTAACCACAAAAAAGGAGCACAGAGTGGTAAGTTAATTTATTCAGAAAACGCTGGTTGGATTTTGTCTCACCTGTCTTTCAATACCCACAATGCAGATGTTAACATCACAGCCATTGACCTAAATCTCTTTTAATAGTAAAAGGAGGGAAATAGATGCCTTAGGGATGTGATTCATCCAACCTATTTCAGACAGATATTTACCTAGTAGATGAATTGCACCCTGGGCTGCACTGAGTTTATTGACTAGATCTTCACAGACTATAAAGATCATGAGCTGATCAGTTCAGAACAGCAAATTTCATCAAATGAATCCTATCTTGTGTCAAAGTAGTAAAGGTGGGTACAAGTTCTGTGAGCAAAGTTTAGACAGTTTCCACCAGAACATAAAATTAATTTATAGGCACATTATAAGGTGACTTGCGACTTTAAGGTCTACATCTCTTACTAAACCAAATTAACCCCTTGTAATACCTACTATCCTCCAAACTGTTCAGAAGGAATAGCTCTCAAAAAAGGCCAGTGTTACATTCAATTCGTAGTTTTAAAGGGTGATAAATTACAAGGATAATTTTCATGCAGTAACATTTCTGCAGCTTTCAATTGTTACAATAACTTTTTCAAAATCTTGAAGAAATTTCAGAAGACTTCTACCTCTCTGCCTGT
This sequence comes from Tetrax tetrax, assembly GCA_009806455.1. Lineage (NCBI taxonomy): Eukaryota > Metazoa > Chordata > Aves > Otidiformes > Otididae > Tetrax > Tetrax tetrax. The sequence continues at coordinate 417,363 of WHYT01017142.1, forward strand.
AAAATGTCATGCATTAGTTGCAGAAACTGTGCTAAATTTAGCTAATAACTACTTCTGACCAAATTACTTTTTTTTCTAAACAAGAAAAACTACAACCCCCCCCCCACTTTTTTTACAAAATCACCAGAACTCTTAAAATATCAAGAGAAGTAAGAAGCTTTCTTTTTTTTTTCACTGAATTAAAATACACAGTTCTTTAGCAGTCCCTGAAATAATATATATGTATATCTCTATACTCAGCTGTAGCTACCATGATTCCCACATCCCTATGAAAAACACTTTTGTTCTTTTTTTTTTCTTTTGAGGTGAAAACCAGAGGATGAGGGCCCTGTGAGTCCTCGGCAAGCGCTTTAGTTTTCTAGTGTAGCACAGCAGGAGAGAGATTCAGAGGGAAAGCAAGCAGAAATAATAACCAGAATCTATAGGAATAATGAGAACATGAACCGTTTGCATGCAGGGAGGTGAGAATCTGAGCATCCACTCCCTTGACCTTATTATATTGCACTGTAAAGTGCTCGGTCAGCTTTACTGTCTCAGCCTTTTCTTTCAGTTGGTAGGGACTTTTGGAACAACAGTGGTGTTGAATGAGGATCTCAGTAGCTAGTTTAATTTCCAGCTCTTTAAACAAGTTTCTCTTTCATTACCTGTCCTCTTTTTACATCTGTATAATGAAGTAAAATTATAAAACTGAAGTAAAATTGAAAAATCTTCCTTTGGACAAGAAAACGGAATTTGAATATATATTTTTTTTTTTTTGCTTGCGTCAAAAATGTCACCACTATTGTGGTGTAAGGTCTATACTTGCATAAATGCAATGACAATTGGATTTGTTTCTTTGGGTGTGAAGATTTGGTTGCTGTGGTTGCATTGGTATCACCTTTTGAGCCATGATTGCTACTCAGGGCAGAATAGCTTCATTAAGTTTCAGTCTTATACACTGAATTTTCTCAACTTAACTGAGAGGCCAAGGCTATATATGTGCATGGATATGTGTGAATATTCAAGTTTTCTTATTACAGTAGATGGAATAGCCCGAACACATACCAAAACAGTGCGTTTTCAGCAGATGCAGACATGTATGAATGATCATACAACATATTGGGAAGGAAATGCTATTTCACCATAATATGATCAATTTGGATTAACAGTTTATTTTCAAGTTGAGGGTTTATGCTTTTTTCATACCATTTAAGTTGGCTGTAGTGAATCGCTGGTAAAGTTGCACTGGACAAGATTCTACGTATTGAGTGGCACTTAATCACATCAAGATCCCACTGATGTTGGTTGGGATATTCAAATAAGCAATGCACATTCAGGCTAAGAATCAGTCACTCAGTTCTATCACTTTGTAGTCCTTATAAAACCCATATATACTCATCATCAATAATTTTGAGTCCAAATCTATTCAAAAGAAAAGAGAATGATAATTTCTTGTGAAACTATTGCATGAACAGATTTGTTAAATAGATTTCTTTAGTAAATACTTAACATATCTTCATCATTTGTCATTATGTCTTTAAAGTCCACTAGCCCAGACAAAAACCACAGGGTTCAATAATGTACTCTGCTTGGTCATAATGATACAAAGCATCCCATTAACTATTCCTGAGTTGATTTACAGGAAATGTTGGCAGCAGTCTTAGTCATATATTCAATGCAGAACAACTTGATTCTGAAATTGTTACCAGCATTCTTGGAGATTTTCCTTTTACATTACGTAAATTAGGAGTCTGATAAAACAGGTTAGTTTACTATTGTATAGTATTGTTATAAAAACCAAAAGGGTGTAATCTAGAAATAAATAATTTTATAATGGAAATTAGACAAAAAATTTGATCCACTGAAGAAGCATATTTCAGGAAAGGCCTCACAATAGACCTAAGAAGAGCAAAAATTAAATAGTTCTAAGACAGTTAAATCAATTTATGGAGATGTTAGTTACACGTAGACATAATATCAAGAAATCCTCTTGAGAATGAGAACTTAGTTGTTTACACTATAAAACTGCTCCATGGCACAGTTCTGGCCCAGACATTCTATCACTTTCACAAATAATTCCCCGGACAGCTGGAGAGTATGCATCAACTGGGGACCGTTCTTAATAAACAGTCTATTTTGTGGAGAAAGAAAAAGCATGAAATAAGCATGAATGATTCCTTGTCAGGTGGCCTCAGCAACAGAGAACAGTTATGAGTATGTTTTATTTACCATTATGAACATCATTGTATAACTAGGAACTGGACTTGATAACCCAGAAGATCCTGTTCATTCCTACATGAGGAATGAGTTATTCTCATTTAATTTATCTTTACTTTCTTCTTTTTATTAAACTCAAAGAAACCTAAGTCATATTATGTAAAGTAAGGAAAAAGAGGACGGAGAGGCAGAGGATGCTGTAACAGGAACATCTCCACAGAGACTATTTTCCTACATTGATAATATAAGGTAGCTCAAGAAAATTCAAGTATTTCTTTAAATGGATACATCTGTCAATTTGAATTGCAACAAATATGTCACTAGAGATTTCCCAAATTTGCAAAATACTGTATTCTGTAATACATACAATGCCTGCAGTATGCACTCCCACTGTCGTGGTTTTGTTTAGTGAGGGAACTAGAACACCCGCCTAAGTCTTCTTTTGGCTCCTCCTATTTGCAAATTATAGACATTTGGTTATCTTTTGCCATTAAAGTTACAACAAAAAACCAATGGGTAATTTACATCTTTCAGCATTTTGTACACATAATTCATCAAAAAACCTAGAAGGAGAATAAAAGGTCCTTTTCCTGGTGGATTTTGGTGCTGCTCCAGCTCAGAGTACCTTTCTTCCTCATCTGCTGGTCAAAATAACCTGAGAAGAACTTTTTTTCTGGAATCTTGTTTTCAGTTCAAATAAAACATTTATTTCAAACAATATTTAGTTATTTTATTGGGCTTGTAAATATTTTTTAATTGTAAATAATGTAAACTAGTATACTATTATAGAAAATTAATCAAAGGGGTCAAAGTAATTTCCTGAATAAAAATAAAAACCTTTACCTTCTGAAAATTTAGATCTCTCACTATCATCAGAATTTATTCACCTATATCAGTCAGAAAGTACAATTCCAGTGAACATTCAGGTTAATTTATTTTGGAATAACATTGTCCATTCTAAAATAGCAACACTGAAGTTTCCCTAGCTGTTTTTATTTAAAAATGATAATGTAATTGAATTTATTAAGAATTAGTGTTGATATAAGTCACACTTCCATACACTGGAAGCAATGTTGTTAGAGTAAATGGGATTTAATTGGCAGGAAACTTTTGGAAATATAAGCACAGCCAAACCATAAAATGAGTAACTCTTATATGTAGAGGAATAACAAGAAAAAGAAAGTGATGTAAGTTATAAATAAAAGTGAAGCGATTGTTCCACTTTTGCATTTTTAAATCTAATGTATCTTGATAGTGCATACTATCAGATCTATCAGTATTCTATTATTTAATTATGTCAGGTAAAATGTGGGTAATCAAGTTGTCTCTTGCAACAGGTTTGCTGCCTAGGAGAACTCTTTGTTTTGTAAACATGTACCAGTCAAATAAAACTGAGGTGTATGCCTGATTTATATGGTATCATCACAGCATATAGCATACTAACCAAAGATTGATGGAAAAGTGATATTTTTATCCCTTATTTCATTGTAAAATAACCACAAAAGAGGTATATTGTACATGTGAATGAGCACTAACACAAACACACATGAACGCCTGAAGCCCAGGCACACAATAAAACATTAGAAACTACATTTTATTCCACAGATATTCTTAATATTAATGACATTGTGTGGAAGATTCACAAATACTATGGTGACTAGGAACAATACAAACCCATAAAAAAGTAGCTAAATGGTTTTCAATTTCATTTCTGATATGTATCAACATTTTACTTCCTTATTCAGCATCTATGGTACATTAGCCAGAAATTTCCACTGTAATCCACCCCCCCCCCCTTTTTTTTTTTTTTGACC
>WHYT01017142.1:421392-449245 GCA_009806455.1 Tetrax tetrax
TATCAAATACTACCCTGTGTTCCTTGGGTTTCTCCCCCAGGTAGATGTAACTGTTAGAAAATAGGAGGAGCACAAGGTCTAGCTTTGTCGCTAATTCTGTCTAGCCCCCATCACCTTCCTACAGCATGTGGTAGGATATGGTCCTGCAATAAATAATGACTTTTGAATAACCTTGCAGAGAGGATTGGCTGTGGGTGAGGCTGTTGGGTGAGATTACTCTAAAAGTTTAGTAAGACAAACCTGGAGAGCGGGCAAAAATTACAATAGATAAAGGAGTTTAAACCCATTAAACTCTGAATGGAGAATTGTAACTCTTCAAAATGTATAAAAAGTTATCGTGGTGCCTGCTCCTTGAAGGGGAGTTTGACTAGAAGACCGTTAGAGGTCCATTCCAAGCCAAATTATTCTATGAATCATTCAGTCGTCTACAGGCTACTGAGATCAGGACTGTGTAGGCCTCTTTTTAATGTGATGTAGAAAAGCTCAAACCAGAATACTTTAAAATGATGGATTCCTGTTTGTTTGCTTGTTTTATAAGGCTTTTTACTATTTTCATAGTTTTTGATTTGCTTATTAAAAGTAAGTGTAGCTGCTGGCAGATATTTGTTACTTTACTCTTTTCCTTCTTTTGAAGCTTAGAGGATAACAATATAATGCAGTGCTTCATTGTACTCAGGAAAAATAAAAAACTGGTTAAAAGTTAGACTGTATTGGAAAAAATGAAAGGTAAAAATATATTTTGTTTTAAAAACCTATCATGCTGGCTTAAATGTTATTACTTTCCACCTCCTTTTATCTTTCACTGTTTTCTTTGCTATTTCCAGAACGCAAACATCCCCGACAGGCAATCAGGGTCAGAGTTATGTTAAACCATTTAAAAGTTAGGTGTCCAGCCTTCTACAGAAGGTCTTTTGCAAGAGCAAGGGCTTTCAACCAGATACTTTCAACAACAGATTTGATTGTACACCAGAGCTGCCATTTAACTTGTTTATCAATAGAATAAGAAATAGAATGCAACAAAGCACAGATAATAAATATATAGACAGTGGATAATTTATAGAAAGGTCAAGTCATTCCGTAGTCCAAATGAGGAAAATGCAGTCCTTTTCACAAGTTTTTATCAATTTATTATGAAATGGTTTATTACTTTATTCAATCACTACAGCCTAGTTTAATACTCCATCTCTTATTCACATTAGTATAGTTTGTTTCAGGTATTACTCCACTTAGTCTCAAATAGCAGATTGGAAGTTTCCCTGTCTGCATGTGCCTCATCATCACATGGTATCCTTTCTATGATTAATGCAAGCCAGCCCCCCAAATATTTTTTTTCCTATTTCTTAAATTAGCCTATTTCAGTTATGCTTGCAATCAGTTATGCCACTGCTCAGGAGCAGCAAACCACATATACAACTTAGCTCAGTACGAGGTAACGTTTATATATTTCAGTTCACTGCGTTAGATCCCAAAGGCCATAGACTACCTAGCTCTAAGGCTGTGTAACTTTATCATTGCTCTCCTAGACCACATACCTCAGAGACCTTTGGGGAGAAGACACCCCAAGCTTGTTTGCAGGCCAGAGAAAAACAGCTTTGATTAGTGAGCTTGAGCTTGGCTGGGAACACATTGAGATCATTGCAGTGCCGGATCCATTGGTTCCTGCTGTCTGCTTGGAATGGGCCTTTAGGGATTTGGAGTATTAAGGAGCCATTACACCAGAATAGCCTTGTTGTGGGTCATATGTTATAGCTCCAGCAGAAAGCTGCACTTGAACCTCTTGTTACTTGCATGGAGCTTAAGAGACAGGGGTTGGTCAATTGCTGTGATATGAATATCCTTCTAGTTTCTACCTTAAAATATATCCATACTTATTTCCACTTACTGTTGCATCAGCAACTTGAATTCTTCCTTTATTTGCATAGCATCTTCTGTAGTGCACTTTAAAAATTCTCTTTAGATAATCAAATAGGTCATGCTTTATTAGTTTTTTTTTTTTATAGATACTTTTCACTCTGGTCAAATAGTAGACCATAAGTAGACCATAAGTACATGTTTCAGATGGAGTTTTTTATTCTTAAGTATGCCTAATCAGAACAGAAAAACAGTAATTCAGGTGAAATCTTACAAAGTCCTTTAAAATTAGCATTAACATTTTTTCTATCTATAATCATGAAAGAGAACAGTTCTCCCACCCTAAAGATCCCTTAAAAGCTTCCTGACATCATCCCAGAGACAATTTTGCATTTGCCATTTTCATAGCTACATTGTATTTCATAGCTACATTGTATTTCATAGCTACATCTTGTCATTAACCCATCCTCCTCTGTCTCATTTATATTCAGCATGCAAGAGGTAACATAAAATTCTGCCAAGTGCATGACCTAGCATTTTGCATGAGTGTTCAGGGCTGTCTGGCATGTTCTGCGTGTATAGTCTCAGTTCTCTCTGACACCGACACTGCTCCCAGCTTTATGGCACCATTGACTTTCCTCAGGATGCTTTTAATATCTCAGTGAAATAATTAATGAAACCAAAACCTGTTCCTTGAGGAACTCAGCTAGCATCTACTGTCCAGCCTGATATTTCTCTTTTCAACAGTCTCCAATGCCACCTTCCTTTTCCTTACCTCCCCACCTACCTTACAATTCTACCTTAAATTGTAAATTCTTTACATCAGTTAATAGTTTTCTGTATGTGACACATCTGAATCATTTACAGAAGTCTGCATAGATGACAACTGCTGCATTCATTGTATGAACATGCAGCAGGTTGGGTTTTTGTTTGGTTGGTGTTTGGGTTTGCTTGTTTGTTTTCGGAAGAAGCTTGCCTTGGTCTACTATTGGTAAGATCTTTTTTGATTTATGTTTTGCTTTCCTTTTAATATTATGCTTAACTACTCATATCTTTAAGGTATTATAAAAGTCTAATATTTAGATTTAGAGCATCAGAGTTCTAATATGAGTTTTTGTGAAAGAATTACTAAATTCAACATAAACAACAGCATTGCAAGGAACTTGCTCTTTACTTACCCTATAAACTATGAAGGGAGGGGAAATTCTGTCTTGACAAACAGAAGGGGAAATTCGCTCTTGATAAACAGAAAAGGTAGATAATTTATAGCTCCTTCTTGTTATATGTTGTGTCATCCTTTAAAACACGGTCCTTGGTATTGCTGTCTTTAGGTGGAAGATCAATGTAGACCAAGGGCTAGCCATAGGGAGGTCTATTTCCCCTTGTGGTCTCAATTAAATCAATAGCATACAGTATACACTCAAAAGTTTGCCAAGATGGCCTAAGATATATTACAAGCTACATTGAATGTGTACTTTTAAGAAGAAATCTTCAACGTGGCATTCTGTCCTTGGCACTGAATGTCAGCTTATGGAGAACCATTTTGCTCTCTGGCTTTTAAGGGCAGTCCAGTGTTGAAAGCAGAAGTGACTGAATATTTTCCAATTTTGTAATGCAATTATTCTATGATGAAGTAAGAACATATCAGCTACACTGTGGGTAGAGCAGGACATGAGGCTTTATTTAGCAGAAAAAGAAAACACCATGACCTTTATAGATGAAAAGATTTTCCATTAGTCAGGTGTAATATACTGTTATCTGTCAGTAGTTTATCTGAGACATTGAACAATACTTCAGAAAAATTGAGTAATATTAAAGTTCCCAATGAAAGACTAAACACTCTATAGAAAGTTGACTGCTCTTCAACTTTAACATAAAGCTCAACTATAAAAAGGGGCAGATACACCACTGGAAACAACAGCTACCGTGCTGAAGAGGGATTGAATGGAAACTTGGGTAATTATCATTTTGATGCCACCACTTGTCTGCTAAGCTTCTTTAGGGAAATTATATAAATTCAGTTTTTCTGGTTGAGCTCACTCTGTCACTCTATGATCTTGGTATCACTCATGGCCTCTCTTAAAAAAACCAAACAAACAACAAAACACAAAAAAAAATGTGAAAAAAAAGAACCTAATCAGTTCCAATACTTTCCAAGTATTCCAATATTTTTTCAGAGTTATTAATCTAAATGCACTCACTACAGCAATAATAAAGTATCTGTTCAGATTGCAATCTGGTAAATTGGTAATGAGTGCTTTCATGATTGGGATGTATTCACCTGTTCAGCCAAAGACAGCTATCTAATCAAACCAAATTTTATTCAGAGACTTATGACTAGTCCAAACAAGGCCAAAATGTTTGGACAAATGCAATATTGAAATTAGCTCGGCTGCACAGTAATAAATCATACAGAATACCACTTGTAAAAGTATTAAGGAGGAAAGTAATGCAGGAGGCACAGTTCACATTATTACACTACTTAATGTTAATGTGCTTTAATAGCTCTAATGGCTCAGCATAAACCACATACTGTGTTAGAGCTACATCTGTAGGATAGTGTCATTTGTGCTAACCTCAAATTTGTATTAAATGGGGTTATAGGGATAAAAGTATAGGCTAAATATGATCATGCTACAAGTTTTTCTGGTTTTGACTTTTTCTGTGAGAGGTAAATTTATGACTAGCTAGCACATTTGCTATCATTAAAGAAATAAAGAACAGCAATTTACCGAAAATTTAATCTGTAATTAATTCCTTTTTTTTAATGCTACTCTTTCATTAGTAATGAGAGGTATGACTGTGCTATTTATTGTAGTGTATATTTAGGTTACTAAAAATTCTGTAAGCTCGAAGAGCTGTGCCTTCTATGAATAGAGAATGCCATGGAACCTTCTTGTATACAGATAGAAAGCAGCTGATCAGGTCAATAAGTAATACAGAACAGAGGATTTCACTCAAGAATAGTATAAAAAAAAAAATCAGGACTTGAGCCACTGGAAACAGGTATATATACACAAAGAATGAGATTGTCCTCTCAAGATTTTTTGGTGGAGTTGCTTCTGATTTATACAAGGGGAGATTCAAAGAATTAAAAGGAAAATCAGATGTTCCTGAGCCCCCAAAATAAGAAGGATATGGATCAGTTGGAGAAGGTCCAGAGGAGGGCCACGAAGATGATCAGAGGGCTGGAGCACCTTTCCTATGAGGACAGGCTGAGAGAGTTGGGGCTGATCAGCCTGGAGAAGAGGAGGCTCTGGTGAGACCTGATAGCGGTCTTCCAGTACCTCAAGGGGGCCTACAGGAAAGATGGGGAGAGGCTGTTCAGTAGGGCCTGTTGTAACAGGACTAGGGGTAATGGTTTCAAAGTAGAGGGAAGTAGGTTTAGATTAGGTATTAAGAAAACATTTTTTACAAAGCAGGTTGTAGAGCACTGGCACAGGTTGCCCAGAGAGGTGGTGGATGCCCCATCCCTGGAAACGTTCAAGGCCAGGCTGGATGAGGCTCTGAGCAACCTGATCTAGTCAGGGATGTCCCTGCTCCTTGCAGGGGGGTTGGACTAGATGACCTTTGAAGGTCCCTTCCAACCCTAACCATTCTATGATTCTTTGATCTCTTCTAACACCTCCACCCATTGGGACAGTATTTAGTTGCCTGAATAGAGGAAAGGTATCTGCCAACCCGAGACAGATAGGAAATGAGGATTTCAGTCAATCTTTATTTTCTTCCACAACTACTAGTTTTGTCAACAGGGAAATGGAGTTAAGAATTGCAGAAGAAAAAGATGGTCATTTTGGATATGCCTCTGATCAGTAACCAGGTCATTATTAACTTAAAATTTATTCTAATTCTACAATATTATAGCAAAAATGTATCTTAACTCCTTTCTCAACAGTGAACTGAAAGGCTAAATGATGTCAAAGGCAATGCACTGCCATATTACCTCCTATTAGCTAACTATGCAAGCAAAAATCATATTTGCATAAATCATATTTTTGCATAAATCATATTTTTAAGTGGTTTGTTAAGATAAGATACTCTATTTTGAGCACATAAGCCACTGGTATGGTTTGTTTTCTTCTGGTTTTACTTACAGTTTTGAACTCTGAGCCAGCATTCCTTATTTGCAATATTTGTGACAGAAGCTACTGTAAGGATATACCACCATTTTCATGTTGTGGTTTATTGTTTGCTTCAAATCTTGTAAAGAGAAGGAAGATTATGATACAAACTTAAGGTGCAGAGATACAATCACAGTATCTGTGCATACGAATGCATTTCTTTTTCCCCCAGATTTGGCTCTTCAAACTAAATACAAAAACCCCAAAAGAATACTTTTTCATATCGAGTTACTACAAAATTGAGTTTGTTGCTACAAGTTATTATTGAGGAGAAGAGTAAAATGCATTCAAAAATGAACTGGACAGTTTAGTAATGAACACATCCATTAGTGGATATTAATATAAGAAGGTAGACAAAGTCTTTGGGTCAGGAAGGCATTTAGATGCTGATTCCCAGAAACTGTGGGACTACAGCTAAAAGAGGATTACCCAGTGCTCACCTTGTTCTTAAATCCTTTCTTAAGCTTCTGTAATAGGCCATTTAGTCTAGGAAAAATTTCTCATGATGCACTTCCGATCCTTCCATTGCAAATACATCTCCTCATGAGTGGTATTCCTTGTTCATCTCCCTCTCTCCCACATGTTTAATGTTCTGGAAACCTTGAAGACAAACACTGCACTTTTAGACATCAAAGAAAATATCGACACTGGCTTTGATGAGAACAGTTCTGGCAAGATGTAAATATATAAAGAGCATGTATTACTTTGAGATTCTTGAAGATGAAAGACTCTACATTATTTTCATTAAAATTTTAATTAAAATAATTAAATTACAGTATTTTTAACTATGTTAGATTCAAAACAGGAAAGGACAGAGAAAGGGTAAACATTTGCAAAATATTCAGATGAAGATAAAAAGATCACTGTTTTATTGTAGCAGTTGGTCAATGAAACTGTTTTTTTTTAACAAGGCTAGAGAAACATATAAATTACAATACATGTAGCACTTATGTATAATAAGACTGATTTATAAACAATATCCTGCATCAAATTATTGCATAAGAAACACACAGTGCATAATAAATGAAAATATTTATTGATTCATGTTCTATAGCAACATGAGTAGCACCTTGAGTTTAAGACTTGGAATGAGTCTATTCTTACAATATCTTAAGAAAATATCACACTTCCCTATAATTTTCTCTTCATTTTATAGGAGTAAGAAGATCAATGGGTTAATCTCTAAAGGTTTAAAGAATGCATGTCAGGTGACCAGATAAACTATTTATTGAATCACAAAATCAAATAGAGAAAAACGTTTAGGATCAGACTTCCTCCTGACTTCATGTTTGTCCTTTAGGTCATGGTTGGAAGTACACAGTACATGAAATATGGTACATCTATTTTTGACTAGCAAGAAATCCAAAAGGTAAAAGCAAATACTTAAAACACATTTGAAAACCTGGCTTGAGTTTTGCTCTGGGTAAGTAAAGACCTCTGTCATTGCAATTGCTATTTATTTTGGAAACAGGTTGTCTATACCTAATTAAAACCAGAACACAACCAGATTACACACTTATTGAGTCATATAGCAATCATATGCAAATCTCCAAGTGACTTCAACAGGAATTTCCTATGCACTCTTAGATGCAAGTTTTTGTCTTGAACAATTTAGAAATAATGGAGGAAGTCCAATAATGGAAGAAGTCCCATTTCCCATCCGTAAGACATGCAACAGCTTATTTAACGAAGACGAACACAAACTCTGCCTGGTTTACCACCATTGTGTTTCTTTGGCTGTTGATTATATGATCACCTGTCCAAACCAAATCTTTAAAACCTCAGGCAGGAGAGGAATCATGAGCAATAGAATGGTAGAAGGCCGGATTACTCAAAGAGCAGATTACAGGCTGGATCAGCAGTCAAGGTGAGAAGCTGTGGTCATGCAATGTCTTTCATATTCCTACAGAACTCTTACTGCACCCCCCCTTCCCAACACATACAATTTCTTGGTGTTTTTGGAGGCAGCTGCAGCACTCTATTGCAGTTTCAAGCCATAAAGTATCTTGGCATGCTTGATTGGCCTAAGAGAATTATAGCAAAATATTATTTCAGTTGAGAGGATTTTGATAAAAAGTATGTAGGTATCAAGGAAATTTCCCAAGTAAGGTGTTCCTGCATAGAGGTCATAGAGTTGTTGATATAATGCTTGGCTTCTCTTTGCAGATTTGCCACTGAACTGCTTTGTGACTCTCTTTAGTGTCTTCTTTCTTTTCCTCCTACCCAGATGTCTGCTTAAATTGTAGGTGTGTCAAGGGAGAAATGATCTCTTTCCATGCATTTTTACTGAGCAAATATTGCTTTTGGCTGCATGCTTTTGTATGATTCTATGAAAAGAAACCCCAATCACTTTGCCCCGAAAACCCCAACACCACTGCCAAAAAGACCAGAAGCCACAACAGAGATGATAGATTATTCTCTAACAACTATGTAAATATTTTAATATGGAATTTATTTGCATCTATATTTAAATACAAATATTTTTCTTGATTCTAATACAGTTTAGCTCACTATTCTGTCCTCTGTTCAGTCATTTAAATGTATTACTAAAATCACATTGAAAATGTCTTCACTAGCATCTTCTTTATGTCTTCATCTCATCAAGGGAAAGAAAGCCCTTGTCACTAGAGAAGACCTGACAAGACTTGTCATCTTTTTTCTTGTCTTTCTTTTCAGTGTCACTGGATTCCATTGCAGTTATTGATAATTTAATAGTATGTCTTTCATACTGGGATGCATCAGATATTACCTGCTGCTTCTGTTCTTAGGCTAAAAGAAATCCCCTAAGTATAACATAGTTATTATGATTTTATATTGTATGTAAGTATAGGATAAAATTAAAGAGCTAACTAGCTAGGTCTAGGGGTTTTTGTTAATTTTTTTTTTAAATTTCTTTTTAATTCAATACTGGATCTAAGAAGAACAGACGTGATCCAAGGAGAAACAGGAAAGCAGAAAAGAAATTCAGAACTTCAATCTCTTTGTGAAATACCCGAAGTCACTGAGGTGAAATACCCGAAGTCACTGAGGTGATATACAGCTTTCCATTCACTTGGATCATTCTCTACTAACATACATACATATATACATACATCATAACTGATGGTAATCAGTTCCATGCTACAAATTTAAAAGACAACTTCCTGTCATCTAGATTATTATCTGAGGTACACCCTGAAATATAGGTAGATGGGGTTTTAATCCAATCTTATGTCTTTTATGGTTGTTGCTGTTATCTTTGTTGCTTTGAAATTCCATAAAATAAAGTCTGATAAAGGGTTGCAATACTTCCTCAGTAACATTCTCCAATTACATACCTCTATCTGCATGTTCTTTTTTTTTTAATTCCTTCTTTAAACTAAACAATCCTTCCTTTCATTCTTCCTCATCTGTCTAATAATCTGTCACTTGTTCCTGAACTTTTAAGACTACAAATAAAATGAATGCAATATTCCAGATGTGAATATCTTATTGATTGAACCTGACATGAAAAGTATTTACTTTTATCCTGTCCTTTAATCAACTTCACTATTCCTTTTTAAAGCGAAATTCTTGTTGAGTAAATAATTCTATTAAGCTCCCCACAATGCAACAACGCCGCCTTCTTGAGTAATTGTAGCCCAAGAACAGTACCCACCTGTTTAGCTGTTTCAAGCATTTATGAAGTCCTTTAAAATATTCCTCAGTACTGAGCAGTTTAAATTTTTTTTTTGTTCACGTCTCAGATGCTGTCACCCCCATAAGTTATGGCATTGAGACAAAAGGGGACAATAGCTCTTCATAAGGATAAGGTGCTGTTGTAAGAGCATGGCTTTAGGTACTTACAGCTTTACTATACTTCAAGCATGTGGCTTAGCATGAGATGCATACAGAAGATTTTTCTATTTCACTGTTTCAGAATTAAGTGATAAAAAATACACTGTGATATTTTCTTTGATATCTGCTTCTTCTGGCAGCCTGAAAAGTCTCTATACTTGGCGAGAGACCTGATTTTCGTGTAGGAATCTGACCATGGCCATCACAGAAAAAAAATCTGCACAGATCTGGACAAACTGAAAGAATGTGAAAAATAGCAGGTTACACACGTCTGTCACATGTGGTAGGTAATGCAGCTTTTCTGCTGATTGTCAGGGCTGGGGGCATTGACAGGCCTCCCTGTCCCTCCCCAGTTCCCTGGGGCCTTCCCTACCGTACCCATGGCCCAGGATCTGTTTCGGTCCCCTCAGGGCTGTCAGCCACTGCTGCTGTTCTCCAGCTCCCCACTGTCACCAAGCTGAGCCCCCTCATGGGGCAAACACCTGCCCAGACTCAGACTGTCCCCATCCCCAGGGAGATGTCTGATGCCCTGAGCTGGGGCTGTCCCCAGTGACCCCTGGCTACTGTGCTCCTGGCTGGGGCTGGTATGGGCCCTGCCTGCCTGGGGATGGAGGTTCATCATGGCCCTAAGCTCTCCGGCCCGCAGCCCACAAGATGCCCTGACACTGGCACCTGAGGCCACAGGGCAGCTTATCTTGAAAATATTAATGATGGGCACTGGGGTGTGGTGGGGAGCAGCGGAGCAAGCAATGCACGTGGATAGGGTAAACCAGGAATATCTGAAACCAGACTCCCACCAGAGCAGGCAGCATGGAGAAGTGGCCACGTCTGAGGCCCTACTGGGTCTATTCTTTCCATACACGTCTGTCTTCACATCTCAGAAACCTCTGCTTCTAAAAATGACACAGGAAGAGGACATTTAATTAAGCTAGACCTGTCTAGATTGTGATCTGAAAGTGTTGCCAGATGAACTTTACTTTAGCAAGTAAAGACCAAGACTTCTTAATTATTTACCCAGAGGGCAATCAGTAAATATTTACCACTTAAAATCTAATTAAAATAGCAGCAAGAGTACAGTCAAACAGCCTGTCTTGGAGGTCATTCCAGAGTTTTTTGGCAAAAGACATTTATGGGAAAGCTTTGTGGATAAACAGATCTGAACGCTGGGTATAGCAGACGTGTTTTATTACAGCATATAAATAATTTAAGTCTAATATCATTAATTGGCTTTGATCACATTTATGGTTTTTTTTCAGGAAAAAAAAATAGCATTTTATACTCAGGACAATTTAGCATTTTTGTTTAGTCACAGAGACTGGGGAAAACAATGCTGGCATGCTGATTTTGTGTGCCAGTTGTGGTAAGAATGGTCATATGCTTTGCAGACTGTACCTCTGAACATTGGTAAATGCTGAATAGGGTTTTCTAGGATACCAAAAAGTCATCAGAAGTGTGCTGTGAGAAGACACATTAGTTTTAAGTGGGATGGGCTAGAGATGGGGTTGAGCCAAAACCTTCGTTTTGAGCGATTCCAAACACATGTGGAAATAAAATCAGAACATGAGCTTACACTATGAGGACATTGGGAATATAAATATCACACATGTACACACACATGCAAACAAAATCTGAGTCCTAAAACCTTGGTACATTGGAAAATTAATTTGCATTATTTTTTCAGACTTTTCAGCATCTTAGACTGAAGCACTGGTTCTGCAACTGAATATCAGTATGTCTGAATAGGTTTATGCCTGGAGAAGTGTGTATCTATTTAAATTTTTTTTTTTTCTGTTGTGATATCAGTTTAACTGTTGAAAGTTAGAGGAGAACTCAGACCAATATATTGATTTCTGTAGCTTTCTGTTCCTTTTATTGGTCCCTAGTGATGTGTTTTGCAATTAAATGTGATCATAAATCTGCATGGCGAAATGGGAAGGTTGAGTAACTGTCTGTTCTCCCCCCTAAAAAAACACACTTGCTGAAACAGGATAGAAAATTTGAAATTTTTACTTCAGTGAGAACTAAAGAAAAAAAAATTGTTTGCTCCCCTGGATAAATATCTTTAAAGTTCTGCTTTATTCTTCATCTAGATGTAGGGCTTTAACCTGATTACAGAAGTACACCACTTTCTTAGTAAAAAGCCATACACCACACAGTAGCATTTTGGTTTACCATAACTACTAACCTTTCTACTGGCTATAAAACTGACTGTTTAATAAATTTCACTGGGATGGAAAAAATTTATGCAGGAAATTAAGGACTAAAGTCCTATTTGTCAGCTCATGATTTGTAAAAACAAATTGTATAGATTGTCCTGATTACTGAAATACAGTAGAAGAGCAACTGGAAGAAAGCTGGTAACTTAGTGGAAGAGGTTGAGTGAGTAGGAATGTGAGGCATGCTCAAATTGTTAGCACAGAAGTTGCTGACCCCTTGGGGCATGTTCTTGTATTAATGTATATGTAGATCTCATGAATAAAGTTTGAAGAAACTAGCTTTCTCTTGACCATCTTCATTGTTTCTGCTCAGTCTTTTGGTATTATGGGCAAAGTAAGTTAGAGGTAAATGTGGTCCAGATGAAAGCAATGAAAATAGCTCCCTGTTACCTTTTTTTTTTTTTTTAACTTCTTTTATCTTGAATAGATTCATAGATTCTGCAGAGAATAGGTTGGGACACAGAGTTCCATGTAGCTTTGTTTCTTGCTTGGAATGCAGTGTTCCACGTCACGGCAAGCACAGGTGCAGCAGCACAGTACAGCAGCACTTAAAATAACAATAGCCCATTTCCATATATCTCAAGAGGGGGAGAAACTATTGTTTATTAGAAGAATTCTTAGTAATTGGCAGCCGTCACCAATTCTCCAGCTGGCTAAGTGCTAATGTGTTATTAGCTGAATCTCTGAACATTTTGTGAGCATTATAAATAGGCATGGGGCAAGTTGTTGTTGTTTATAATGGAAATATTAAAATTAACATACATATATAAGTATATAAATACACACACACATGTATACTCCAGTAAACATTCTCTGAATTTGATTACAGAGTTTCTCTTGTTGGATTGTGCTCTGAGCTATCTAATTGGGGATTTCAGATAAGAATTAACGTGAGACTGATAATGGATTTGACATGCTGTGACTCAGACTTGTGAGTGAACCAATATGTGAACCAAGCTATGAATGGGATTTCCTATGTAAATAGAGGAACTCTCAATATTGCATTGTGGTTTCTTTCTAGAAGTTTGAAAAAAGCTAGATTGTGGTCTTTGGTGGTCAGCTAACAACATCTATTCATAAAAGCCATCAAAAGAGTTATAGCTCTGATGGAACTATCAGGCTACAAATGGAAGAAATGAAATTAGGCTTTCAACTCAGAATAAGTACTTTTAAGGCTGATTTTCCTTGAAATGGAGTTTCAAGAGAAGGGTAAACCAATTATAGTATGATAGAAGTTGTTTGACCTGGAAAGTGTCAATCTACTTAGATAAGGTGAATAGTTATAGTGGTATTTGAGCTTAACAAATGGGATGCCAACAACTCCCTTCTAGCTTAAAAAGAGGGAGGCAAGAGATTCCTCTCTTGAGCCAATTTACTGCCTGCTATGTCAGGGCATTAAAAAAAAGTCTCGTAACTCCAATATGTTTCTTCCAAGAAATTTTTAGTAAATTAAATTATGGAAATGAATACTGTAGTTCAGTTCTTCCTCTTGGGATCTATACAATGCTGGAAAGATTATTCAGATCAGGAGAGAATTTAAAATATTTTCACCATTCCTGCATTTCATATGTAACTGTACCACAAATTTAAATCATTTATCTGAATTTAAGCAAGCTTGCAGCTACAAAGTACGAAGGGACTCTGTTCCACTACACATACCCTTCAAACCTTCCCCTCACAGACTGTAACTGTGATAGTCATAGTCAATTTTGCTCATGTCTATTCAAACCTTTTTATTGCCTTTGATACTTTCAAGATCTAGTAACTCATGTTAATAGGATGGCAAGCTCTATTACTTCAGGTTGGCCTCTATAAAATTAGTTGTTTTTATAGAATATCTATTGCTTCAATTCCCAAAGTTAAATACTGGAACTGTGAGCTCATGACTGTAATATGGTGGTAAGATACATCTTACTTAATCTCAGTTTATACCAGATACCTGAATTTTACTTTGGTAATAGTCTGAACTCTCTCAACGGTCAATGGACAGAAATTTACAGTGTAATCTATTCTAGTTATTTTAGGCACCTGTCTTTAGCTGGGAAGAAAAATTTCTAGGTCTTTATCCAATTACTAAAGAAAAAAACTCTCTGACTGGACACACACCTAAAGATATGTGTCCTAAGATATATATACCTAAAAATATGTAAGACAGCTAAGGATATGTGAGACTATTTTGAATATGTGACTCTCACAGTACAAACCCTACAAAAAAATCTAAAACATGTAGATTGATCTTTATTAAGATATCTTGGTTAACATCAGTCTTAATCACAGTAATTTTATCTAAATGAAGAGTTTCTTGCAGAAACGCCTTTGCGTCTGTAACCTAGATGTCATACAGGCCCTTAAACCCAGCATTACAACATCAGCGTTCAGGTGTTTGGACACCAGCTGGAATTTGCAGCCCTCAGTAACACACGTAGTATTCACATCATCTATATTAGATGACTAATTCAGGAAGAATTAAGAAGGCAAAGGTAAGGGATTAAACTCCTTATATAGTCAGTGCGGAGGAAAAAGCCTCTTTGGCCAAAATCTACTTTCTTTTGTATGGTGTAATTAAATATTTATTGGACCAAGGGAGAACCTGAATAGCTTAGAAACTGAAGAGAGACTTCACCTGCAGGCGAAGTCTTAAATTTCAAATAAAATTAAGCATTTCCAATAATAGAGAAAGCGCTTACCTGAAAACACTTAACCTTGGTATTACAAAGCAATAGGCACTTTAGATTCAGTCCTCCAATCAGAGAGCAAACTACAGATACAGCATCATCTGGCTAACTACAGATACCTGTGTTTCCATCTCTAGGGCTAAAGAAAAATTCTCTAACCATTAAATGTCTGGGCAGAATGACAGGTATCACATCTTCCTTAACCACAAGCAAAGAGGAATAATGTTCAGAATTTTCTTATCGGGGAAGGAGTTCAAATTTTACTAGGACTTGGGATATGTGCCAATACATGCAGAGCCCTCAAAAACAAGGATTCTGCTTGGGAAACAGCAAAAGAACTGGGCGCCATTCCTGAAATCTGTATAATTTCGGGCTGTTTTGTGAATTTTTAATTTTAGGTACATATAGTGAAAGTTATATGCCTAAATAAAAATGTATCTGATTTGAGGAGTTCCACAGTAAACAAAGCCTATATTCTTACAGAATCAACACAAGGGATGAGTCACTGCTTTCAGGGAACACCCCTCTCATAGCTTTCCCACATTGCTAAATATACAAAGAAACTCCCCTTTCAAATATTTCCCATCACCTGGGAGGGTTAAAATGTCCTAGTAGTAATGGGAGGAGAAAAGCCTTAGGAGGTGTTTCAACACAATTCAGAAACATACACTACTTTTTCCCCCAACATCTTAAAGATTTTCTAAATTTTCCAAGAAACAATCCTTTTTTTTTTTTTTTCAGTATTAACCAACTTGTGGTCATTACTTTTCTGCACAGCATATTATCTGAGAAGCTGAAAGAACAAATGCTGATAAGGATAAGATCAAAGCCTCAACAAGTGCTGTTCTGCTCTCCTTATATGACATGAAACCAAATCCTGCAATAGTTTGCCTAATGCATTAGACAAACATTTATAATACTGATACCAATAACATACTGTCAGAGTTTTGTATTAAATATTGACTCATGTCTTGCTGAAATGAACATGTACAGAAGGAAAAAATGGTCAGATATAGAACTGAAAAAAATGACTCATAATACAAGTTTAATTTCCAGATTGCTTGCATACAAGATAAAATACGCTTAACTTTCTGCAAGTAACAGCTTCTTTTTCTCCTCTTTTTTAAGAAAAATTGAAATGTTTTTCCTTCAACTTAATGTTTTTCTTTGAGCTCCTACGCTCATATTAGAAAAAAAAAAGTGAGTTTTTAAAGTTATTACAAACATCTTAATCTCGGATAGACTTCCAGCTATCATTACCTAAGTATCATTTATGTTGCTTTTTAGCAAAAAAAAAAATTGGTGTTTGCAGTGTTTGCTCATTGGTTTAATCCAGAGAATTATACTGACCTAGCAGGATTCGGCTGAGCTCTATAAGGTGTTTATAGAACTGGCAATACAGTTAGTTATACTAAATTTAATCATGCAACATTTCTGTGATCTTCTGAAAATTGATACATTAAAAGGAAAAGGAGTTACGTCATACTAGATCATAGGTCAAAAAACAAGTACTGAGGAGAATGTAGATCCCTGAGTGATTTCAGTGAGACATTTAGAAAAATGGAAGATTAGAAAAATAAATTTTTTTGAGTATAGTAAGGCTTGGATTTTGAAAAGGAACTTTACTCAGGCCATTTTCAACTGCATTTTTGTAAAAACCAATCTCAAAGAGCATTTTAAGGGCAAAAAACATAGCACAGATAGATTCCACATGCCTAAGAAATAAGAACCCCTCAGTAATGTAGGACTTTAAGTAACTCAGTGATAATAGGAATTAAAAACCAAAGATGATCTATTGAGAATCTTATCTTCAAGAATAAGCCATCACTTGAGTTCATAAGTATAGACAAGGAAGTATAGAATTCTTTCATGTTCATGGCCCTCAGATATATCTACCTTATATGGGGAGAAAAATAGATTATCCAATCTGAAAAGTCAGTAACAATTGAGTCATGTGAGGGTTGGGTTTGCAAGAGAGGCAGAACAAGCTAGCTTTAATCAAGGAAAGTCTATGTAGGAGTTATGAAATAACTGAAATGCCTCAAGTACAAGTATTAGGATAGTAGCTCATAAGTAAAAATATTTGTTTTATTTCAAGACAATAGTATCTGATTCTCACAGAGTTAGTAAACACCAAAGTGATCTTAAGGCTTGTCAATAGAATGGGAAGTACGGAACATTTGCCTTTCTTGACAGCTTATACTTTCTTAGGAGAAAATAGCAAACCTCTGTGTACACCTAAGATAGGGCCAATCCATTGCTTAGATGAATCATCTTGTATATTTTGTTGAAATGACAAGAGTACACCCAGTGCCCTGGCTAGTTAGACATTAACGAGAAGTTAAATGCATAATTAACTTCAACCTCTGTTAGTGTTTAGTTCTGAATAGATCACATTCCAGTAAGTATCTGTTAATCTTTTACTTTTGCAGCGTAGACAACTTTGCTTCCTGTAGATTCTGCTAGACACCCAAAGTAGGAAAGAGGACACAGGAGCTGCTGCACAGGTCAGCCCAGCAGACTATTTGCTTGTTTACCGTGGTGACTGCTCCAATTCCTTTATCGGAAAGTTAGCGTAAAGAAAAATGCACCCAGAAAGTAGCCTATTCTTAGTTTTTTTTTTTCCATTTACTTAAGGAGAGGGTGGTTTAGGGAAAAGAAATTTTTGTATCTATCTCTTTCAAAACACTTTTCTGTAAACATTACTATTACATGTCTAAATATTTTCAGCCTCTAAGACCATTGTTTTTAGATCCAAGATTTCAGATCTGGGTTTTAAGACATGTCATATCCAAAACACGAGCAGGCCAGTTCCAAACAGACATCTGCTTCTCTGAGGAATTCAGAGATCGAAGTGTGAAAACTGTAACCCTCCAAAGCTGCACCAGTTTCAGTCAAAAGAATTGTATGGGTTCTGCCTCTCACAGAAGGAAATTACAGCTGATTTATTTTCAAATAATGGATTTTCTTTCTTCTTTGAGTAGTTCCTCAGATATTTGACAGATTGTTCCTATCAGTATTTTTCAGTGGTCAAAATCTAAAGGGAAATCTTCAATGCTCAGGCAAAGGCACTACTAAATATAGAATACCAGGAACGAGCCTCACAGAACTGACTGCTTCTGCAGCAAGGCCCTTTCCTTTCCTATTGGCTGTGGAGTGCTACTGTATAACCCCACATACCCATCAGGTCACCGGTGTGATCTGTAATACACACACCAAGACCTGAAGTTATGAAGGAGAGGAGAGTTTACTATTGGGGGTGCAACCCTTATCAGAAGTTATACTCAAAACTGTTGGCCTGTCTCCAAGCAACAGCTTAGTAGTGTGGACCTCACTCTCCCACAAGGGAAATTCCTCCTACAACATGTGCCTTAATATGGGCAATATCTTTAGGGTGTGAGGCAATGCTTCATTCAGTCATGTGGTGAAGGATGAAGTTGTCTAAGATAAGTTCTTTTGGAATCTGATTTCACACAAACCTGTGAAGAAAGCCACATAGTAACCAAGAAAACCCTTCTTTATTACTGTTATCTTAAGTCATAATCTAGCTATACCACTCAGCGTGACAAAAATTTTAAGTCCTTCAAATGCATTCAAGCTTATTAGCATTGTTGCAATGTGTTCAGATGGAAGAAACTATACATTTTTCTTTTTACATTCCTCCAGAGGATGTGTCACTATTTTGATTTACTCTCAAACAAAATCATTGCTTTGACCAGTGGCCAACAGCTAAAGGTTTGAAATAATTATTTTTTTTTTGGCAAACGGAAGTTAATCATACAATTTGAAAAATAGCCGAAATTTATTCACTAAAGTAAGCTCAAGAATTCATGTTTTACTGAATACAACTAGAGGAAGTATCCTTAGAATAACTATGTTCAATTAGATGAGTTGCAATTACCACATCAATGTCAGGAACAAGAAATGCAGATGGAAACTCCAGATAAACCAGGAATGCAAGATAAAAAAACAGTTTTGCAACCTGTTAAGGTTCAAACATTTTACTTTTCCAGCATAAACATCAAGTTACTGAAATTAAGGTGGAGTTAATAATGTTTATGAAACCAAAAGACAACAATTCTTCTTTCATGATGTTTTTATTTAATTCCCGCCAAAGAGAGGTGGAGTTCTTCAAGAGTTGTTCCAAAACTCTCAGTTTTGAAAGAAATACAAACCCAAAGTTTTTCATATAATTATTAAATTAAAATAAAGGGGTTCATGTCACTAGAATTTCCAATATTTTTTAAACATATTTTCATCCTACCTTAGGACAGAAAGGTAAAATACCAAAAGTTGTCAAATGTCAAGTTGTTCCATGTGGGCTGGAAATGGGGAAATGCTGTTTTGAGGGAGATGGTACTTCCTCAGCCCATGGATCTTGATCTTGATGTACTACATGCTTATTACATTAGAAAAGTAATATCTTTCTATGTATTCTAATGGAAAAGGAATTCTGCAATGTGATTTTTCCTGATATTTGCAAGGCCACAGAAACTGTGTCTTAGAGCTAATCATGATAAAGGACATTTCCCAACTACTTCTACAATTCTCTAGACATAGTCACTGAAAACTTAGAGATCTATTTTGCTCTAGTCGTCTACACTCCCTCTACCAGCAACATATTGGGTTCCTGTGAGAATAATTCATTCCTTCTTAAGACAAATGGGGAAGGAAAGTGGGCTGAATGACTGTCTATCCATCTTTATCTTCCTCTCTCAACTGTACAGAAAGGCTAGATAACTAGTTCAGATTAAACACCTTGCTTTTAGATGGCTAATAGAAAATAAATTTGTACCATGTATCAGGACAGTTGAAAGAATCATGATCTAGCAATAAAGTATATATTGAATTAATGCTTTTTTACTAATAAAACTTTTAATTATAAAATTATTTTAATTAAAATTATGGATGTGAAAGTAGTTCCTTTTTCTGTAATTTTCTATCTCCATCACTGATCTCCTTATCCCCTTTTTAAAAAATGTTTACGGTAGTTATCCATGGCCCTTTGAAGGACTTGAGCATAATAGCAGTTATATAAACCTATTTCTTTTATTCTTAAGCATTTGGAGGAATAATATCCTAATAACTCCATTGTTTTTCTTTGAAATTGGTATTAGGATTTAATCTAAACATGTTTTTTAAAATGACCTGGTTTGTATTTCTGGCAAAAAAAAATACTCGTCTAACAGCACAGATCCACCCTTAGAAAAGGGACTTCAGCAAACAAAAGATGCACAGTTTAGAAGTCATCCCCTGTATTCACAAATGTTGATAGTCGTAAGCAATAAGAGTGTGTGATAAGCTGCAGGTGAAAACCTTTCACAAATTTTCTAAAGAGCTGCCCTACAGTTTCAGTTGTCTTTGATCTTTCAGTGGAACTGCAACAGCTTGATGTCTTTCAGGAATGAGCTTGTGAAGTCATCTTTCCCATACTGTATGAGGCAAAGATGCTTGGTACAGCAACTGGCAAGGGAAGATATACTGTAACTGTTTGAGACTGCAGCTATAGCTAGCGACACAACAAAACTTTCAATACATATAGTTTGCCCATAGCTTCCAAAGTCACACCTTCAAGGAACACAAACCACCTCACAGGTGATGTGCTCTGAGTGCTGTGACGTTTATTCTCTACTGAATCACCAAGAGGAGAGATAATAAACCTCCTGGTGCTATTTGTGTAAACTCCATGTAACTTATTACCCCACTTTACAGTTTCTTCAGGACCTGGGGTGTAACTATGGACACGTGGTTGAAGTTGTGTGTGCACACAGGTGAATCATTGCTATGGTGTGTAGGAAGACATTTACCGCAGTAGCAATAAGGTTAGGAAATATATATATATGTCTGACTTTTCTGTGCAGTTCCCACAGTGATTCATGAGATCCTATCTACAAGCCAGCCCTCCCCTTACTCCCAAACAAAACAAAGGAGACAAAAGTGGGTAGTGTTAGGAACTCCTCTTGCATTAAATATTTTGGGAAATGACAGACAAATGCTCCCCTCTAGTGAAATGAGCAGTGGACGAATTGTGCCAGCTAAGTGAGCAAAGTTGTAAAGTCCTAACTATGTGCATGCAGATAAGAACCATAATTACACACCTGCATCTAAACTGCCAAAGACTATACTAGAATATTTCTTTCTTGAATTTGATTTGTGCTTCAGAGAAATACTTTGCTAAGAAGCAGTTGAGAATGGCTGAGTACTGTTAATACAAAAAACTTTTCGCAACTTCAAAAGCATCATAAAAATGCAATTCTCATTTTTTTCCCTTCTGCTTTTGTTAATGCTGTCTTTCTTTTGTCTCTAACTAGAAAAAAACAGCAGTCTGAGAAAAGAAAATCAACATTTATTGTTATCACAGTAATAATTCATCATGAATAAGAGCTTATGTGCTTTTCTATTAAGCAAAACAAAAGATATTCTTAAATGCTGCAGGACTCCACAAGCATTTCAAAATCACCACAAAAAATTTAAAGAAGAAAAAAAGTGCATAGAAGCTCTGACTAGGCTAAAAACTTGGTTTGTCTTTTACACACTGTAATTTTGAAGTGCTGAGCTTGCAGAAATAAATATGCTTATTTTTTAATTTTTATTAAAGCAGAATGGAAAATAAATGATCTTTTCTAAAAGCCTAGGAACACAATTCTGTGGTAAGGCAGACTGTTATTAAATATGAAAGTGGAGGGAAGAATTTTAAAGAATATTCAGAGTGAGCTTTTCTGTACCATTAATGCCAAATAAGACTTGAAGAAGTCCCCTTTTTGCTCATAGAATATATGCAATCAGCTTACAGAGTTCTTGAGTTACCTTTGTATTTGTAGTTTACAGGACAGATCTTTGTTCTGAGTGTTACTCTCTTACTTCCTCAATTTGTTACTGATAACTGAACAGTGCGTACTACAACTGTGTTTTGGATCATACAAATCAGATGACATAATTTCTATTTCTTGACTGAATATACTAAACTCAACATCAGCTTATATGGTCTGGAAAAGCCTTTGGGAGCATGAAATTTCTCAGGGAGGAGAAGTAGCAGATAAAGGGGATTGAAAATTTTTGAAATATTTTAAACCTCTTTTCTTTCTAGGCAATGTAAACCTTGCCTTAGGGATAGTTCCTAGAAAAATTACTCTAAAATTGTGTAGCTGAGAGCACACCAGCTTAAATTAATTTTCCATTGTCACATCCACATAATGTAATTATGTGCTCTTGTGTGGTCTCAGCTGTAGAAAATGCAGACAATTTTAGCAATTTCATGAAGTACTGAAAAATTTGGACCTCTGCTTGACCGAGACATTTTCATCATCAAATGCATTGCTTTCCTTTGATGGTCATCTGCATCATTTGAAGAGATGGACCCAGGAAATTACAGAGAAGTCAAAGGGAAAAATTACAAACACATTTCCACGGGACTTAGCATAAGAAAAGATAATTGCCAGCCATCACGATATTCCAGGCTAATGCCCTTACATGGTTTACCTAAACAGCACATTGAGTAACAGGCCATGCTTACACTCCTAACTCATTATGTATTTTAGGACAAGTGTGAAAGTGGTTAAAACTAACATTGCAAGGGACTGTATGTGCAGACTTAGTAAGGATAGCTCACTGGCAAAGAGTTTAAGAGGTTAAATCTTGACCACTTGTGGTTTTTGTGTTACACACTTGTTGACTGAGGGAGAGATTTACAAAAGAATAAAATATCATAAATTACCCAATTGCCAAAAGAAATACTGGAGATAATTATATGAAAAAGGTTTTCACATTTTTCAGCCATCTTTACCTAAAATTAAATATCAGTCCCAGAATAGAGATCTCTGAGGCCTAAGCCTTCTGTTCTGACTAGTGCTTGAGAGTAAGTTTAAATGTTCACTTCTAGTGCATGACCACTGAAGGAAAAGAGTGTAACTAACTCAGAAGTTGGCTGGAAGTTCGTAAGAAGGACTCAGGAAGGTAGCTATAAATTTATTTTCATAAATCCATTACGGTCAAAGGTAGGGGATTTGTGCTGCTTTTACTGAGCTCTGCTTTGTATTTGTATTATTTCTAATTATTTTGCTTTTAACATCTTAGTCTGTATTCTGGAGAGTGGTTTTGTATAAATCATAGAGAGTTTTGTATTTGTTGTTCAAGCCACTGTGGATTTCTG
This sequence comes from Tetrax tetrax, assembly GCA_009806455.1. NCBI lineage: Eukaryota > Metazoa > Chordata > Aves > Otidiformes > Otididae > Tetrax > Tetrax tetrax. Next base: position 444,221 of record WHYT01017142.1, read on the forward strand.
ACTGAACGTATAGGGTAAAGTCCTAACCTGTTTGGGTAGCCCCTGTTACAGTTCTGTTCACATTAGAAATTTGTTGCCTAATTAGTAATACTGCTAACTGCATGCACAGTTTCAAAAATCAAAGTGTTTTGGCAAAATATTAATGGTTTGGGGTTACTTTTTTAAAAAGTCAATCAAAAGTCTTTTCACTGAAGACAGAAAGCTTCAAGGAGAAAGAGCAATTTCACAGGAGAGATACTTTAATGGATTCTGATTTTCAAAACATATTTCCAGACCTAATTTTCAAAGGAACATTAAAAAAAAAAAAAGCCATTTAGACTATATCACATCAGAAAATACTTCTACCTTTTTGAGAAACAAAAATTGTTTTTTGAGTGCAGCCTCAATGAAAAAATATCATTCTTTTTCAGTGTAATACGATTTAATTCAATGATTTTTTAAAAAAAATAATCTCACAGAAAATGCAGCTGAAATATGATTAAAATACAAGAATTAATGAAAACAACCTACAGTGGAGGAGCATCAAGGCTGATTCTCATCCTACTTGTGATGGTGTAGTTTGGCAGCTGGTGAATTTGTACCAGGACTCTTTGAGGAACACTGCTTGTAGTTGTCTTTTCTGTCCACAATGAGACTACAGGCAAAGAAAAATACCAGTGTATTCTATGAGAATAAATGTATACATATAGGGATCAGTCTTGGTACTTTTAAATTTTGGTTATTATTATTATTTTTATCTTAAGCTTTTGAAATTCTCAAATCACAGTCATTTCTGTGGAATAAAATGAAATTTAGCAATCATATACTACATGTCTCACCAGCTTTAAATGTGAAGCCAGTTTAGTTTTAAAGTCGCGTACACTTAGAATTGGTTTATGCTACTCTTGGAAAAAAAAGGAGCCATTTCTAACCTGCTTTAACAGCCACACATCACGCTGACAAATAATATCAACACACTGCCCCCGCAAGAAACTCCCATATGTCTGATTATTCTGGAAACATACCATACACACACCAGATTTTGGTCCCAAGCAAGCATAAACCTCATTATTTCTAAGCCAGCAGCATTATCGAGTAAGTCTATCATGGAAGGTTTTATGTTAGGGTGTAACTTCCTGAATTTGATGTTTTATGCATATATCTCCTCAGTTACCATAAGCATTGCTTTGTTAACTTTAGCACCATAACCCTTCATACCGTGAAAATTTAAAAGATGATTTTAAGAGCAGCTGACCTTCAAAAAGTTATCTACTCATAGTAATATCAAGAAGGCCTTGACTAAATGCACTTTATTAATGTTTCCACGTTCTCTCCTTACACAAACACGGCAAAACAGGTTCTGACATTCATTCACTATTTCAAGACTGAGGGTGACATTCTAACCCAGCCTACACTTCTGTTTTAAGACACTCCGTAAACGTACTTGAAATGTATTTAATAATAAGTCATCACCACAAACAAAACTCTCTGCAGCAATTTCCTCATTGGAAAAAATAATATTGTACTTTTCAAACAGAAGAGATAATGTATTTATTTGAAATAGTGCAATAGAGTGTGAAAAAAAAGTGCAATGAGACTTTCCAATAAATGTAGGATTTGGCAGGCATAGAAAAAAATAACCATCAGATTGAAATAGTGCTTTTGGCAGTACTCACAAGTCTTTAGCTCCATGTAGAATGACACCCTGTACTGTAAGAAAACACAATTAAAGCTTCATTGAATATGTTTACACACAAAGGGACACATTTCTTTGTTACTACAAGATATAATAACATTTTTCGCACACAATGCACAAGCCAAACTCTTTCCCTGACATCTCACCCACATCGCCTTGAACCTGTTAAGAAGGTTGCCCATTAGGGGCCAGAATCTCACCCTTTGACTGCACTCCTCTGAGTTCAGCATAGGATGGTGCCTAAAAGTCATGCTATGTTTTTAGGTACTTTAAAGCCATAAATCCATATTTAATTAGAAGTGCATGAAATGCTGTAGAAGATAAGATCTGTGTTCTAAAAATGAAATAAAAAACTGGGCCTTTGGCTTTGTTCTCTGACTCTGGGCCATAATTTAATTAAAACTGCATATCATATGCTAAAAATCTCATTGACAAGTCTTAGTTGAGGAATTCAGATTCCTTGTGGTACCTCAAACTGTGCTTTCTATTTTACTGTCATATTTTTCCATATACTTATCCTTTCCCCCACCCTCCTGTATCATGTATTCCTTCCTCTCTTGTTTCTCATTAACCAAGTTAATTCCTTTGAGATTTAATGCTGTAATATTGAAGTTTGAACACTGGCATTTTACTATCTTAATGGATATCTTACTTGACAGCTCTGAGAATTTTGGCTTGCTTCTTTAACAGAGTATATTTGTGGGAAAAAGTTGGCATTGAATTTAAGTGCAGGAAGCTCAGGCAAGCTTGAAATGGAAACCTAGATAAAATAACTGTGATTTCTTCCTGTTGCTTTAGAAACCGGAGTAAGCCTGAGACATTAAAAAGAAAATGGAATATCAATGATGTAACTGGAAAGCCCATCACTTGTATAAAAACTCAGAGTGTGATATTAATGTTTTATTGTATGAGTTTGCTATTTCATTTTACAGCAAATTTATGGACAATGCTGACATTGAGGTGCTTGTATCTCTGGGGGCTTCTGTGTTCATGTGGGGAAACTTCTGTTCTCGAATCTATTACATAGCTTTCATATTTTGGCAATGAGAGTCTGGGAGGTGGAGACAATCACAAAAAATGGGATTTAGGTATTGTAGTTAAAAATCCTGCTGTTTACAAAGAATTGTAAGATACAATAGCATTTCCAGTCCCTAGGATAGAGAATAATGGTAGCAATTCAGACCTTTCTCATTTCAGAGGGGTCATCTTTAGATAGTACGAAATGGTAGGTACTTGAGACTGTAAGCTCTTTACAGCAACTACCATGTGTCTTCAGTGTGCATATGCATTTATGTGCCTGCCGTTGAGTGGGAGTATGGATATGACAGAAAACTGTTGACAGAAGACAACAGGGAAGCCTATACTATATCTGCCTGTACTATGTAAACTGATGTTATTAATCTATCTGGAACAGTAAAATGTTGCTTCCCATATTAAGAAAGACTACCTGTGTATAAAGACATTGTCATAGTCTTAATGTGTATGACACCGGCTCATCATTTGGCACTGGTCTGTAGGAAGTCAATTCAAAGGGATTTTCCGCATACTTAGATCTACAGTGACTCTCAGACACTGAACTCGTGTATCATTTGCATACGATATCTTAATATAAGTATTTCACAGTATATTTTTTCCTCACAGCTGTAGTTCTGAAGCAGCACCCACACCTTCTGTTCTTGAAAAATTGCATCTTCTTTTCAACAGCTGAATTCTGCAAGTGGAATAATTCATCTCTGCCCACTCTCTCTCGCTTCTTAATTTTCAGGCAGAATCCAAAGCCTGCTGATACTGAGGAAAAGCCACTCATTGACTCTCGAGGTCTTTATTTGTACAGCATCTTGTACAATCCCTAGTCAATACGTTGCTGTGCTCCTCTCACAAGGGACTGGCCGGGTTAGGTGTTGAGGATGCGTGGCAGTCAAAAGTAACTTGATGGATAAATCAGGAGGCAGACCCCATATTCCTTTCGTTATGCTTCCAGTTAAAGGCTTGCTCAGTTAGATGTACATATCCACACATGGAAATTATGGCGTAGTGAAATCCATGACAAAAATCTTGAAACTCTGCGCTCCTCTTTCTTACAGGAATTATCATGCTAAAAGAGCTGATGCAAAGATTGGATAAAATCAGCAGGATTTGAGATTAAGAGAAAAAGTGGGAAGGTAAGGAATTTTTATTGGCATAACCTCTGGGAATGTAGCAACAAAGGTTTTTATGCATTTAGGTGTTTAAAGGTGAAGATAGATAGGCACCAAATAGGATGGTTCTTGTGAATCCTGTAGTATTAAGGGGCAAGAAAGAGGCAAGGGAGTATGAGACACAGTCTGGAAGCCTTGCATGAAGCTAAGCCAGTTTACACTGTCAGGGGGACGGGGTCTTGCTTCTATATGACAGTTTTCATTTGCTTAGGAATTCACTTTCTGCTGGTAATTATAACATTATTTAGAAATCTAGGGTTGGGGTATTTTTTCAGCAAAATCCATCATGTGGCAAATAAAAAGCATTTTTGTTTAGGGTTAATTTTAACACAAGACAGCTCTCACAATGTTTCTGCTACAAAGGTTTCAATAATTCTATTTTTCAAACAAATAGGCCAAAAAAAAATTTCCATCCTTTTATTTTTACACAGTATGTGATTCTTGTGTTTTGCCACTGCTATCAGCTCATTTTAGCTCAATATTTTTTCTGCATTTTATTTTTATGTTTCATGATATTTTCAATAATTAGCTTATAATGACTTTATTTTTTCTATTTTTTACTCATGATGCTACTTTTTGTGTGACGTTCCCTTTACACCCAAGGAAGGTACCTATTTGTCTCCTCTATAGGAGGGATAGACATGGCTGATATTGACTTGACATCTTTTTCTTTCTGTGTCAGAAATCATCCCCTACTCTTAGAATTTGATTAAAAATGGTTGCTAGGGTACATGCCATGCTTAACGGACAGATCATGGGTTTCTAGTGAATATAAAATACAGGATACAGTACTGTGAGAGTGCTACATTTTGCACATAGTCACTGAAAACACCTAGTTTTTAGAATGAAGCTCAGCATATCATAAGTCTAAAGCTGTAGGTCTAGTGGAAAAATAATGTAGTGCACACATCTCATCTCCAGCAAATGCCTAGCAGGGACACAAGGCTGGAGCGTTAAAAGACTGAGGTTCAATTCCATGCTTAGCTTTTCCAGGTGACCCTAAACATGCTGCTTAGGCATCCATAGTAGTCAGTAGAAGTTTGTTACCAAGCATTAGCCTGGCTGCATTATAAAAGAGGATCTCCTTGTGCTAGAGGGTGTGGGCAAGGTAAATGCTTGCAAACTTCTGAGATACTGAGATACTGATACACA
>WHYT01017142.1:463647-512930 GCA_009806455.1 Tetrax tetrax
TGGCCCTCCTCTGGACCCTCTCCAACTGGTCCATGTCCTTCTTATGTTGGGGACTCCAGAACTGGACACAGTACTCCAGGTGGGGTCTCACCAGGGCAGAGTAGAGGGGGAGAATCACCTCCCTCCACCTGCTGGCCACGCTCCTCTTGATGTAGCCCAGGATGCCATTGGCCTTCTGGGCTGCAACTGCACATTGCTGGCTCACGTTGAGCCTCTCGTCTACCATCACTCCCAAGTCCTTTTCCTCAGGGCTGCTCTCCATCCTTTCTCCAACCAGCCTGTATTTGTGCCTGGGATTGCCACGACCCGGGTGCAGGACCATGCATTTGGCCTGGTTGAACTTCATGAGGTTGGCACAAGCCCACATCTCCAGTCTGTCAAGGTCCCTCTGGATGGCATCCCTCCCTTCGAGCATGTCAACGGCACCACACAGCTTGGTGTCATTGGCGAACTTACTGAGGCTGCACTCTATCCCACTGTCCGTATCGCCAACAAAGATGTTGAACATGGCCAGGCCCAACACGGACCCCTGAGGGACGCCACTGGTGACCGGTCTCCACTTGGACATCGAGCCGTTGACCACCACTCACTGAGGGCGGCCATCCAGCCAACTCCTTATCCACCGAGTGGCCTGTCCATCAAACCCATGCCTCTTTAGTTTAGAGAGAAGGATGTCATGTGGGACAGTGTCAAAAGCTTTGCACAAGTCCAGGTAGATGATATCCGTTGCTCATCCCTTGTCCACCGATGCTGTCACCCCATCATAGAAGGCCACCAAATTGGTCAGGCACGATCTGCCCTTGGTGAAGCCATGTTGGCTGTCACCAACCATCTCCTTGCTCTCCACGTGCCTTAGCATGGTTTCCAGGAGAATCTGCTCCATGACCTTGCCAGGCACAGAGGTGAGGCTGACCGGCCTGTAGTTCCCTGGCTCTTCCTTGTTCCCCTTTTTAAAAATAGGGGTTATGTTCTCTCTCTTCCAGTCATCGGGGACCTCACCAGACCGCCACGATTTCTCAAATATGGTGGCCAGTGGCTTGGCAACTTCATCTGCCAGTTCCCTCAGGACCTGCAGATGGATCTCATCGGGTCCCATGACCTTGTGCACCTTCAAGTTCCTCAGATGATCCCGAACCTGCTCTTCAAGTACAGTGGGTGGTTCTTCATCCTCTCAGTCCCTGCTTGTGCCTTCTACAGCTTGGGTGGTGAGACAAGAGCCCTTATCTGTGACGATTGAGGTCATCATCCAACAATGCCAGCTGCTTCAATATAAACTAACACCACACACATCCCAATTTGCCCAAGAGGGCCAAACTCTGAGAACTTTACTAAAATCCATATAAGCCACTAGAAGCTCACACACTGTGTATCATTCAAGGCTCATCTCTCCATCAGTGTAATACCTCATGAGAAGTGTTCTGGGGCTCTCGTCCAGTATTAGCTCAGAAGAAGGCATGAAAAATCCCAAGTCACTCACAATTTCTTTCAGTACATGAGTATTTAGGCATTGCCTTTTCCCCTGCAAGTCTCCCTTCTAAGCATAGTCTGAGTCAAACCATTTAACTTGTAAGGTCTGAGATAAGCCTTGTTTTTACTATGTTTCCTCCAAAAGTGACCATTATTCTCTGGGTTTTAGCTGGGCTGGTTTTTGTTTCTTCAATGAAAGTATCTCTCTTCTTCTTTTCTAAAATATACTGAAATAAACACTGAAATGTATAAAACAACCATATGTGGTTAAGGGAAAACAGACTGTTAACCTACTATGGTTAGAATTTTAAAAAGGGGAAATTCATTTTGATGCATTAGAACTGCGGCTCAGAGATTTATACTGTGGTCTGATGGACAACTGCATGCAAACCATGCCATTATCATCCCAGCTAAGCAAGGCATTTGGACTTTTCATAGCAGAACAGCAATGGTAATCGATTGCAGGTGTTTCAGGCAATAAGCAGCAATGCGATAATTCAGCCTGCCTCAAAAAGCACTGCACCATCAGGAGGATGCATGACGGTTGTCTGTTTGGCAGGTACTAAACACACAAAGTGTTTGGCAAATAACTGTCTCGTTACTTGCTGGAAGATCTTGTTTTCACTAATGTTTCTTCTATGACTTTATACAATTTGTGACTTTCTTGTCCTTTCTCAGTAGGAATCTCTTGTATTTAGGAAAAGGCAAATAAATGGTTTTAGTGAAATGTAGAACAGGTAAGGAAGTCCTGGGGTTCTGTAAGGCTGAAGAAAGGAAAGGAGAGGAGGGGAGGTATTAGGCAGAGGTCTGGTAGAGGTGGTGTGAGAGTAAATTGTGATGGAATATCAACCTTGACCAGATGAAAAGTGCATAAGGCCCTCTTGACTCTTTTGCTGTATACTTGTCCCTCCATGGTATAAAATCTAATGCTTTGGTTTGTTTAAGAACCATAACTGACTTCGCTTAGAGTCCAATGTCTCACTTAAAAAAAAAATCTGAAGTGTAATGAAATACCTCATTCAGTGCAATGTTTAATTTTAAGGAGTCTTATTTTACCTTAAAGATATCCAAGGAGTATTGCTCTTTGAAATTAAAACTGAAAATCTTGCCCTAGAAAATGACAGAAACAAAATAAACAATTAACTTTGGAAGAACAGTAGATGAAGAGCAAGGTTTGTTGTTGACTTACTTGGGCTGGTTGACAACAGCTGGACCCTGTTGAAGCAGTCAGTTTACGATGAGCTACTTCTAGTTCTGACAGAACTGCTCTTCTCACACAAAACTGTTTCCCGAATTTCATTAAAACTCTCGGTTGTAATTTGGTAAATGAATTAGCATAGAAAAAAAAAGTTGTGAATCTATTTGGTCTTCCAGCCAGGTCTGAGCAGCTTGTGCCACCACTGCTCCTTTGGGGGTTATTTTGAATCCCTGGATGAGAGAGAGAGAGTTATTTGAGAGCCCTGGATGAGATTATTCTTCTGTAGTCCCTGGCAGTGCATGCAATTCAGCACCATTTCCCTCTTACGGCAGAGAGTAACACAAAAAGTGGCTTGTCTGTCTAATAACATAGCTTTGTGTTCATTATTATTGGGACTAGCTAAGTACTATGGACTGTATGAGAGTGACATACAAATTTGCCTGCAGAGAATGATTTCTGGATTAAGGAAAATGGCTGGGAAGAAGTATGCAAACAAGAGTGAGAAAGAAACCAAAGGCAATGGTAAGATGACTGCTGCACTAGGTCCTGACAAGTTCCTGCTAAAACTGAAACAGATTTCTCTTACTGATCTTGATGGAACTTGAGGACTCCAAGGACAGAAGGGTAACAGAAGTAGAAGTGAAGAAAGGGAGTGGAGTCATGCTAATACTTGATACTGACAGTTAAAACTGATGAAGATGAGACAACATGGGCAGAAACGTTTGGAAAGGAAAGTGACACAGTCTGGCCTTGTGATAGAACTGTGATTATAGAGTATCTCTATTTTATCTGGGACAAAATTAGGAGACTGACATCACTGCGTCACTTAGGGAAGCTGCGGTCAGTTAGTAAATTGTTACCATATGACGAGCAGAAAATGAACACAGAAAAAGGAGGTGGAATCTACAGATTGGGAAAACTTCATTCTTGCACATTCATATGCAAGAGCTTATTCTGCCTGGATTTTAGCAAATTTGTACCTGTTATAGAGTGGTTATTCATTGTTTGCACTGTACTTGAGAGCCTTCAACTGTGTACAGGACAAAGTTGTATTCCAAACTGTGCCTTTATGCGGTTGTGCGGTTTCCAGGTATCCAAGGACCCAGAAGGTGCATGCGTTCCTGCAGTCATCACAATTCTTTGCAGCTTGGCAGGAAGAATTCTCCACTCCTGGGTTTCCTAACTATCTCTCTGTGTCCATGTCCCTGGAGGAGTTCTCAGTAAGCAAGCTGGCTTGCTCTCTGTGTTTCTGGGAAGATAAAGCACACAGTTTCACTCTGATTCACCCTGACTCCTAGCTCTAGACTTGACACCAAAACAAGACTGTGTTGATCAACATATGAGGTTGAGCCCTTAATTACAAGACTGAAAGCAAAAGGTAAAATACACAACAAATTCTATTTTCTGTTTTAACAGCAGCTTGCTTGCTTAACTGGTTCAGTATCCCTCACCAGCACGCTTGTGGCCAGTTGTGACTACAAAAGCCAGGGATCCAGATTGAGCTACGTCTGCCAGGTGGATCCCTATCTCCAGAGCAGCTCCTGCTTCAAAGACTCTCACTTATGTTTTCTTGGAGTTATACTCTGAGTACAAATGTCTATGACTTTTCCTTTAAGTTTCATAACTATTCAGCCATGGGAGAGGTAAACTCTGCAAATTTCATTCAGAACCATTTTAGGAGTTAGTACACCAGATGCTCTTGTTCCTAGATATCGGTCTTCCCAAACTCAATTAAGACCACCAATAAGCATTGATTACCTGTTATACAAGATAGTAGTTATGCATGTTTTATGGTGCTATGGATTGTGGGTGTGCTTGCAACTTTCAATAGAAACTACAAAATATCTAACCTAGTAACAGATGGTGAGAGATGAGTTGACATACACAGTTGCATTAGCTAAGGCTTTAGCAACATGAAAGAAAGGAGCCTGGTTATTATTGGGAGTCCCTGCTGGATGACTGCTTAATGTTTAAATGCCAATGTGGGAAACCCTAGCAGAATTCAAAGACTTCCAGTCCTCAATGTCCTGAAAGCTTTTACACCATCCCTGCTGAGGTCTGACCACGTGGCTGACAGCTTTTTATTTGGTAAAATTGCTTTCAACAAACATAAAATTTGTTGGTCATTAATATAAAAGTTGTAATGTAAGTTGACCTTTACTGAAAGATTTAGCCAAACTTGTTACATTTATCTCAGCTGTTGTGCAAGACAGAATCACAGAATCACAGAATTATCATGATTGGAAAAGACCTAAAAGATCATCCAGTCCAACCATCACCTACAGAAAAAAAAAAAAAATTGTCAAAAAACTTCAAAATCTGATTATAGAAAACTAGTACCCATATTATTTAATTGATAAATTGTCAAATTCTTTTTTTTATGATGGACTTAGGGAATTTAGGCACATGGAGAGCAAGGAGGTGGTTGGTGACAGCCAACATGGCTTCACCAAGGGCAGATCGTGCCTGACCAATTTGGTGACCTTATATGATGGGGTGACAGCATCGGTGGACAAGGGATGAGCAACAGATATCATCTACCTGGACTTGTGCAAAGCTTTTGACACTGTCCCACATGACATCCTTCTCTCTAAACTAAAGAGGCATGGGTTTGATGGACAGGCCACTCGGTGGATAAGGAGTTGGCTGGATGGCCGCCCTCAGAGAGTGGTGGTCAACGGCTCGATGTCCAAGTGGAGACCGGTCACCAGTGGCGTCCCTCAGGGGTCCGTGTTGGGCCTGGCCATGTTCAACATCTTTGTTGGCGATACGGACAGTGGGATAGAGTGCAGCCTCAGTAAGTTCGCCAATGACACCAAGCTGTGTGGTGCTGAAAGGGAGGGATGCCATCCAGAGGGACCTTGACAGGCTGGAGATGTGGGCTTGTGCCAACCTCATGAAGTTCAACCAGGCCAAACGCATGGTCCTGCACCCGGGTTGTGGCAATCCCAGGCACAAATACAGGCTGGGCGGAGAATGGATGGACAGCAGCCCTGAGGAGAAGGACTTGGGAGTGATGGTGGACGAGAGGCTCAACGTGAGCCAGCAATGTGCAGTTGCGGCCCAGAAGGCCAATGGCATCCTGGGCTACATCAAGAGGAGCGTGGCCAGCAGGTGGAGGGAGGTGATTCTGCCCCTCTACTCTGCCCTGGTGAGACCCCACCTGGAGTACTGTGTCCAGTTCTGGAGTCCCCAACATAAGAAGGACATGGACCAGTTGGAGAGGGTCCAGAGGAGGGCCACAAAGATGCTCAGAGGGCTGGAGCACCTCTCCTATGAGGACAGGCTGAGAGAGTTGGGGCTGTTCAGCCTAGAGAAGAGGAGGCTCCGGGGAGACCTTATAGTGGTCTTTCAGTACCTCAAGGGGGCCTACAAGAAAGACAGGGAGAGGCTGTTCAATAGGGCCTGTTTTGATAGGACAAGGGATGATGATTTTAAAATAGAGGGAGGTAGATTTAGATTGGATATTAGGAAAAAAATTTTCACAATGTGAGTTGTAGAACACTGGCACAGCTTGCCCAGAGAGGTGGTGGATGCCCCATCCCTGGAAACATTCAAGGCCAAGTTGGATGAGGCTCTGAGCAACCTGATCTAGTCAGGGATGTCCCTGCTTCTTGCAGGAGGTTGGACTAGATGGCCTTTGAAGGTCCCTTCCAACTCTAACCATTCTATGATTCTATGATTCTAATTTCTTTATTTACTGACATTAAACAAAGATGGAGGACTTGTTGGTATCTTTGATAATACTGCCAGCAAGTGAATTTCATCACTATAGCCCCAAAAACCAAATAACTAGTACAGAAACGTGGATGTGAAGAGTAAAGGAACTAAAAATTTCCATGACTTACTGCCTGCATTAGATTAACAGCTCAACTATTTGAGGAAAAAGGGGACAAGCTGTTGAAAATAAATCATTGATGTAACTTTTATAATAACAGTATATATACTTCCTTAACCCATAACTTAGAGTGTTTTGACTTTGCTACATTCCCATATCCTGTATATCTGCTGCTCTCTCCTTTACTGGTTATATAAAAAAATAATTTTTGTTACTGACAATTTTCTTTATGCTCAATAAAAGCTTGTAATCAGAAACTCAGTTTTCAATAAGGTGTTTTAATTAGTGATAATAAAACTGATGATAGCTCCACTTGGAAAATATTAGATAAATTTATTTTTGTCCTCACATAAGAGATATATTACAAAGAAACACCAGAAATTCTGGGTTGTTGAGCTTCCTCAAATATTTCAAAACAGGGAAGACCACACTTTGTTGACTAAGAACTCATGGACCATTCCTAATGAAACAAAAATGTACTCTTAACACTGCTAAATCTGTTGGAGTCAATAAAGTCAGACCTTAGGTGAATTTAGTTGATCTATGCTTTCTGTCACCTTTTATTGATTCCACTTGGACTGGTAGATATGAGAAGTCTTAGCAATGCTGGTGTGCAGTTTTGCTAGGGCCTATATAGAATAACATATGTCTATGTCAGCACAGATGTTACAAGACAGAGAGAAAAAGTAAATATTGTCTCATTTCACAGATGGTGAACTAAGGAATAAAAGGCTATTTTCCTTTTGTAATTCTTATTCAGAAGAACACGTTAGCATGAATTTAATACCAAGTCAAATGTAAGGAGCAGACAAACCATAGCCTGAACTCAACAAGTCAAGCACTTCCAGAGCTTTAATTACATTAGCATTCCTTTTGACATTTTAAATGACTGTTGGTGCCAATGAAGGAAGTAAATCAGTAGCAGATCTGGAAACTGAATGCAGTTTCCATCCATTATGCTATAAGCAAGATTATAAAAGCTTTCAGGATGCCTTAATTTGCGGTCCACACCAAAACCGCCCTCACCGCTTACTTTGTACCATGCAGAGCGGACTCTTCCTGGGTATTTATGCACAGTCCTTTTGAGCGTGTCTCCATTAACATAGTCCAGGTAAGAAGCATACTTTTGAAGTGAATCTCCTGATCATCCCTTCTTGACACGCTTTTGCCTGCAATGTGTGTGTGAACAGAACTACAGTAAAATCCAGTTGCAAGCAGCATGGACACCTAGTTCTCAGGATCAGCTGCTCCATTGTGTAGACTCTCTCCTACTGCCCTAAACTAACTGCAGATGAAAATTTAGGCTTTGTATCTAACTCTATGTTTGTCCCTGTGCACCAGTGGTTAACAGAAGAAGGATTTTATGAAAGAGCTAGAAGACAGGACTAGATTATTTACCCAGAGATTACAACCAAAACCCTCTGATCTCAGCTGCGTGGCTGAGCTTTGGTAATACTGAAAAAGAGGTGACTAATGAGGTCAAGAGATTGTTCTTATCCCTGTCACTTTTGCGGAATCCACAAAATTGGAAAAGACAGAGTGATGCTAAGATTTGCTGTGAGGTGCCCATAGACTTGATTTTACACAAGATCAGACTTTTTTACTGGACCATCCTCATGTAAAAATTCACTGCTTATAGTAAATTAAGCCAAACATGGTGTTAGATGAACACTCTCTGTAGCCAATACTAGAGAATACACACAGTTTTCCAGATGACAAAACATTAATTTTGTGTACCTTAACTGAGATGCTTGTATTAAAAACATTCTCATTAAAACTGTATCAAAATCAGAAGCAGAGCACGTGTTGTGTATCTAATTGCAGAATCAGGCCCTAAATATTTTCCTTTACATTCACTAAACAGTTATTGCTCATTATCTGTGTTTAAATGAAATTGTAAGCTTTGATAATTAAGAATAGCAATATTTATAATAATTATGTTGTTTGACACATACAGCTGTATTTCTTCTTTCTTTTTTCCTATTTTTTTTCTTGGTGAAGTAGCATGAGGGCTTGGCTTACTTACTGAGAACGGCTACATCATCCTTACTTCAGAATCAAGATTAGAACACCTTTAAAAACTGAACTCTGCTCAAGGTTAGACAAGTTCGAGTGGCAAAGATGTGACAAGTTCATCCAAAAGATAAGTCCATATAAAATACCTGGTTTTGGAAAATTTGGCAAGAAAAATTGGATGAATTAATATGGAATAAAGGTTTCTCTTAGTGGCACAGATTTACTAGGAGAGAGAGATCACAAGGGACATTAGCATCCTTGGCAAAACAGGTTACTGCAATGCACTCTGCTATGCTGTGCAATAGGGAAGTGTTCCTCTGCTGGCATAACTCCCTTCTATACGAGTTAGTGATATCCAAATCTTTTTGGTTCAGTGGAAGCAGCTTCCTTTGGATTGCTCTTCCTCTGCAGATGTGGAAGCAAGAAAGCCTGAGGCAGCAGTATTTGCTCTGGATCCAGCAGTGTAGTCTTAGGCCAGCAACTTCCAGTGAAACACTCATTGATTTGAGCTTGCCCTGTTAAAGCTTCCTGACTTGCTTAAGATGTTGCATAAACATTAGATCTTTTTTAAAGGCCAGATTTGATCTATTTTTGCCCATATTTTGCTGTTTTATGAATTAATCTACTTAAAATTTTCCTTTACAGAGAAAAGAGGGCAATCACAAGAACTGTCAAGTATTATTCATTTTAAATCTTGACACTCAGCCTCATCCCAACGCCGCTGGAAGCAAAGGGAGGTTTTTCAGATTATTTCAATATTATGGGCCCATACTAGATGAGGAGATTGGGAGTTGCTGAGTGCCATTCACTGCCACTGAAGCTAAAAGCACATCCAGCTTTTTGTAATCAGTTAGACTGAACTGATTTAAAGTTTGAGTTGGAGATTTTGAAATTAACTTAAAATTGAATCTAACCTCTCTGATTATTATTCTTCATATTTGTGGAATTGATTTAGGATCTCTATTTAGAATTAAATAACTTCTTACTCTATCAAGCTGTCATTTTTAAATGCTATAATAACATTTGCCCTATCCCGGGAAACTTTTGAACTAAGGGCAAGGCATCTGTGAGTGAAGATAGTGCTGCATAAAATACACAGTATGGGAAACTGAGAGAGAAAGGCAGGAGTAATGCAGTCAGAAAACTGTCAAAGAAAAAAAAATAGTAATAAAATAAAGCTTATTCTAGAACTTCCTGTTACAACCCATCAGAATTTTTTTCGAGCCGTGGACACACACACACACACACACATATATATAGGTTTTTGGAGGCACGGACTTTTAAAAATATAGATGGCTTTATTCTTCCTAGCACTACCACATATCTAGAGGATCCATTCATTTTATCTTATGATCCGTATTTTCCAAGTGAAAAATGTTTTGTTATTTTTTTTTTGTTAAAACCTCATTAAAGGTACTTGATTTTGGGCAAGTGATATATGTATACTACCTAAAAATAAAATAGCATCCCAATCCTGATCCACTCACACATACACAGTATGAGTTCTTGAGGCATCAGCTGAGCTTCCTTTTCATTCTTCCACCTCTAAAGTAGTTGGTAGGACTGAGGAGTTAGTGAGACGGTACATCTGATCCACCTAGAAAGAACTGTGGAGATGACAGTTGTCAGTAGCAGAGGTAAACTAAGAGAGATCAGTACAAAGACATCATTGTCTTCAAAGTGAGCAGGAATAAATTCATAAAAAGATTTTGAAAGTAAAAGGATTGTATTTCTCTTGACTGTATTTAAACCTGCATGTTCAAAACTCAAACACTGTGAGCACATGTGCAGTCATTGTTACACAGTAAATACGGTGATTACTGTATTCCAGATGTTCAGGAGAAGAGTTAAGATGCTATTTCCATCAACTGGCAATCTTCTGTTCTTCCTTTGAGGTTCCTCTGTTCCCAGACTTATTTGGACTGTGGCCATCTTTAGCAATAGTTATGATGAGTTATCAATCTGGCTACATTATTGCTAAAAACATATATACAGAAATAAGTAAGAATTCAAATCTGTAGTGTTGTTGTCTGATCAGAAACTTTTATAGTAAAACTTTTTTCTAGATTGGAAAAATGTAGTCAAAAATAGAACTGTTAGTTGGGAAAGTTTGCTTTGATGAAGTACTCATTTAAAAAAAAAATTTGAAAAGAATTTCCAAATTCTTAATTAGTCTTCCTAAACTAAGCCTTTCCTAGTCTGTCTTTAATATACAAGATACTTCCCCAAAATTTCCATAAATCAAAACTAACAAAAAAAAATCTGAATAGAATCAGCAATACTTTGGGGCACAAAGTGGAATTCAGATGTGAAGCGTCTGTCTGCCAACTGTTGCAACACCATCACGCCTTGCTCCAGCAGCCTAAGGTGCTGTTAGCATCAACATCCTTTGACTTATTCCACATGCCAAGACTCTAATGGTAACCAGTCCTTTGGCCGCAGCATGCAGGACTAATTTCAGTGTTCCCAAGCAATTTCCTAAGAACACATCCCTGTCCATTCTTGTCCCTCAAAAAAAAAAAAAAAAAAATTTCTCAGAAGAATGAGAGGATAAAATGATTTTCTGAAGGAGGTCAAAAGATATAGTGCAGCTTTACTGTGAAAGATTTCTTTCATGAAATATGCTGTACATTAAGTCTGCTTCACTAACGCTCCAAACGGTGTTAATGTTGACAGACCGTTCTTGTGACATACAGAAAAAAACACTAGGAATGCCTTTGTGAGACATCTCCTACGTTTTCTTGTTCTTCAAGATAGCTCTTATATGTTGCTAAATAAAATGGAGAAATCATAGAATTCATTGTTTTAAAGGATTTGAACGGAAACAAACAAAAATAATAACCTCAGTTTAAAGTAGGTGAGGAGAATGACTTTGCCACTTGTTTTGTTCTTAGTGCTCTGCTTTTTCTTGACAAGAAGGAGAGTATATTATAAGGGTTTCCTCTCTCATAAAAAGTATTTTGTACTTACTGTACATCTCTTTCAAAACACCCATTCCTTTGCCTACAGATGTTCTGTGTTTGGAGCTGATCCTGGTTCAGGGAAAGAAATACAGCAAATGGAGCCACTTACCAGAATCTGAGGCTGTCTTCCCTAGCTCCATTGGCCAGTACTAGGGTGTCTCCAGGCTAGGAAGCAAAATCCTGGGTTTCTCCAGCCTCTAGGGTGCTGGATGACTGCAATGTTTATAATCCCTTGATTTGATGATAACCCCGCCATCCAGTACAATCCAATCCAATCCAGTCAAGGCAAATCCAATCGATGTTCCTGAATGAGTGTGAACATTCAGGATAACCTTCATGGTAACAGGCTTCAGGCTTTTGCATGCAAGCATTTTCCCCAGAAATTAGATTAGTAGATTTTTATGCTCATGATTCCATAAATACTTACACCCACAAGCAAACTGAATAGCATACTAACTTCACAAAATAACAGCTCTCCATGTGTTTATGTGGAATCCAGTGAAGATTTGTCAGTTAAAAAAAAAAATTCTGCCTTTCTTAAGGGATTTTTAAAAAAACCTAAATATTCAGGTCATTCTTCACAAATTGTTGAGTTGCTAAAAGAAACATTGACTTTTTAAAAAGCTTTCAATTAGGCCTGCTACTTGACCCATTTTAGTAGTTTTACTGAACTAATAGCATTGTTCTCCCTGGATTATGATTCCAAGAGAGACTGCTATTCAAAGCATTTAACAGGAGTTGAATGAAATCATTCACATGATCAAAGTGATTCATCTGCATATGTTTTTGCAAGCTTAATTCTCAAAAAAGATGCTATTAGTTTACCAGCCATACACAATAGCTAACTAGCTCCTAGCAGAACAGAAAGCAATGCTAGAAAAGAATCTATTAGCTTTTATACTAACAGGCAACAGTACTAAATAAATTTTTAAAAGATAAAAAAACCCAACCATACGTTGTCCTTTAATACTCCGGTATCTAAAAGGCTGTTTACTAGACCAAATCCAATAAAATGAACTAGGTAGATTAGCTCAGTTCATTGCTTTTAATTAAATGCATCCTGAGCTATACTCTCAATGAATTACCAAGGAACATTTGCTGCTTCTTATTTACACGCTTGCTAAAGTAGCAGCTGGAGCAACTCTATTCTGACTAAATACTGGGAAAGAACGGTGTATAAGGAGCCAGGTGTGAGCTTTGCAAACCCAAAGAATTAATCCCAAGAGGAAGGGAGAGATGATCCAGGTGAATTTTAGCTTGGAAGTACTATACTTCAAAAGCATGTAATCCACAATGTAATCCTGAATCCTTCTTAAGAGAAGGCTTTCCTGCAGAAATATTATCCTGACCTTTCTCTTACTGTTGCTATGGGAAGAAATGCTTCCTGGCTTCTGGCAAAGGGCCAGTAATTGTATTTAAATGGGGTGTTGAACAACCATAATATGTGCAGTGTGCTATTATTTCTTTGTGGGAGGTTTATTATAGGCTTCTGGTATATAATCTAAATTAGATGTCTGAGGAAAAATAATGCTTTTAAGTTGGGAAATTGTATTCTGTTTTTACAATTCCCTGATTTCCCTGATAGTCTTTTGAAGTTCTTCTGAAGCTGTAAATGTTATCTATATTCTTTAATCAAACCATCCTTTCAACCAGCTGCAGCAGAATGTCTCTCTTTTATGTTTATGGGAACTTGGATGCAATTATTTTACAGAGATGAACTTGCTATAAAGAACCCTATCATTTCTAGACTTTCAAATTTCATTATCTTAAGCACAAATCAACATTGACGCTGCTCTAGTCTGGCTCTGATATGCTGTTTAGAATTAATATGGGTGGGTGATCTTTTATTCAATTTCATTATAGTAGTGAGTAAATTTAGCAAATAAGTTAGCACAGGTTAGGAAATGAAATTTTTCAAGCTATTCATGGTAGTTAAATCTTAACAGATTGGTGGACACAGAAAAATTGAATTTACCATATTATCCTTGTCTGCAACAGGTGCCTGGAAATTAATATGTTTTAGACTAAGGTGCTAGTAACTGAGTCATTATTGGTACCTGAGATTTTGTCTTTCCTGGGTGGTTTATAAGAATTAATGAGTATTGCATATTTGATTTATATTTAGCTTTCCCTCCTGGCTTTTTTTTTTTAAAGACAGGATTGTTCATGTATGTAAATAATTATTCAGATGGCTAAACAAGGTGTGCTTGACAGTTGACAAACTTAGAAAAAAAAATCAGTTAGGCAGGCATTAATGGTTTTAGCATAGGCTTCTCATTCCACTGAAATCAAATTATCTTTATTTTATTTTCAATAGATATTGGATAATTCCAGATAGTGCTGTTTTCTCTAGCACCTCCTACAGTCTGTTCATAAAGATACTCATATGTCCATGAAATGCCGTAGAAAAGCAATTCAACTTCTCATAAAGTTGCACATGATCTGAACTTGTCACGTCTTGTTCCTCTTTCCCTGCCTTTTTTGCTTACAGTGACTTTTCAGCAAAGGTTATCTTTCTTGACTTTCTCCTAAAAAACACTTTCCTGCTGTTTCCATCCTCAGTGCCTCTGAAGGAGCCACTTCTGCTACAATCTCATGTGGATCAGCTGCGTAATTATGTTCAGTAAAAAGATAATATACACACCTGCTATTTTCCATTTTCCTGAACTGTGTTGTACTCAGTGATGTTTAAACATTCTCCACTGCAGGCCTACTAAGAAATGTATATCTTTTGTATGTACTGGGGCTATTTAACACATATCTAAATTGGATTGAAACTTTATTGGTTTTCATAGTCCAGAAACAATATTTTTTGACACTTCTACTCAGCTTCTGAAAGAGACAGTTTGGCCTGGTAGTTAAAGAGAGCAGAAATACCATGGGCCAACATTCACAGTGTCTCTAACACATGCCTAACTTAACATCGTTACGGCTTCTGTCTGTCTAATGGATCACGATGAAAGGTTTAGTAATGCACTATGTAAGTATATAAAAGAGCATAAGACTGGTCTGCTGGGTAAGATCAGAGCTTTATCTAGCTCAAGATTTGTCGCATGACAGTTACCAATTACAAATGCACAGGGGAAGGTGTAAGAACCTATAAGCAGGTTGTGACACACTTCCCAGGAATCCTGAATGCTTGCAGCTTCAGGTCTTCCTGGACCAAAAAAGCATCTTTATATTTAACAGTCAGTGATTTACTCCTTCTTTTTCTTTCTAACTCTAACCTTTAAATGTCCCAGAAACACAGGATTCTACATCTCAACCCCATGTGGTCTGGAAACTTGGCTTCTTTCTTTAATTTTGAAATTATACAGTAGCTTCATTTGAAGCACCCTAATGCTTGTCTTGGAGGAGAAATAAAAAATAATATCTTATTCATATTCTTTGTACCTTGTCATTCTGGAGATCTTAGCAACTTGTCCCTCAGCTATTTTCCATGAAAAAGCATACTGCCCAACTTGAGATGCTCCATACCTTTGACCATACTTGCCTTCTTAGTCACACAGAGCTGCCTGACCGTTACTAATTGAGTCTTATGCAAATAATAAGAAATGAAAAAAAGCAATCAAGAAATTAAAAAATGTAGAAATTATGGGGAAAACACTCATCTTCTAAAACCAATTACTGACTATACAATTTAAAAGTCAATGTTCATCTACTTTATCACTACTGAATAAACTTCACCTACATTAATAACAAGCAAGGACAGCTGCTTGATGTATTTCTTTTGGTCAGATAATCTGTAGATATCCTACACAATCACTTTCATGATTGTTTAAGCTAATGAATATTATTTTGTAATTGATCTAGAACAACACAGTAGGGGGTGATCTTCCAAAGGTATTTGTCTACCTGTGCAGTAACTTGATGACTTACGATTACCTGACACACACTGTTTTGTTACTTAATGTACCATGAGAATTGATTTACTGAATAAGAAGATGTAGTTCTACAAACTCATTTTAACAGTACTTTTCATAAAGACTTTATACTATTCAAAAGGTTCATAAAGTTTTTGAAGTCTTGAGACAAACGTGTTTTACTGCTGGCACTTCAAGCTTCGAAGAGTGGCTAATGTAACTATTTCATCTTTCACCAGATAAGGCATGGAGAAAAACCTTAAGAATGTTGTTGAGACGTATTTCACTGGCTGCTACAAAGTCTCTATGCATGAAGCCTGCCATTGACATCACTCAGTCACAATGTACAGTCTGAAACAATCAAACTAAGAAAATCTGGAGATAAAAGTAGGAAAGCTGCAGGGGGACTAGAGTGAGTGAAGCAAAACATATCAATCTGTGGAAGATTCCTGACTGCTTCGAATTGTACTGTCATGATCTTCTGATTTATCCTCCAGGGAAGAAGGATTGCAATTATACTGTACCAACAGGTACAAAAATGGAAGGAAAAATACATCTTGAGTATAGTTAAAGATTTATCAGTTTTATACAAAATCTCCTTTGGGCCCTTCTTACATCTGTGTTAGAATCAAAATAAAATTCAACCAAGCTTGTTTTATATGATTCACAAACATGAAAAAGCACTAAGTTTGTACAGACTTAAAAGCCCAAATGCATATGGATGAATATGCACTGCTCTGGGCTCAAATATTAGGAATAGAAACACTAGTTGTAAATGAGAGGTTTGGGAGTGAATTACATAATAAATACTGTAGTGTTTACCACTGTAAAGGTCTGATTCCTACCTGTATGAGTAAGGAGTGTATCAAGAATAATGCCACGAAACAAATACAAATGCATAAATTTTATGTTAGTGTCAGAGAAGTCATGTTCTCTGTGTTTAAAGTACCTAATAAATATTCTTTAGAAACCTTCTCTGACCTAGGAAATTATTGCTATTTTACTAAGAAGATAATAAAGTAGAAGTAAGCTAAGTGATTTGCATAAGTAATAATAGCATGTCAATGGTGAGAGTTAGTAAAAAGGCACGAGGAATCCCAGTTCTGTAAGTGGCAGTTAGAATCTACTGCCAGGAAAAGGAAAAAAAAATTAGTCTGTGATAATTTTTAGAGAGAACTGTAATTCCAATCAAACCTATCAGTCTCGTCAAAAAGTGAAAAAGTAATTTGAATAGACTTTTAGAAGAAATGAAAAATTGTATTTTGCTTAATCTTAAAAATTCATTCCACTCTTTCTGATTGAACAAGAAAACACAGGAAAAATATCCATTTCAAATCTAGAGTGAAGGAAACGTCTTTGTCAGAAACATCCACTGAAAACACCTTTTGAAATTTGAAATGATTGAAAATTTCTAGGCAAAAAAAATGTTTCCCATTCAGGATTTTTGAATATGTCTATTTGTTCAAAAAATCATGAGGGATTCCTATGGCAATTTTTTGAGCATTTCTACCTTTGAACAATTCATTAATTCACTTCAATTTCCTCTACAGTTATCCAAAAGATGTCACTATGCCTTCCACCCAGGATATTTGAATGCCACCATTTTCGTCTTTTCTATGAGGTCTGCCCCTGTGTGCGTTTTTAGCCACACCTCCATCGACCCTCCGGTCTTTGGTCTATTCTGCAACAAAGACATCATGGAAGACTGGGTGTCTCCTTGTTAAATCCCACTGCATATCTTTCCATTCATATGGTAAATGGCCAGTCGTTGGTTAGTCTGACTTTAGGACAACCCCATCACGCCAAGGAGGGATCACAGTCATGATTTCTACTGCTCCTTTTGGCTGTACCTTTCTCGTGTTCATCTGTAGCTTGATTTGCTGGACGATAGTGATGCACACATGGCCCTGTGACTAATTCTTGACTGTGTGTGGGCTCTCCTGCTCAGGGTTTGCAGAGGACTGCACGTTTCCCCATGACTGGTCAGTGAACCCAAACTTGTCTGGTTTGTCTCTAGTGTCACCCTATCAAAATGCCTCAGAGAGCTAGATGGTTTCAGGGATTTAAAACAAAACCTACTTTGTTTTTTTTCTGAGTAATTTTGCTTATTTCTATCTTGTGAATAGGAGCAGGTATGAAATACAGATGAGTCTGAGATTTAAGGGGGGAAAGATGTGTCAGATGCTGATGCTCTCAAAAGGGATGTCACTGGATCTGAAACTTCTCCAAATAATAACCAGAATAATGGACGCAGAAATAAACTATGGTCTTTTTGAAAAAGAAGACCCATAAGAAACTGGATATACAAAGAATGCATCTGAGAGGAAAACCATGCTGAAAAACATCCTTGTTGCAGCTGTGAAGAATCTGTCATTGTAATTATATTTTCTGTGGAAACTTGTGCTGCCATTAATTGGATACATCAAGACATTTCTCAGAATGAGTTGTTTAAAGCAGAGCTCCTATCTCTCAGTGTAATGCAGTCAAAATAAAACCTTCCAAACAACCCTTTCAACTTTCACTGTCATCACCTGCCAATGCAACTCTTTGAAAGGATTTTTGTTTTAGTAGCTGCTTGAGATGAAAGAAGCATAGTCATATCCACAGACAAAACTCGTGTGATGAATCTCTGTTGCCATTTGGGCAAGAAGGAGTGCTTTTCTTCCCAAGATTTTATTGATTGTTTGTGAACTCATTGATAAAACAGGCTGTGTGCCTTGCTGCAAAATGCTGCCAGCTCTGCATGCAGTCTGGTTTAACAATGAATCCAATACTAAATGTCCTATTTATGACAGGAGCCTTATGAAAAGCCGTGCTTTTAAAATAACAAATGGTACTTTGTACATCATTTTACTGAGGAGATATTATTCAAAGGAAACAGGAATTAGGACTGTAATGTTATCTATTTTTTAAATCTAACAAACATATTTTGTAAGGCCATCAGTGCGAAGTCAAAAAAGCAAATGAAATTAAACCTGGAGTAATGGGGAAAAGGTAATCCAGGTTACACTGTGTTGCCTGGAAAAAGAATTATGTATTCTTTTATCTGCTATCAAAGACAGAGAAATTAAAAGTGTGAAACTTCATAAGATCCTGGCCAGAATTAATAAATAGGATTCTAAACATTCCAAGTATCACCCCCTATTAGCGAGGCTTTGCTATTGTTGTAGTTTAGCCCCGATTGGGTCTAGTCTGGTCCTGATTGGGCTAAACTACGACAGCTATGTATATTGGAGTATAGTTAATCTGGAAATGTTAGCTAAATTCAGAGTTACCTGCAGGTGCAAGCAGGAAAGCGCAGCGAATTGTGATCAGCATTTGTCCTCATGTTTGCTGTGAGTGATGGAGGCAAGTCAGCGTAGGCATGCACACTCAGCTAATCAGTTAGCTGACAGGGCTTTGGATGATGAAAAGTCTTTTCTCTGTCTCCAGAGAGCACAATGCTTATTTCAGACATTTCCTGGAAGACAAAGGGATGGAAGAAGAGCCTCTAGATTACACTGGGATGACAGAGATCTGCTAATAAAAATGTAAAGGTCAAAAGGCTTTGGTGTAAACCAGCTTAACTTGAGCTATGACACCCGCTTACACCTTCCGAGGATCTTGATTACTGAGATATTCTCTATGTCTTTTTGCTTTGCTTGTCACACAGCACAAAGGCCGTGCAGAAGCCTCACAAGCACAGTTAGGTTCCAGATAAAAGCATTTACTGTTAACACACCAAGCATAGTACTTGAGGTGTAATCAGTAGGTAGTTTCCTGTCAGTTTATAGAAAAAAAAAAAAAACAAAACACCAAATACCAACAAACCCTGAAGCTCAACAACAGTAAGGACCATTGTGTGGTTTACATAACATTTGAAGGCCACTGATAGATAAACCATAGCTCACAAATTTGAGTAGTTTGAGTAGTTTAGACCATCACCACTCCTAAGGATGGGTGCATGGGGGAACTGAAGGTGTCTAGAAGAAATAAGGTGGTATCCTTGTAAATTTGATAGTATTTGCTAATTGATTATATATATATCCAGGTGAATCACACTTCTCTCGAGTACGTCCTTTCATTTATATTTAAGTGGCTAAAAAGCCTCCCTGAAGCTATGTGTAACATTTCTTAGACTTTCAGTGACATTCATTCCGTTTATGTTTTATTTCACATTTATTTTTCAAATGGTTGTAATGGAGAGCAACACTAAATAGACAATGTGCAAGAAAAGAAAAAAGAAGTAAAAAATAAAAACAAAAACACAGACTTCCACTATTACGTGGATCACATTTATATGCATTTTGCCTAATCCTGTCATTGTGCTTTCTTGCTAAATGGTCAGAATTCATTCTGGAATGGACAGAAAGTCAACTGACTTTACTTAAATCTGTCTTCAACTGAGTTGCTGTTGATTGGTACATGACATAAGTACAGAAGGGTGACTACATCATACTCGCATTTTGATGGGACTGGAACCAAAAACTTGTCTTGTTTAGACTTGCTCCTGTTTTTTCAAGGTGTTTTCTTTTGGTTTTGTTTTGTTTTCAATTATTATTTGAAGGGTGTAACAAATGATGTGTTCATTAGCTGTGGATCATTGTAGATCATTATTCCTACTTTCATTAGAAGAAGGTCTGATTAGTGCAGGGCTTTTTGTGTTGGCCTTCCTGCCACTATGTGCCCTCTCCGGCAGCTTGGAATTCGCTGGACAGACTAAAATTGCTGATCATATCACTCCTGCACTGCCGTCCTCACAGTGCCTCTCTGTTTGACGGTAACCAGTTGCCATGGAAATAATTGTGGTGTCACAAATTCAGTGTTATGATTTCAATAGGCGATCATGTAAAGTGGAAGAAACAGTCTGCAAGAGCAGCTAACACAAACAGCAAAGAAAACAATAAAAACATACCCAAGAGGACAACACTGCCTGGTAACTGTCTGCAAGGCTTTTCTGACTGGTCCTTCAGGTAGGTTTTTCAGGACAGATTCCTTTTCTTCAATATTTCTGTTGATGGGAACTCCTTGCTCTCTGCCACATTTTCTATTAATCCTTTGGCAGTTAGATATTCAGTGAAGTGACAGCAGCATTCCACAACAGCAGGTATCTAGGGCTAGACAAAGTGCACCAGACAGCATCTCATTTGTATTCTGCCCCACTTATGGCTGAGACACTGCTTACATGAAGCACTGGTACGTAGCCATGGCCCTTCTGTCATTCAACATAGGCTAAGAAGTCATGTGCATCAGACATGGAGGGAGGTGACAAGGTGTTTTTCTGCCAGCCACTGCACCTGGCGCTACTTATTGGATCAGAGAGATCTCATTTCTTTGTCTCTCTGTCCTTTTTATTTTTATTAGACTTATTGGAGCATTTCTAGTTTGAGCTATATTCATGGAAAAGCTCTGCATAGACATTAGTTTTTATATATGGAAAAGCTTCTCGTCTACAAAATGAACCAAAGTACACGTTGATGCTGTCAATCAGTTTATGAAAATCTCCATGTTCTGCAGCTAGATTTTGCCCGTGTTCAAGGTTTCTCAGATTATGTTGAGTATATTAAATTTCTGAGGGCACTTTCTGAAGTTTAGCTCTTTAACTATTGTAGGGGAATCAGAAGTCTCAGTTTAGCTGGGAAAGATCAAGAATGCTAGAAACTATCCATCCCATTCAAAAATTCTGAAAACTTACTTTTTGGTCCAGATTTTTGCTATGAGAAACAGAATTTCCCTTGTTTCCACCTTTTGAGATGATAAATAAATAATTCCTAGAAAGTTGCAATAGATGGAAACTTCTACTCTTTACTGGCTCTAATATAGCTCAACATACTGCTGTTTCACTTGCCTGGTCATGGTCAGGAGGTATCTCAATCTCCTGATGATGAATGCTTCCTGCCTGAGCCTGTCTTGATAGAATATTTGGAGTCAAGTAAGAGCCATAAACTTGCATGAAGGCAAGTATAGTATTTACAGTAGACATATTATAGATTGCTAGCCAGGAAGTCTATTAAGGGATATGAAATGGGTCTCCCCATGCTTTATTTAATCATCTGTAGAATGAGGGTATTAATATCTCCCTACCTCATAGGCGTATTGTGAAGGTAAATACATTAATGGCTAGAAGATACTTACACAGGTGTCCTGGGACAACACAGTAACTAGAGAGTATTTGGGGCGGGGTGGGGGGAGTTTCCTTCAGTTTTACTAAACAAAACTAATTAATTCCTAGTATAACATCATTGACTCAAAAGCAGCAAATTTTCTCATTGAATTTTAACACTTTCAAAACAACGCTTTGAAGATTTCTCATGTGCTGCCCACAATGTCTCAAACCTATGGGTTAAGTTGCATTTGAAATGTGTCCACGGTGTCCCCAGCACATACCAGCATACTCTGTTTTCCTCATATTTGGGCCAGAGCCATTCTCTCCCGCTTTGTGGATCTGTTTGAAATAATCAACTTTCTCCTTGGGAGCATTTGCATGCAAGAATTAGTTTTCTCATGCATGGAGAGTGTTTTTCATTTCTGAGAGAAATTCAAGGAAAGAATGAGAAATGTTTTGATTTATGCAAAGCTGTGAATGTTTTTGGAATTAATTTTTAAATCTAGCTACAACCAGCTTACACTGATATAATTTGTTCTAGGCCTTGTCTACACAAAAATGTTAAACTAGTTTTAAAAAAATGACTAAGTAAAATTAGGATTCTAATCCAGCACTAATTTTGCGCATAATCACAAGAAAATTGGTATGGGATACATAAAGATTTACAGAGTAGTACCACAATCAATATAAATAAAAGTGGGTGGGTTTTCTGATGGAAAATAGGTCTTGTCAGACAAACTAGATATTGGGTTTTTAATGCTATTACAAGTATGGTTGTCAAAGTGTTGGTACAATAGTTGGACTGTAATTTAAAACAAGATTTAGGAGTGTTGTTCAGGATGGAAATGTCTGAAAGTTAGGGCCTTAGCTTTGTAAATCAAATTTTCAAGGCACAGGCAGGTGTATGCCTTGTATGGGAGCAAGCTAAATTCTTAGCAGCAGGAATCCCAAACTCCACACATTGATTTTTGGAATGTTAAAGAAAATTCTGATGAAAAGTGAATTTCTGAAACTCAAAAGAAGAGATGGAAAAAGAATGATTTCCAGCAGCCTTCTGAAGGCAAATGCCATAATTCTGCCTTTCAAGGAGGCAGGGAGCTTTATTGGGGTGAGTTAGGACAGGAATTGCTCTTGCCTTGGAAGAGTCTTCTCAGTCCCCTGATAATGGGGAAAGCAAGGGAGGAAAAGAGTACCATTTGGCTTTGGTTCCTCTGTGAGGCACGTTATGTACTTCAGGCCATGGCAAAGTACATCTGAGGCTGTTTCATGCTCAAAGCCAGCTGGGATGGTGCTGGAGGATGATGTCTGGGCAGAGCGAGTTGTAACAAGGGAGCCTGTCTCAGCCATGCTGCCTTTGGAGAGTGTCCTCTGGAGAGAATTATCACCAGTTCTGTACCTGGATATGGGAGAAAACTAACTGAAGATGTCCAAAACGCATGAGGAGTGAACTGAAAAATAAACAGTGTAGATAGATTATGGGAGGTCCAATTATCACACTTACTCCCTACCACTCTGTATTTAGTGTTACAGGTGTACCGGTATAAAAAAAAACTATAGTAATGCCAGACCAGATGTATATACAATGATATTTCTGTCTCTCTCCTGACTATCTTCATTACAACAGTAGACTCTATTTAGACTCTATTCAAGAAGCTGTCCATAAGGCATCACTATTTTGATATGAGCTCAGAGCAGTCCAAGTAGGTTAGTTACTGTCTGAATAGAAACCATTAGAATTTTTTTTTTTTTTGCCAATTTAGGCAAAAGATTGCTTACTGTTGCACATCAGATGCAATAGTATGAGTTGGGCAAGAGTTGCATTTCAGGGGATCTTGGAGGATTTGGAAAAGTAGGCTGCATTCTAGTGAACTCCTGGCCTGAACTACATGTTACAAATGACACATTACATATCTGATCAGTTCGCTGAACATCTATCTCCCTGATGGCTCTCAGACATTTGATGTAGTCCTGTATGACATTCTGATAACAAAATTATCACTACACAAAAATCAGTGAAGGTCTCTTAAAAGGATTAAAACTCAGTTTGGCAAGTGACAGCTTGCCAGAACTAGAGCCTTTGTTGTGCAGGAGAGACATGGTTTTGATTAGTTATTTTTAAGCTTTGATGTTATCTCTACTTTTTCATGTATTTCACCATTTTTTAGTGGAAGATTCTGTTTTGCAGGCATTTTGATTGTTGTTCGGAAATGTAGAGGAAATATTTTTACAATAAAAATTCATCTAAGTATAAAATAGATCCAAGATTTGAAACTAGAAGGCTTTTATTCACCTAGTTTTCATCTTTTTTCTCCTCTCTTCCCTGTCTCCCTCTCCTTCCTCCCCCACCAAATTTGAGATTTCAGCATCGTGGTCTATTTCAAGAAATGAGGAAAATATTAAATCCTGAAGATTTTGTAATATGGAAAAATAAGTTGCCATCCAGCTCTCATTAAAAACTTTATCTAATTAAATCTTACTTAATTGACATATCTCAAGAAAATGTAATAATGAATCATCATACTATGGAGCTAGTCCCAGTGCAATCTGTTCTTGACCAAATGCTATACAATATCCTTATCTGTAGTCTTGAGAGAGTATAGTCATTGCTAGCAAAATTTGCAGATGACAGGAATGGGTGGTATAGTAAATAATGAGGATGATTTACTTCTCTGAACAAGTTTGGTAATGCCTTAGGCAGTTGTTTTCATTTGAAACACATGGAGATATACACCTTTAGGAAAGAAGTAGGTAGGTCGTGAATGCACACTGGCTGGCAGTACTTGAAATGCTGAAATACTCAAAACTGTTGTGGTAGCAAAGCAGCTCAACATGAGCTCTCTGTGTGATGATGTAGCTAACAGAGCAAAACAGTTTGATGCATGCATAAAGACCTAACATCAAATAAGCATGTGACGTTGATATCCCCCCACAAAGATATTGCAATGCAGTGGCTGGGCCTTGTGTCCATACTGCAGAAAAAATGATGTAAACTTAGGTGGTTCAGAAAGGAGCCACAAAGATGCTACTGGTACTGGAAAGCAGATCATACAATGAAAGACTGAGGAGTTTGAGGAGTTTAAGGTGTTTGCTAATCATTTATCCAAGAGCTACTAAGTTGATTACTGATACAACTACAAATCAAAGGATATCAAGCTTTAGCTGGTTCTTAGCAGAAATAGGTGTAATGAGATTTCACTTTTGGAAGCTGAAGTCAGAAAAGTCTGGGCTAGAAAAAAAGATGTAATTTTTAAACACTGAATGAAATTAACAACTGGACCAATATTTCCTGGAGTATAGTGGCTTCTCTAGCTCTTAAAGTTTTTAGCCAAAGGCCAGTTGCTTGCTAAAATGTATGCCTAACTGCAGAGAGATTCACACAAGTGTTAATGTGATGTCTAAACAGTTTTGGGATATGCTTTCAAAACAAAGTGAAATCACTGTAAGACCTCTGTGTCCCAGGCAGGATCTGATCCATCAGGGGCTGTCCCCCTGCCTCCATTTTGTTCTCTCTAGCTTTGCCTCCCTCTTTTGTGTAATCAATACAGATCATTTGGCTGCAGGATGTGGCAGATGAGCTCACTGATCTGGCTGGAAAGAAATCTAAAAAAACCCAAAAAGAGCAACTCCAGTGACTGAAATGACATGTTCAGAGCAGTGAGCAATCTGAGACCACATGTATCTACATAGGCCTTTCTAAACTTACTCCTTTCCTCCATCAAACAACTCAAAGAGGGATGCTGACTGCTCTTGTCCCTGCCATCTCAGACAAAACGTCCCATGGAAAAGTTCGCAGCCTGTGTTTCACTTAAGGCACAAGAGGAACAGGGCAACACAGTGCAGACAACAGCTATTAGAAGGTTTATTACTTTCCTTTAGTCAATGTGGAGCCCAGAGGGTAATTGGACCATGAAGAGACCTGCATCCCAGAATACTTCTTTGCTAGAGCTTTCTACTATCTCTGGACTGGAACTTTTTTTTCTTTTTCTAGGATGCAGCAATTTTGTCTTTTGTGTTGCTGAGCATGGGGAGAAGAGAGAGGTCTTGCTGCTTTCCTGACCTAGGAAATGATAACCTCTGCTAAACAAGCTCTTACAAACTCAGCCAAGCCAAAGTGCCTGTACTTCACACACAGAAGTAAATCTTTAACTCACTAGAAAATGTTTTTGCCATGTGTGGCAAGATGTGGCACTCCTTCCTGCAGGTTACGAATGCCAGAGGTTGGCATGGGTTCAGTTAGACACGTTTGTGGAACAAAAATGCAATGAAGGCAGTCTAGTACTTAGGAATACTTAGGCAGTCTAGGACTTAGTAGGAAGTCTAGTACTTCCTGGTTCAGGAAACCCCTAAGCGGCACACCGCTGGATGTTAGAGGAATACTAGCATATTCCTGAGACTTACTCTTGGAAAACCATGTTTGCCTTGTTCCTCTGCTCTTTTGTAGACATCCCCTACTACCTCCTGCAGGAAACAAAACATTGTGCTTGGTGACACTTTACTCTGACTCACACTTAAGCTCATCTGGCAAAAACCATGTGATTCTGTGAGGATACATTCAGCAGCTTACCCTGACTACAGGAATTTACCATTTCAGGAGATGATTCTTGATATCAGCCCATCATTTCTGACTATCATCTTTAATTTGATATTCCATCACAGCTGGTTTGCAATCAGCCTCAGCTACTCAAAATCCTCACATGCAACTACAAATTCCTTGTGACTACTTGTATCTAAAATGCTTCCAAAAGTATACGTGAAATTTACTATAAGAATTTTCTTCCCAAAGGAGTGGCTCTAAGTTTTTGGCTAGATTTTCCTAGACCTTGTGGTGCCCTGCAGTTTGCCTTACGAGTTCAGCACACTTCTCACATGACAGCATTGCACAACTGAACTTGAAAGAGAAAAATACTGGCTCATTCATGTGGTGTGGAATTAAATCCATCAGTGTTATTCAAAGTGATAAGTGGAGCTTACATGTACAGTAAATCAGCCAGCACAGCATGATAAATTATGCGTTCCTCTCTGTCAAAGGACTTTGAATCACAATTGAAATATTTTTCCATGTTCAAAGTTTGGATATGGAAGATAGATATGGAAGCTAAAAAACCCACAAGCTTTGGCTTACACCCTGGGTGAAGTGACAGTGTGGTTTTAAATGCACTAAGGGTTTTGTCTGCTTGGGAACCTTTTCTTCTAAAATGAGGTATTTCTATACAACTTGAAGCACAGATCTCCTTGTTTAAAAGTGCATTAATCTGAGAAAGAAAAAAAAAAACCCAAACCAAACAGGCGCTTCTGGAATAGTAGTATCTACAAAGAGATACATTCTTACGAGAAAGCTATTCTGGTCAGATTTCCCACATGGACAGACCTTTAATTAATTCACTGTAAAACCATATGTGGAAACTCTCATTCTGATTTAAGCTCAAATTATATCAGTTTAATTTGTTTCTTTAAATTGACAGGTGTAAAAGATATAAATGATTTTAATCTGGATCCTAGAACATTTCAACATTTCAGTTTACTTGGCTTTAACATCAATTTTGGTGCTTGTCTGTATTCACAGTTACACAGGTTTAATTTGAGATATCAACATATTTAGGTAAAGCAGTGCAAGAGATTATGCAGCAAGCTGATATTCTCATCTGCCCAAGTGTCACTTGACTGCAGTTACAAAAATTGACGAAGAAAAAGGCACTTATGACGGAAAGAAAGAATGTCCATGTAGGCATCTGTATTATTTTAGAGCTGTGCAAGTCTGTATGTAGACTGTCTCTCACTTACACTTATTCATCTCTTATCTGTAGACAAAATACATGAAGGTTTAAGATCAGCTGTCCGCTTTTTCTTGGATTTAGGTGATATATATTCAAAAAAGAGGTTCCATCAAGTCTAGTGCAGAACAGGAGTGGTTAGCAGGGCATGGACAGCTGAAGGCAGAAACTCCAAATGCTCTGTTTCACTCGAGGAGCCGAATGAGTAATGAGTAATTATGCATCTCATATTTCTTCCCTCAGCAGACCAAAATTTAGATCTACAGTTCTGACAACAACATGGTAGCAGCACATAAACCCTTCCACCTGGTTCTCATCGCACTTAGATCAGTACACAGGATAGTCCAGGCCACTCAGTACATCAGATGCTCTCCTTGCTACACACAGTAATTTTTTTTTAATATGGAAATCCTAATGCTTGATGTTATTCATGGATCATCACGATATTTGGTATTTTCCTGCTGAACTGCCTCAAATGTACTTTATGAAATCCAGGTACTCAAAACATCGTTGTACACTGCTGATTCCAATGCAGCCATGCAGGCTCACACTCTAATATTCTGCTCACTCCTCTCTTGTGTGAGGATGTTACAAATGAACCTTCTGCCTAGATAAGAAAAAAAGATACTAGCAATTACAATAGGTTTTGAGTAGAGTAGTGAGGAATATAAATGAGCAGAAAGGTACCAAGATATCAAGACTAAACTATCTGGCTTAGTGATAGTTGTAAAGTGAATTTTTAATGTGGTGGGTTGGGGTTTTTTTTGGTCCTTATTTGAATAGTATCTGGTTTTATGTCCTGTGTAGCATAAACCTCTTTCAAAAAGGTCAAATCAAACTAAATGAAATATTATAAAGAGTGTCTGTATTTGTCTTCCTTGAAGTTACTTTATTGCAAATACTTATACAATCCAATTGCTAGCTAAAAAACAGAGAAAAAGAGAGAAAAAGAAAATGAGAGACAAGGCAGGAGGGAAGGACATTACATTCTTTTCACACTTTTGTTTTGTAATGAATTTCTGCATTTCTGCAGTCGCCCTCAGGAGAACACTGGAAGGTTACTTCCCATAATGAACTCAATCTGATATGTGAAGGGCACATCTGCAAACGCTGCTGTGAATCTGAAAGGTGAAAGCCAAGTGAGAGGCATGAGGGATGGTGAATGAGGGGAAGGAGGTGAAGGGGGGAGAGACAAGGCTTGCTAAGTGAAAAAAGGCACAGACTGCTAAAAAGGTAGTGGGACAGTGGGTTTCTCTATGAAAGATCAGTTGTATTGTTATACAGAAGGTTTTTATTATAGCTATGCAGAGACTTGGTGTAAGAGCTTCTGGCCCCTTCTGCTTGCTGTCACTTACAGCCGTGCATCCTGCTTCCCTTGAGAATTTCTTCCAGCTCTGTATTGCAGCCAGTTCAATTAACATCCTGCTGAATGGTATTATTTATTTTTGAGAGTGCCACAATTATCAGCAGGAAATCACAGGAATAAGCAAGTGTCATTAATTGCTGTGATCTTGAGGCTGGATGGTCTTGGACACAAACTGCATAACAAAGACAATGTAAGATGTTTGAGCAAGGTTTTGGTTGCTTTCTGCTTCTGTGATATTGTCTCTGACACAAGAAAATAACTTTTAAGGTTTGGTTGGTATAACATCTTTGAAAAATTCACAGTATAGTTGGAGATTTTTATTTTAATATTGAGATGAAGAAAATATTTTTCCCCCCCTTTTTTGGGTGGGTTGATATGTCTTACTGTCTAGTCATGTTCTTACATTGCTTTGAGGCATTAAAATAATCAGTGCATTTCTTCTTTATTGGAGTTTCTTCACTATGTTTGTACTCTACAAGTATTTTAGCATTTAGTTTTTCCTGGAAGGAAAGGTGAATTGATAACTTTAAAGAAAATATCAGATAATAACTGCTAGTTTTCAACTCATAAATGCTACCACCTACAATATGCTTCTAGCAGTTACACTTATTCATCCAAAGGCCAAAGACAATACCTTGTACCTCATCAATAAACAAGAGAAACAATACACAATAACTCTTTTATTTCCACTACTGAATTTTGTCAAAGAACTGTCCATGATCCACCTATATGTGAGAAATTATTCACCAGATGTACTTAGCAATAAATTAAGATAATTATATCAGAGACACTCATAAACTGCTAATGGAAAATGCACCAGCAAAACCATAAGCTAACTGTGCTCCTATTAAAAGCTGTATGCCTAACTTCAGTGTCCATGTGTGTGAAGTGGATCTTCTATGTTACAAATGGCAGGTAGTCATAAACTATCCCTGTTCTATAACATTTGTTAAGATTTTTTTTTGAAGAAACATGATTTTCTTTTTCTTCCCTCCACAATTTCAATTAAGATATCATTTAAGGAACCTTTTTTTTTCTCCTCTTAAAATTCTATGTAAATCTTGATGTTTCAAAAGAAAACAGCAATTAAACTTCATAAACAAAATGTTATATTAGCAGTAAACTTCACAGTACTCTGCATAATATTGAGGCAGATGCTCAGTTTGATCCAGATTTTTAGGATTCAGTTTTCTTTCACTAAATGAAATATCTAAAATGAACAAGATCAGTAAACAGGAGATCTGCCTTTAAATGTAAATG
Source organism: Tetrax tetrax (assembly GCA_009806455.1). Taxonomy (NCBI): domain Eukaryota; kingdom Metazoa; phylum Chordata; class Aves; order Otidiformes; family Otididae; genus Tetrax; species Tetrax tetrax. The sequence goes on from WHYT01017142.1 coordinate 493,475, forward strand.
TTGTGGTAAAGTACAATATCTATCTGAAAGAGGAGAAATCAAACGAAATATTTTAACTTAAAGAGACTAACTCTACCTATTTCCTTGGTATGGAAAGACAAACATGAGAGAACACATTACTGTAGCTTAACAGGTTACTGTAGTTTAGGGAGCTCAGTTTAGTGTGTTTTACTTCAGCACAGTCAAGATGGGCTAAAACCATACACATTGTCAGTAGCTACGGCTTACATAATGAGTAACAATTTGCTATTTAGTGATACCACAATCAGTGGCTGTCATTAGCAATCACTAGCTGTTAGCACTTTCTATCTTTTAATGTTTGCATTGAGGGAAATGGCAAAAATGTCCACTGACTTAAATTAAATAACATTTTTATTCTATAGGTGAAATTTGCCACTGAGTAGTCTAACAAATTCCAAGGTGTTGATGTACCTCTGTGTGTTAAAACATCCAAAGAATTTTTTTTACAATGTGTGCAGATCTTATTATGACATTTTGTAAAGACTGCCTTCTTCCACAGCCTCGAGAAATACACTTGCCACCGAGACTCATGGTATCAGTTCAGCAGTATAAAAGTCAGGTGTTTGCCTAAGCTCAAGACCTAACCCCCACCTCTAGTAGATGGAGAGCAAATAACTCTTCCAGAAACTGATTCATCTTCAGCTATCCTAAGAAATCTGTATGATGTGCAAAGAAGTATCACAATACATGCTGTTGCTGACAATATTCTAATGCTGACACAAAGTCGTTAGCATTAAATAGGATAAAGTCATAGTTTGAATCCTTGTTTGAAGATAGAATATTGCTGAGTTTTGAGACTTAAGGATATTTTATGAGGATGAAACTTCTGCTTATATAGATTTTCATTAGCTTATTTGCAATAAACTATCTTAAAGCTGGAATTGAACAACATTTTTCTTTCCTCAAAGGTTAGTAATTTATAGTTGAGCTACAACAGTGTTGGTTCCAATATGCCCCCATTTTTTAAAAAACAAGGTACTAAGAATAATTTTTTTTTTCTGATTAAGCTGTTGTAATATTCGAAAGCCTGGTTGTGTCTTCCGCTGTGCTTGGTTGCTTTTTTAAAATTGGCTTTTTCCAGGAATTAAAGTCTAATTTCTAAAACGCAGACAAACAAGATGATAGTCCTTCCTCCTCCACTCTCACTCTGCTTTTTGATGCTGCCTTTGTCCAAGAATCTTCTTTGTCAGGTCCTGTGTCAAATCATGGGTTGACACTACACCGTGACTTCCATTAACCTAATGTCTAACAGCAGTACTGTAAATCTGAAAATAGACTGTAGCAGTAGCTGTTGCCTGCTGTTACACAGCTACCAACAATAAAATTTTTCCATAAGACATGCAGCAGTGGGTTTTAGTATATTTCTGAGTTTTTATAGTACAGAAACACTGTCTATTCAAACTATAACCCAGTGTTTGAATCTATGGACCATCAAACAGCGCATGGTAAATCCAGTAAATAAAATCCTTTTGTGTACATTATTTACACCATAGATCTCAACGTGTTTTTCAAAGCAGATTAGTAGAGAACTGATGCAGAGAAACTGAGGGAAAACGAGTCATGTGCTCACAATGCTTGATTTTTCTGATAGGCCCACAGAGACAACTAGAACCACAATTTCTGTCATCTCAGCACAATGAGAATGGCACTGCTAGTACATTGCACCAAACTCGAGTGTGAAAAATGACTGTTCTTTAGAGCCTTTGACTCAGGGCTAAGCACTAAAAAGGTCTCCATAGGAGAGGGTAATTCAGGTGCCTTTGTAAAAAAACATACCTCCTCAGATTATGAGCTCAGCTCTGGAAGTGTCCAGGCAGCACGCTGTCTTTGGGACTCAGACCTACCTCAGTGGACTCAGCTGGAATCTTCCCATTTATAACAGGGTTGGGTAAAACCTTCTGGATGAAGAAATAACTAATAAAATGTAGAAGGAATCAACTCTGCTGTCAGTAGTGTATTTCTCTTATTACAAGCAGCATTCCTTTCCCAAAGTGAGAAAGACTCTCATATACTCAAGCTTAGCAGCAATCCATGAACTAATCTGTCACTGATTTTATAATAAATTCTCTTACAGATGGTTCTGTATGGTAACATTTTAAATATACTTTAACTGTTAATTTAATTTAAATCCCTACACAAGGCAATAAATGACAAATAAAACTAATTTATAGAAAATACATTCTCTTTCCATCTGAAGAAGGATGTCACCTAATCACGTAATCATTTTTTACAATTAAGGTGAGTAAGGAGGGTAGACAGATAAAGAATAGTCAAATAAATATTCCTGCGTTAAGACAGAAATGTTTCCACCTACATCTGTTAACTGTGAAAATGGCATCTAGATGCTACAAAATAGCTTTTTCTCATCTGTATGTTGTCTTTGCTGGCATCAGATATACCTCACCTCCCCTTCATCTCAGCTTAACATTAATCGCTTATGCATGCGCAGCATGTGCAAGTGTGAAAAAAAAACCAACAACTTCTCTTGTAGGAGCTTAAGGTGGATAAATCTTTGATGTACACTGGTAAGCTATTCTAATCTTTGCAGGCACTGTATGAGATATCAAATCTTTAATATTCATTCCTCTTGGAAAGCTGCACAATTGATCTCGTGAAGATCTAAGTAAATCTAGGATTTACTGCTAGAATAAATTGATACACTTCTTTTTAAAGATACTTATAATAATCAGAATGCCTCCATAATAGGCATAACTGCATTATGCTGTGTTAAAAAGTAGCATATTTATCATCAAATATTTTAAAATTAGTGTGCAGAATATGCCTGCATTCTTCCAGTTTAGAGTACACCATCAAGTCAATGAACATGGAACAGATCCTCAGTTGATGAAAACTGACAGACTTCCAGGAGTTTTATAACTTTTTTTTTTCCCTTCAGTTTGGAACATTGTTAGAATTTAAAATAACCATTAGTGATATAATAATTCACATATTATTTAACTCTACAGAGACTTTGAAATTCTAATGCATCTTATTACCTTTTAAGTTTCTTCTGCATTTGCTCAATTAGGCAAAAGAAACAAACATATTTAGTAGCTTTCACCTTTATGCTAAAGTGTTTGTACAAGGACAATACTGAAGCAATGTGCAAGCTTTATTTTGATCAGAGCTACCAAAGGACTATGAAAGTGTAACTATCAAGATCCGTTTTCTACTACAATTTTAACTTCCTAGAACTAGACCAATACGTTTCTTTAAGGAGTGGAACACATCATCAGAAACGGTTGCAAACTGACCAATGAAATATTACTTAATATGCTGTCTTTTTCAATTACTGTATGGAGATTATTTCATCCGTGTACTGGCATGTAATAACATTTTTATTACAAGTGAAAAAAGTCTTTAGCCTTTGTATATCAAAACCATTGGTGGTTGTTTTGCTTAAATGTTGTGTACAGCGCATGTTACAGGAAATCAAAATGTCTGGGTAGGAACCGCTTCTTTGATACAGACTGGTATGTTGCCCAGCACAATGAGGTCTTTGATTCAAAAATGGGTACAACTATAACAGATAAGCAATGAAAGATCATAAACAGTAAGAATTGTAATTGTTGGTGTTTGTATTATTACTGCAGAAACTGCCTCAAAGATATTCAGCCATCTCACTTGTATCCTCTTGTACCAATTGATCCTCTGCCATTCTTTCTTCATCAATTAGGCGAGGGTATGTAGCAAATTAGGATGAATTCCAGCTCTGCCCACATTATTTGATTGGTTCCTCCCATTCTCATTCAGTGTTTTATACACTCTTGATGAGGGAATTGGAATTCATGCATCTGGCCCCATAGCCTGGATAAATACAGCCGCAGCCCTCAAAGGCCTATTCTGAGTGAGAGAGACAGACATTTAAAAACAAAAAACCACCATCACCAACAAAAAAATCCACGGTGGTGTAATGTGTTCAGTTATACAGTAGCTGTATGAGCATAAAGGGTTTTTTCCCTTCTGACTTTGCTTTGCTTGTATTCACAAACCTTTCTGGCAGGATGGGTCATTTCCTAAATAATCTCTGCAGCCCATAACCAAGGGTATTCTGGAAAAAAATAACAGCCTGCTGGTCCCTTTCACATCGAAACTTTGGGGCTTTCTGGTTCATTATCATTTACAGTTTCTCCACGACACATACAGTATTATTGCCATTCAAGCCAGACTGTGTGTCTTTTGATTTCATTTGCATTCATGGCTTGCTCAAGCTGCTCTTATTGAGATCACTGAAGAACATCATTTCCTTATTTAAATAGGATTTGCATTTCTCAGACTTCTTTAACAACCTCTCTTTTGAACATTGCTTTTTGAAGATTTGCCCTGACGTTCCTACCAAGCAAGTCTACAAAAGAGCATTGTGGGCTCTGAATGTCCTTCGCACTGTTAGCCTACTAGAGGGCATTATGACATGTGGGGTAAATAAAAGTTAACAGAGATAACAAGGACTTTAATACAGGGAAGCATAAAGATCTCTAGAGCAGCTCTAAGGTAAAATCTCAGTGACAACCCTGGGTTTCTGTCAAGCTAGAGCAGCTGCAGCAAATTGCTGCTGATGTGAGTTCAAAATACAGTAGTGGTAAATCCAGGCAAACATACACCCAAACAAAGATAAATTTATTTGTGCTTTTGCATAAGCTCTCAGGGACTCCAGCCCTGTGCTCTAGGATTTCCACTGAATTGAGTTTCCTTTCTGTATAAGGCTGATATGGCTGGGATCCAAAACACCTTGAAATCAACCTGAGTGAAACTTCACACAGAAGATTCCTTATTAACTTAAACACAGCTTCTGAACACCAGGTGCTGAGAAGACGATACATGGTCAGATTCAAACTGCTGCTTCCTTTGGTAGATCTACCCAGATACAGAATGGCAGAATGGTTTGGGTTGCAAGGGACCTTTAAAGGTCATCTAGTCCAACCCCCTGCAAGGAGCAGGGACATCTTATAAATGTATATAAGCTGGATTTCTGGGCCAAAACATTTAGAATTCTACATGAATTCTGTTCATACAGCATATTGAATTCCAGGAGTTGAATCAATCCACAGAAAGTAGGTCACCCCTGTAGCTGAAAGCGCTGGGAGCTCTGCGCTTAGCTCAGGTCTTGCCTAATTGCCCAAACTAGGAGCTATAACTGTGTCTGAACTATCACATATGTCGTTATCTCTTCAAGCCTTATTCTCCCCATAGAGATAATTTGGGGAATGATGTCCACAGCTATTAGGCAATTCCTTATTTCCAGGGCTGTGTGACCAGCTTTGATCTTGTGGGTTAGTAGGTGGTGGAAGAAGAGATGAGATATTAACTTTATAGCTTCTCAGACAACCTGAGAAATTAAACTATTGTCCTGTATTATCATATATCTTTGTAATTCCTTTGTACTTGTGAACCTCAGGTCACAAACTAGCACACTATGAAGTGTTCAGCAGTTTCCATACCATAAATCCTGCTAAGGATGAAAGATTCTTTTCTGAGTATTACTGTTCAATTTCTGTAACGTCAGGATTAGCTTATTTAGGTAAGCGATTAAGTCTGTGGTTGTTTAACCAAAAATTAACGTCAGAGTTTTGGGAAAATCTGTAAGTAACAGCTATTTCCAGAAATGCAGGATTACTTGCTGTCTGCACTGAAAATTCCTCCCTTTACCACTTTGAATAGCAGTGAACAATACTTGGATCAGATCCAAATCTTATGCAGCACTGAGGATCAGTGATGATTTTTATGGGAAATACCTTTAAATATGGCATTTGATTCCTAATGAAAGAGCAAGTTCTTGGGGTTCATCAGGAGCTAATTTTTGTTCTATGAAAAAGGACAAAAGCAAAAACGCTGATTTTGAAAATAAAACATCAAATCAAGAAAACTTCAAAAACATGCAAGTCCATATACTGAAATATAGGAAAATTCCAGTCTGAATATTCTGAGTACATTAACAACCCAAGACAAGAAAAAAATTTGATTGCGACCATATGATTTTCAGTAAAAATTTAATTTTATTATAATAGATATTTCTTGGGGACATTTCTATCTGACAAAACCAGAAATGGGAACAAATCCAAACCAAACAAAAGCATATAAATTACTAAAAATGCTGTTTCATCAACCCTAATCACAAGTGGAATAAATACCACAAAAATAACTGCATGATGTGGCTTGTTGATATGCTGGAAATCCACCTAGCCCTGTAGAGAAACTGGACCCCTGAAAAACCTTAAATAACAATCTACCAATTTACCAGTCTCGAGTTGATATTATGCACATTGTACCTGCATTTCCAAAAATAAAAGGGTCACGCACTTTCATCTGTAAAAGGGCACATGGAGGTTCTTAATGAAAAGCTGCTGAGAATCTAAAGCAGTTAAAGGCAACTGTGACTAGAGGAAACCAATTTGTAACCATTGGTTTCACAGCAGGCTGTCATCTCTCTGCCTCTATTCATTTGCTTGTTTTCTGGTTCAGTAAAAACTCTGTTCTACTATTATGATTTAATGACATGGTAATCTTTATAAACCTACTAGATTTTTCTGGAATATATTTAAGAAAAATAAATATATAGGGGCTAGTGGTGTACTCCTTAATTAAGATTCCCCAGGGTGTGTGGGTGGGTGCGTGTTTAGAATCCAAACCCATTCACACTTCCTACTCACAAACAAGGCTCTGGTTGGAGGTAAGAAGCTGATGATAATGTTTCCTAACACCCCACATTTTAATACAAAAAAAAAAAAAATCCAAGCTGGAAGAATTTTAACACAGATTTAAAATCTCAGATGTGTCAGCGACTCTTAGAGTGATAATGAAGAGTTATGCTGCCACAATTGCACGGTCTGGAGTGAAACCCAGGGTTACTCCAAGTCACGAATTCCGGCTGCAGTAACAAGGGGTGGGGGAATGTGGCTGGACCACTGCAGTTCCCGTATAACCTTCAAGGAAATTTGCTTCTGGAAGTGAGGGCTCACAAAGACACACAGTCACAGGCCTAGAAATGCCACCAACAGTGGATTTGCCAAGGGAAAGGCACTGCTCTCCAGAGGTTGAGTGAAGGTGTTGTGACAGTTAACAAGGATGGTGCAGTTTCTACTTCTTTCTCTTTCTTCCATTGGGGATAAACACCATGCCAGGACAAAGAGAAGAAAAATTAAAAAGGAGCAGCAATGAAAACATCACAATTGCCCAGCAAAAGTAACTTTAGTGGCAGAACCTATAGCAAACTCCCATGAGTACAGTTGTAGAAGAGAGGGAAAACAGTAAAAAAAATTCTCTATTTCCTTATTCTTTCTTCTCTGGCACATTAAAGCCACAATTTGCCCTAAGAAGCTTCCACTGGCTATGTGGGCATTAATCTAGATTAGTCACTATGTGGGCATTAATCCAGATTAGTCACTACTCAGTGTTAGCATTTCTTAGGTACTGGGTACTAAAAGTTGTTTAAGTCCCTATTCTTAAAGAATAAAGGAGATGTATTCAGTCGTGCACAAGCCCAGGGCTCAGGCTGGCACTCCGCTGACTGTTTCAGCAGCATTAGCTACCTCCCACCCAGGGAACAGCATTAGGTGCACAGGCGGGAATATATAAAGAAGCTTTTCTCATGCTCTTCCTAAATTGGCAGCCAAGCACTGAGGAAGAAAGATAGTTAACAACACTGTAAAATATTTCCTAAGATTTTTAATCGATCCGTGCAAGCCTGTTATCTTGTGAGAACATTTTATTGAGCCTTGCCCACATCTCCAGAAGTCGCTGTTTGTGAAATCAAACAGATCACTTTGGCTGATTGCACAGTAGATCAGTGGCAGAGCATTACTTACATACCATTCATTGCATACTTTGAAATGTCAACCTCATTTTCTGTATGAGACAAACAACACAGTAGTCTCCAAAAATGTCAAGTTTGGCTTGTTTTTCATCCCTCTGCCTTCACACTGAATGGACAAACAACCTGGTCACACAAAAACTCCTCCCTCAGAATGTCCTGAAAGTGTCAGCGGTTTTCCCAGAAATAATGCTAAAAGCCGCATGATGTTATTGATTTACTTGGAGAATGCCAACAGCCATAAACATTAATTAAAAAAATGCAAACAACAAGTCATGGTAAATGAAGGCTAAAAGAAGAGAAAATACAATCTACGTATTATTCTACATCAGGCATACAAGCACCCAATAAATTTTTGAAGCCTAATATCAATGTCTGATCCACTGATTCCTTTAGTGTTTTGAATGACATGGACCTGTTGGTAGAAATACAACATAAAACCTGCACAGGTTGTAGGCCTGTTTAAGTCAATTTTTACAGCAGTGAATATCACCAACTGAATGTTCAACCTGTGAAAGCAACCAGAAAAAAAGACTCCAAATCAAAAACCTAAGCAGTTTCCTACTGTATTTACAACATTACAAATGTCTTCTTTCTTGCTATAATCCAATTTACGATTGGTCCTAGGGAGAAAATCAACATGATCAAATTACAGCTAGCAATACTGAAAAAGAATTTCTTTACATTTTCTGAATCCATACCAACTCATTCACAGTAGAAAAAGAGAAAACAGTGAAAGAAACAGACACTGAACTAGTAAAAAGCTTTGGGGAGATACTATTGTTTGAACTCTGATCTTTGCTTGCTCAGGCCAGATGCTGAAGGGAAGTTTTGGAGCATTTCCCCCTCCCAGAAAGGATTTTGCAGCTAAAAGACCCTGACCCATACTCCAGGGGAGCAGCCACTTGGAGCTTTGTGGAAAAGCAGGGCCTGTCCCTACCTGCTATGATATCTACCATGGCTTCAATACCACTAATAATTTGTCCCCATACACCTTGACATTTTGTGTATGTAAAATCACCTGGACTGACTGTCACTAGACGCTAAGGAAACTAACTGAACGCCAACATCAGCGCTATGGGTTTTGTGTCATGGGTGATATCAGAATCTGCATCAGAAAAAAACAGTTTGCCAGTAATCTCTATACTGAGAACTGATATCTTTCCCTTTCCTCTTCACTTAGATGTCTGCAGCCATGCCATCACTTTGTTAATATGGTTTAATCACTGAAAATTAACACAATATTGGAAAAATTAGGAAATAACTAAACATTTCATCCATATACAACTCATTCTCTGTAAAAAGAGAAGGTCAAAAAACAGGAAACCTCAATCCATGTTCCTCTGTCTTCCCCACTCCTGAGTGTTGGGAGAACTGATCCAACTGCAACTTCCTAACAGCTCTTCAGTTTTTTTGCTTCCCCATTTACCTTCTAGTCAGTAAATCTATTATTGGTAAAATGCATTGGCCTGGGATAAGCTTATTCCCGTTATCAACATTTTTCCTATTCTAAAAAGGATTTAAGTGGTGACTAATAGCATTTGTCTTAATCATTTTTGCAATTAACTGTGCAAACCTATCTAGTCGAAAGATACGGAAATAATTAAAGTGGACATTTACATTCTTTTTCATTTTTCCTTTTTTCTTCTTTCCTGTTATCTTTGGCAAGACATTCCAGGGTTGCAAATACCTCTTTCCTGAAAAAAATTCAGAGGTAAAAAAGCATTTGCAGAAAGTAGGTTGGGAAAAGTTTACAGGCTGTAAGCCTCCTTTTGGAGCATCTTTGTGCAACTCAAGGCATCTTTATTAAGCGCAGTCTTTCCTGTAAATAGGAATAAGATCCAAAGTCTCTTATATAGTCAATTATTAATCTTTATTCAACTTTTTTATTTGTTTGCATTGCCTAAGTGCCTGGGTCACAGGTCAAGATCCCACTCTATTATGTTTTGTACAGACATGGGGATTTAGGCATATACTTTTGGGTTCCTGCTAGATGGTTGACTATTCCTATAACCTAGAAAGAGATAATGATTTTGCAAGAATAATGGCCGTGCTTGTTGCTGTTCAGTCAGCCAGACCCTGCTCCCTCTTTCCACTTCTGCTCCACAACCTATGTAAGAGTGAAGATAAACTGCTGGCTGAAAAGCACAAGGGCAGCCAGTTTGGCACAGCACCTGAGGATGCACCTTTTCCCACTGTGCAGCTGCAATGTGGACACCATGCCTCAGGTTTGCAGAGATCCAGTCATCAATCACCAAAAGGGATCATTGCTCTTCACATAAGATACCGGATGGAAACTTGGCTTTGCCCTTTATGCCTAAACTTTGATCAGCTGCAGGATAGTTTAGTCCTGCAAGGGTAGTCCATGAGTGTATTCTCAAAGACCAGTTGAAGCCTATGATATGACACCACCTCGCCCAGAGGTTCACCTGCACTGCTGAGACAGGGGATAGGTCTCCAGCAGCAGATTCACGGAATGAGACTGACTTGAACGCGTTCAGGCAGCAGTCCAGTCTACCTTCCTCTCTACTTATACGGAAAGGAACCTAGGGAGATTAATCTCACTGGGCTAACATTAGTCTTCGTGTGTTTCTCCGTAGAGCTTTACAATGTAGGATAGCTTAAACTAATAGATATTTTTTCTCTCTATTAATTGTGACACTTGCAGAATTATCAGTTTCTTCTCTCCCATACACTTCTGTTACTTACAGCCCTTCATAGGAGGAGAAGCTGTGTGTGTGAGCACACCTCCAGTCAAAAAAGGAGTTTGATTTCTCAGCACACTAACACACTTCTCAATAGAGCTGTCTTCCACAGATTGTGCTTTTACGAACAGATTAATTAAATTTAAAAAAATAAAAAATCGTCTCCCACCTTTCTTCTGGGGGTCTGAAGGTCTTGGCATACTTAGCTGGGACAGTTCTACTGTTTATCTCCTTGGAATTAGTTTGTATAAATACATTAAAAATCAAATAAAAAACCCCACCCAAAATCTCCTTTTTGTCCTATTAGAAAAGCTCATCTTCTCAATCCAATCAATGTCTGCAGCAAATCCATAAAAAGTAACAATATATAAAACATGTCATATATTTGGCTCTGATAGTTTAATTAATTTAGTCCATTTGGGAGTAGATGACAAGGCTTTTTCTTCAGAAACCTTCATTGATTCCTTTTAAATAGTGCTGACACAAGTGGAAGTAATTCAAATTAATGACAGACAAAGTTCTATTTTGGGTCGAGATTCCTTAAACAGTTCAGACTATAATCAGTATTAATCCACTCAGATTTAACACTTCTATCAAATATAAACAGAGTTGAGAGGTGTTTTTAATGAGAAATTAAAATATTGAGCAAGAACTTCCATTCTTTCCTTCCACTTCTCTTAATGTCCACATTGTCAGTTTTCTGACATGTTCTCTGTGTAGTGACAGAAAAAACCCTACAACTTTCCCAAAGATGTTGAAGAGAAATCTGTGAAGAGGAGATGAAACCTTGGAGTATATATGTAGCCTAAATTATTTATTAGAAACTGCTCTGGAATTGAGAAGGATAAATAATTTCAGAGAAAATAAGAATCTTACTTCTTTGATTATGATGATAATTAATAGTTATTTGCATTGTGGTAACAAAGTGAGTTTATTTGTGTACACACAAAAAACAGTGTTGCTCCGAATCTTAAGCCTTTATTCATAAATTTACCAAATTAAGTTGTTTGTTGACACAGAATTATTTAATTTGTTTTTCAAGGATGAAAATGAAAACACCTCCTCAGCTGAAGTTTGATACAAAACATTAGTAGGTGGGAGAAAGACCAACTTGCTGTCTATTTTGTACTCCCATTCCTCACCAGCACCTAACAACCACAGCTAAGTGCCTTAGCACGATGTCCCTGCCCAAACTGGCAGAACTGAAGTGGTTACCAGTGTTGTCACTTAACTGACCACCCACTTAAGGCTCAGAGTGAACCCTCCGTTGAGATGAACATGACAGATCAATGGTTCCTTGGAGCTTTGGCTTTCCCCTATGCAGACCCAGGACCACCGCACCCCTGAGGAGGTACCACCACAGAGATGTCAGCTGCTACAGCAGTGATTTGGAAGAGACATTAAAAAATACTTTATAGTTTTAAAAATGGTTTGATAAACAGATTTCCTAAGAAAACTACAGTATCTCCAAATTTTTAAAAGTTCAAAAACATTGCCAGGAGCGGAGGTTGAGCTGGAAGAGAAATTGGACTAGCTGACCTCTCAAGGTCCCTGAAATACTATTTCTGATTCATAAAGAAAGAGAAATGAATTCTGACCCTAGAAGGAAAGCTTAAATTGTGAAGAAATTTACATAGGAGGGAGAGGGTTTAAAGCTTTGTAGGAGGATTAAAAGCTGCTATGAGCTACAGCATAAAAGTGGTACTGTTAAGTGAAAACCTTTATGCAGTTACACAGCACCCTCATCCTTCAGAGAAATACCATTTACAGATAAGAGGCATGGTCTTCCAGATCAGAGCAAAGGTCACTTTCATGGTGAGTTTGAACGAAGATTTAGACTTGCCTTTGGACTTTCATTTGTTATTGTATCTACCTGGTTCTCTACTTTCATGGGGAATAATTTTTTTACAAGACTATTGCATTAAGACAACATGCTGGAAAAGGTGAAGGCAGCCCAGTGATAGTGCACAGAGCAATAGGAAGCACTCAGAATTTGAAGTGAGTCAAAGAAATCTCAGCTGTGCACCAAGGAGAATAACTTATCACTGAGATAAATTCCCTTGCTCACTCCAGGTAGCACAATTATCCTTCATTACACACTCGGGTCCAAGTTTGCAAAGTGGGTAGCAAGTCCAGCTGTCTGCACTTCTGTCACTTTGGGCTGACCTAGATTTGAAAAAGGAAGGAGGGGGAAGTAAGGAGTGGATATCCAGACCTTAGAGTAAATCTCCTGGGATCAAACTTTCACAAGTCTGCTGCAGAGCTATTTTGGGTTGAACAACATAAACCTGACATATTAAAGAACACTGCCACCAGATAATTAGCGTTACATCTTTTTAGCTGGCCTAGAAGTTGATCTTAGACTGACTTCACCTATTGTGACAGAAAAATAAAACCAAGGTCTATCCAAGAACAGATGACCCAACAGGTTACATCAGCTGAGCCACACCAGGATCTGAGACAAGAGCAGAAGTTAGAATAAGTTAGCTACCAAATATTTCTGTCACCTTTGTCTTCCCAGTTCAAATTACTTTTTTTCTCATTTACTAACTCTTACATAGCCATGTTTATTGGAAAAGCCTTCGGCGTGACATTAGAGCAAGGCTAAACTGCCTCCATAATAAGATATCTTCCTCAATGAGGCTCTTGTCAGATAAATCCTGTTGTCCCCATTTCAAAACTGTAAAAGATGAATCTGTCTTATTGTTTGCCACAGCTTAAAATGCAGATTTGCCCTCAAATTATACTAAAGCTTTAAGGCTTTCCACAAAAGATCCATAGCATAATCTGAATATCCAAGTACTGGTACACCTCTCTCACAGCCTTGCTGCATAGGAAATGTTAGGGTCAGGGAACTTAGCCAACAATGCCAGCCATCTCACACTCTCTTAAAGGGCTGCAGCAAGTCATGAGAATTCCTGAGGAAAACTGTTGAAAAAATATATTCTCTCTCACGGGAAAATTTTTATTTTTCAACACCTTCCCAATTTTAAAATATTTTTTCCCCTTGCCCCAAATTAAGATGTTAATTGTAAGATATGTGGCATTGCCTTTAACAAACCCACTGATTTTTGACAGGATAATCTGTGATTTTGTTCCTTTAAAAAAACCCAAGAAACCAACACTGTGTTGGAATACGAATTTTCTGCATAAAATAGATTGGGTAATGGTAAAAAGAGAAGCATAGAACTAAGGCTGACCCTTCCCCTTCTTCAGCTACTGCCAGGATTCAGGAGCTTCACACTGTCCTGTACTTCTTTAAAAGAAAGGATAAAAATAGCCCTAATGAGCAGCTCTGTAACTACAAACAGTAAGTATTTCAGTCAGAAAAAAAATGTCACTGTTAAGCTTTCAGTGGTTATATATAACAGCAATTTAAAAACATATAATGTAAAAATGATGAAAGCTACCTTGACAGGGGTGCTTTTAAATCTGCAAGATTTATGGAAATATAAAATAAATATTTAGCATGTTGATTTTACATGCAAGAAGGAGTCAAATGCATGCCATTACCAACATCTTTCCTCCCTCCCCCACTACTGTCTTCAAGGCAGTGAAACACACCTCATCGTTGTACTTATTCTGTTATTCCTTTGCGCCTGGAGACACTCGTAAGAATCATTATTTAAGAATAAATAAATAAATAAAATCTGGTGCATTAATTGTGTGGCATAGAAGAGTTCAAATGGAATTGAAAGCCTATTCTCATCATCAGGTACATTGTATAGCAGGCGACGGTTTCAGATATTAAATAACGCTAGAGACAGGGGAACAAATATTCCCCGTGAATAGGTATGGAGTTAATTGAAGGCTGCCCTATTGTTCTACCACTGTAATCCAAAACACACCTGCAAGGGCTTCCTTCCTCTTTCAATTCACATACACAACCATTTGCGAGGGGGAAAAAAACAAAGATAAAGAAAAGGGAAGTAAAATGAGAGGAAAGGAGGGAAGATGAGAATAAGAGAAGAATCTTGTTTTTCCCGTCCTCTAAAAAGAGTTAATCAAAGTAAAATGTGTGTTGCAATATCGAGGGGGGGAGGGGAAACGAGCTTAAGAGATTAAGTGCATAAATGGAATGGAATTTAGCCACATGCCATTACAGTCAGTAATAGAGATTTTTTTTTTCCTCCCCCAAACAAATATCACAAATAGAACCAAATAGTAAGGGATAATTTGGGGTGGTAGTTCTGAAGTCCTCTATTCAATGTCAAGAGAATGCATGAACAGTGATGCATGCTATCTGGCTGAGAAAAGGGAATTCTAAAGTAGGCTCCGTTCTTCATGGCCAGACAATTTCTTTTTTGTGTTCTGCCAGAACTCTAATTGTAAAGCCCTTTTCAATCGCACCAATCAGCCATGTCTTTCAAGTTGGCTCCCCCCATTCTATTATTCAGCTGACAAGCAGTTATAAAAAGAGAGATTTTTTTTTTTCCACATAGGCAGAAGCTATACGAAGATAAGTGACGCCAGCTACATTTAAATTTTAAAACCAGATTCTTTCATAAAATTGTAGGTTGCTGCCATTCACTTCCTATTTTATCAACTGGCAACTGGAAACACTTTCTTCCCTTAAACAATAATAAAAGGAGATAAGCTGGTGAAATACCTCTGAGTAGGAATTACAGACAAAACAGAATGTAGTAAGAAAGGGACAGATTTTAACCAGCTTGGAATAAAAGGACTATAGAATATTTCATGCCATGGAAAAAAAATGACTGTCCAATTTTAGAGAACTAGATATCACATGTTTTCAACATTGATAAAAAGCTGAGGCTTCTGAGACTGATATTGCAGCCAAATAATGGCACATAGTTTACATCTGAAAAAAAACCAAACAAACCGATGGAGGGAAAAAAAAGTGTTGGGTGGAACATGTTTATTTTGGTTGGGTGGAATCATATCATACCTTTTTTGTTACAAAGCTGTCTGAATTTTCTGAAGCCAGATCCTTCTCTTACCCTGAATTAGTAAATGACTCATTTGATTTCAGTGGTCTTATTTGAGATAGGCTCCAGCAAAGATGGAAAAAGCAAGCAGAAGATGCTAGTGTGATTACATCTTTGTGTGTGTAATATCCTTCCACAGAGTATTCCTGGATTGTGGACTGTCCAGACAGGTTTGCAAGACAGGGCTCTATGAGAATAGAATAAAAACAAAAATTAGGGGAGATATCATCTTCTGTTTTCAACCTTCTGAGAAGTTCAATATGAGCTGACAATGTATACTTGCAGCCCAGAAAGCCAACTGCATCCTCAGCTGCATCAGAAGAAGCATGGCCAGCAGGTCGAGGGAGGTGATTCCGCCCCTCTACTCTGCTCTAGTGAGACCCCACCTGCAGTACTGTGTCCAGCTCTAGAGCCACCAAAATAAGAAGGACATAGACCTGTTAAAGAGAGTCCAGAGGAGAGCGTTGAAGATGATCAGAAGGCTGGAGCACCTCTCCTATGAGGACAGGATGAGAGAGCTGGGGCTGTTCAGCCTGGAGAAGAGAAGGCTCTGGAGAGACCTGATAGCAGCCTTTCAGTACCTCAAAGGGGCCTATAGGAGAGATGGGGAAAATCTCTCAGTACGGCCTGTTCTAATAGGATGATGGGTAATGGTTTTAAAATAGAGGGAAGTAGATTCAGATTAGATATAAGGAAAAAATTTTTGACAATGAGGGTGGTGAGACACTGGAACAGGTTGCCCAGAGAGGTGGTGGATGCCCCATCCCTGGAAACATTCAAGGCCAGGTTGGACAGGGCTCTGAGGAACTTGATCTGGTTGAAGATGTCCCTGCTCCTTGCAGGGAGGCTGGACTAGATGACCTTTAAGGGTCCCTTCCAATCCTAACGATTCTATGATTCTAGAGAGTATACTTACCAACAAGTGATATTGTCATATGATCAGTCATAGTATGCAAACCAAAGGAGTAGAGACAGTGAAGGAGTGATGAGGTATCATGGAAAGCAAAAGTCTGAATAAAACAAAAACTCATAACAGAGAGCAAGCTGTCAAGGAACAACTAATAAGGACCATGCCCAAGACAAATAAAATATTTGGCCAAATATCTTCAATATTTTCTTCAGGGTTTTTAATTTTTTTTTTTTTATTTTATTAAATCAGGATAAGGGAGGGGGAGATCTAAAAGTTTCAAGGACCTTAGTATGCCAGACAAATAACTCAGTCACAACACTCTCCACACATAATGTTGAATATTTTTTTCCCTAAAAAGAGTATGCAGTACCAGTATGCATCCCCTCAAAGAAGAAAAACAAAAAACAGCCAAGCCCCTTAGAATCCTACATGGACTGAAAGAAAAGGTTTACATACCTGCATTTCCAGAGTTAGCTGGATGAATGACGGCAAAGCCAAAGAGAGATGAATGATTCATCCAAGATTGTAAAATAGGTCAGTGCAGACTGAACAGCATAAAGTTCCTAGTGTGTCCTTTAACCATTAGAAATTAATTCTTTGACAAAGCTGTAACTATGCAATTAGCTAGAGCTGTCTGTCTTGCTACTTTCTGTTAAAAAATGGTTTCAAATGTCTTCCTGCAACTCTTCCCCTTCATTTTATCCAAGCAGGATATGTGTCTATCACATAAGCTGTTATCGGACCAGACAGAGAAATAGAAAATTGTATTCTATGGGTAAAGAACTCAAGTCAGATACATTACAAATTTAGAAAACAGCCAGGCATGATTGATTGACTGGTTATTCATCTGAACCCACTAGGAAATGCAACATCGCTTTATCAGCATACTCTCATTTCAGGAGTGCTATGGCTCTTGGTTTAAGTGAGCTATTTTTCCTCGAGAGTTCTTATTTATTTTTTTAAGTGGAATTTTCTCATACTGAGGCAGAGCTCCAGCAGAAAGTAGCCTGCAAGGCTCCATGGCTCTATTTTGCTTCTCAGCATTTCCCAGACAGCTGTGTATGTGTTTTCTAGTTAGCTTTCCATACCATTTGTAGGTGCTTAGGACAACTATTTATCTCTACGCATCAGTGAAGAGTCCAGGTATGTGACTGGACTTGTGGATTTCACTAAGTGGAGAAGCACCTGAAAAGTAGTTGGTTCAGCACATCAATCTCGCCTCACCCTTCCGGGACTAGAAACCCAGCTGACAGAACCTCTAGTGACACAAAAAACCAAGCTCATAAAGGGCAAAAAGCCTACAGGAGAGAGGGTGTCTTTTTTCAAGGCTTTTCTTCATTTGTCTATCCCACTCAGCACTGCAGTATCAGCTTAATGCCCGCCATGTTTTTTTTTTAAGTTTTCTAAGATTGTGAAGCATTTTTCTTTGTGCGTGTGGTTTTATGTACTTATGATGGTTTGACATTCAGCATGTGCTGCATCACATCATGAAAGGTCCTTAAAGGGACTGCTGAAATATAAAGGTAGTACAACAGATTGAATCTTGTTAGTATACCACTTGGGATACACAAGATATCTAATGCCAATTGACAGATGATGAGCACAAAGATTTTTTTGTGTTTGTGAATGAAAAGCCACTAAGGAGGAAAATCTGTCTGTTAAAGAAAATCAGACCAGAAATCAAAAGATAAATCTCAAAAGATGGAAAACTGCTTCATGAACTTGTTTGAGATGCCATTAAAATAAAATGTTCATTTATCTGTGGCTTTCCAGAACCATCTTGCTAACAAGCACTCAGCAAGGAAAGACATAGCACTGTCAAAATTTCTGAGCTTCATACTCTCTCTCATCCTATACTGACTCCTGTGAGTGGCAAGTGACTGAGGTTCTGGAGGAGACTTGCCATTTTTGCAGCTGAGCCCCCTCAGTGCAGGTTCACACCACAATGGAGCCAGCAGAGACAAGCGACCACATCACAGAGCCAGGGAAACACATTGCCCCAGTAACAAACTCGTACCTCATCCTAGAGAGGTATGACTTGGGAACAACAGCTACAACACCTCCCAGACCAGTAGTTCCCAGAAGCATTTTCTGTAGAAAATGGAGGAATTAATAGAAGCAGGTAGGAGAGTAGACTTGGCAAATTTTAACCACATTTCACTATTCCTGTCAGACTGAAAAGGAGGTATGCAGTTGGAAAAGGAGCACAAAGCTTAAGAGAATAAGATGCAAGCCATCCATCAACAGCAGATATGGAATAACCCATCCACATGAGAACCAATCAGTATAATTTGATTTGTTGTCTGAATGATACAGAAATATTTCCCCAGATACCTTTAATCATGTAAGTATTTTTGCTGTCCATTAAAGCATACAATGCTTTCTACAATCCCGCTTACAATCCACCATTGGCTGTAGCAATGACTACCACAGGGAAATCATGAGCTGTGTGAAAAAGTATTTCTGTTAACTGTTTGTGAATGCCATTGGGTAACCTTTGCTTACATTTTGAAAAAAGCAGATGAGTAAAAGGTCAAGATCTGTCTTTTTACACTTGCTTTGTATACATTATAGTGTTTCCTCATCCATTTCCTCTGACAGATTTTTAAAGTTCTCTCTTGACAGGAAAATAGGTATTTTCATACAATCTCAGCAAAATTAGATTCACATGACAGCCTTCTAATGCTGACTAACGAGCATGCTAACCATGCTAATGCCGTTCAAGCAAGCACATGTGACTATTTTGTAGTCCAGAAGCATTGAGACAGGGCCACGGGTAACATTATTTGCTATGTCCTGGGCCCATTTTCTTCTTCACAGCCTATAAATACTGTGCCTGTCAAGCCCTGGCAGCGTGGTGGCATGGTATGGGGATTTCTCTACAATGAGCAATTGAATGTCATTTGAAAGTGGCATATTTTAATTAGCACGATTCTAGACACCACCAAGCCATCTTAAAACTGCACAAAGTAGTTGTGGCCAAATTGTATTTGGTTGATATTCAAGGAAAAAAAAAAAAAAAAAGTTTTGCAGGAACATTGTACTCTACCTAAAGTTAACATTT
>WHYT01017142.1:512950-579357 GCA_009806455.1 Tetrax tetrax
TTTATTTTTTTTTTTTTTTTTTTTTTTTTGTAAAATTTTACTAGCTGGTCATGCTTGTTTTCAGTTAAGGTAACTATCTTTGTCCATAGAAGGTGTTATAAACTGTTCATAAACACAGAGAGGGAGCCGATGGGAGCCTTTACCGTTTAGGTCACTGCTGTAGAGTAAAACCAATCCTATGATCTTCTGAAGTCCCCAGCCTGAAAGTGGCACAGGGCATGTTTTAATAAGCAAGCACAGTAATAACAGAATCTGATCTATGCAAATAAATAATGCTTAATAAAACAATTACATCATGCATGAGAAACAGCTGTGGCAGAAAATACTCCGTGGTTACTTGTGCAATAAGAAAGGTCGGAGAAAGAAGAATTAAAAACAAAATGTTCAGTAGGTCTCAAAGATTTCTTCCTTTTTCTATAGCATAACTTGAGTACTGTAAATCAAAAATAATTTCACAATAGAATCTGGTACATTTCTGTTTGTGGATGACATTTTAAAAACGAAGTCAATCTGTACTGTACTAGAGTAATACAGTACTGAATATTTTTTTTTTCTGCATGTATATACATACATATATCTATGAAGAGCAGATGCTATGGTTATGAATGCTTTCAGTTGATCTACTTTCTTTCACTAAAATCCTAAGCTAAACATATGGACACACATAAACACTATGGAAATAAAAATCGCACAGCAATATCAATCGATGCCAACACTCCTTGAAGGCAATGAAGGGGCTGTTTGGAAGTGCTTTATCTTCCAGCACTTGGATTCACAGGGTAGCCAGGACCATACTCTGTGAGGATCCTCAGTAAAATTAGGTCTTGGCTTCCAACTCTGTAGCATACATAAATGCTTTCAGCAGTGAGTGCCGACAGGTCATCAAATCCCCTGGGATGGAGAAAACATTTAGTCTAGGACAGCTGGGACAGGCTTTAAGCATGCATCGTATGGAACAAAGTACACAACTGACACCCAGGAAGCCACAGGGTACTGCAGAGCCCAATGAGTATTTTTATTTTGGTGGCACATTAATATGGAGTGAGAAGTGCCTTGGTATCTCAGATTTTGATTTGTGGAGATGTTGAACTTTGGAGAGCATAAAGCAATCTTGATTAAAAAGAAAAAAAAAAAGATATTTCATAAAATTAAATATCACATTCTTCCAACACTAAGTGGAGTAAATCAACTACAAACCTTTGCACATGAAGTAGAGAAATTGGATATAAGCATCCAACACACTTTAACCATCTTCTCAATAGTACTGATAACATTGATTGTATCAACTAGACTTCTAAGTTCACTACCTCAGATGAATATTATGTTCTATGTCTTTAGCTCTTGACAAGCAGAGTTGTCATTTGTTTACAGCTGTGACCTAAGTCATATAATAACATGCCACATGCTGCCAGGGACATATTATAATGAAGGACTATGAAAAAAATGTTTTAAAGAAAGTAATTTCCTGCTCAAATATATACAGTATTTGACTTGGCAAGGAATTTTCTTTCAAAGTTAATTGAAAAGGAAAATGCAGTTTCTGTCAAAATGTATTGATAGTCTGAGGGTGGTAAAATAGTCTCAGTTTAGATGAAACAAATATTTCAATTTGTTGAACTTAACCAACATGCTATGTGTTCGACTTTGAACTCTGCAAATTTCTGGTGACGTGATACTCTATGGAAGCAGCTGCTTGGATGCCTCATACCCATGGTCTCTCCTGCAGCCTGACCTTGGCTGACCTGTGTTTCCTATGGAATACTGCACAACTGGTCTCCTGGGGCCTATCAGGAGACAGTAAGATTTCCCTTGATTCTGTTTCCCCCTAGGTTTACCCACTCTGTCACTCCTTTCCTTTTCCCGTGCCCCAAACTAGGAAAAACTTCTCATCTTGATCACATAATTTTTTTTTACATGATGAACAAAGCCATCTTTTCTGTTTCCCACTTTCTATAATAAGAACTAATGTTCCTTCTTCTCAGTGTGCATCAGTTTACCTTTGCTTTTACTGTCCTAATGTTTCTGTCTGTAATCCTGATTTGAGCTCATTGCCTCTCCAAATAGCTAACCAACCAAAGTAGCAAGGCAAAAGCAGAGGTGGTAGTGCTGGTCTTGCAGACATTTGTGTCTCCGCTGCATGTTCAAAGTTCTCCTGCAATCACAGCAAAGGGCTCTCAGTCCCAATAATTCACAGTGGTTCCTAAGAAATGAGATGACCCGTGGATGAACCTATAAAAGGTTTTCAGCACCAAGAATTTCCAGTATGCCATCTTCTGAAGACCCTTCATGCCTTGCAATTCATTCTTTTCTTTTAGGGATGAGGAAAAAGGTCTTGGGTATCGGATAATATGAGGCATACAGGCATTCCTTTTGACATTATTTTTTTCTACAATGGAGGAAAAAAAACAACCAGACAAACATCAATTGCCTTCTCACACTGTGGTAGTAACATTGGGCAATATGCATGGATTGTTTCTTTCTCCTCAGACAAGCTATACCTTGCTTGGCAACACAAAGGCAAAGGGAAGTCTATTCTTGAATTAAGAAATTAGAAATGTGGTAATTTAATCAAGTTTGTCATTCAGGAAGAGTGTTTCAACAACCAAAGCAATCCTGGAAATGAAAGTTTAAGATATTTCACAAAGCAACTACCAGTGACTGCTGGGTTTAAGAAAACTACTGTTGCATTCAGTTAATTGCTGCTATTTGTTGGTTTGTTTTTTTTCCTCCCATTCATACAGTCAGCAGTAGTACTCTGTAGCTGCACCACTATAGTACTGATGTAGGTAAAGGATGGGAAAAATAGACTACAGAGAAAAGGAAGCTTGGCTTGAAATTATTTGGTTAATGAGATACCGAGGAATAGAATCATAGAATAGTTTTGGTTGGAAGGGACCCTTAAAGGTCATCTAGTCCAACCCCCTGCAAGGAGCAGGGACATCTCCAACTAGATCTGGTTGCTCAGAGCCCCGTCCAACCTGGCCCTGAATGTTTCCAGGGATGGGGCATCCATCACCTCTCTGGGCAACTGTTCCAGTGTCTCACCACCATCATTGTCAAAAATTTTTTCCTTATATCTAATCTGAATCTACTTCCCTCTATTTTAAAACCATTACCCATCATCCTATTAGAACAGGCCGTACTGAGAGATTTTCGCCATCTCTCCTATAGGCCCCTTTGAGGTACTGGAAGGCCGCTATCAGGTCTCCCTGGAGCCTTCTCTTCTCCAGGCTGAACAGCCCCAGCTCTCTCATCCTGTCCTCATAGGAGAGGTGCTCCAGCCCTCTGATCATCTTTGTGGCCCTCCTCTGGACTATCTCCAAAAGGTGCGTGTCCTTCTTATGTTCAGGGCCCCAGAACTGGACTCAGTACTCCAGGTCTGTTCTCACCAGAGTGGAATAGAGAGGGAGAATCACCTCCCTCGACCTGCTAGGCACACTTTTAATGCAGCCCATAACACAGTTGACTTCCTAGGCTGCAAGCACATACTGCTGGCTCATGTTGAGCTTCTCATCCACCAGCACTCTCAAATCCTTCTCCTCAGGGCTGCTCTTAATCCATTCTCCACCCAGCCTGTATTTGTGAAAAAAAAAAATCCAACTTATTTGACCAGCACTTTGAACAGTATATATGCACTTAATTAAGCAATTTATCCTCAATCGTCCTCCAAATTTTCTTAGTACAGCATGCAAGTTCTATGGCTCAAGTCCTGAAGACATAGTGGGAATAAAGAAAAAAATATTGTTACATCATAGGGTGTAGTTTATCAGTGCTTAAATAATAGGATAGGAGTTGTATTAAAAGCAAGTATTAGTATGTACTGGCTTATGCAACTCTGGATGGAATAAAGTCTTTCCATACACTTGAAAAGTTAAATTAGGATTAACTCAAACTTTGGTTTAAGTACTAGGAAAAGCTTAAGGTTTCTACTCTAAATGACTTAAGCCCAATACCAAGGAATGAGCCAAGAAGAACAAACAGCTGACAGAGAGCTACGGGCAAAAAGGGAATAATTCTTATGTTTTCCATAGCTAAGGAAAACTTCTCATGCCACACAAGGCAAGAGAGAATATATTATAGCTCCTTGAGGCATAACCTTTCTATGACTTGTTGTGGAGAAGGTAGAGCAAAAATGTCACTCTTCCTGGGAACAGAAAAATTTACTGTAGTTCTCCAACTTAGCTTAGAAAGGGCTCATGAGTCCCATACGTATTTTTACTTTAGTATTGGGTATCACTAGTCTAACCAAAGCGATGTCTGACTTGGAGTAGTTCAATACACACTGCTGTAAAGCACTGTATTAATAAAGCTAATTAGAAAGTAATTTTGTTTCAGAGAAAAATAAGTGGATTTTTTTCCAATTTTAGATTAAAGCTTTTAAAAAATAAACTGCCACTCTTCCCTTTGAAAGAGATATTTAAAAGTCCTTCTTTCTGCTTAATTTCTTTTCCAGAAATTATAAAAAATAGTTTGATACTGAACAAAGAATAGATTAAAAATTAAATATTTATTTAAAAGAAAGGCATTTCTGTAACTGCACAGAAACTTGTGAGAAATATAAAGTAATTTAATTCTATGGTTCAGACTACAGATGAGTAAAAAAAACCAAACAAACAATACACCAAAATACTCAATAACTTCCATATTTCCTTTAATAGGAAGGCTACCATTGGAATATACATACTTGACAAACAACAGGAAGAGTTTGCAATTCATTAGTGCTTAGGATCTGGAGAATTAACATAAAGGCACTTTCCAAGGTATGACCTTACCTCTTGTCATAGCAATCACAGAATCTTAAATGCAATTACTTCATATTGAAAAAGGAAGAGAGCTTAATTTGAATGTTTAAGTTTTAATTTGCCCTTTTTTTTTTTTTGTAGGCAAGAAGAAAAAAAAACCCATTGCTCTCCAAAAATATAAAGTCAGCATAAATTCACTGAGATTTCAAGATAAGATCCTTTCAGGCTTTGTCTAGAAAAATAAGAGAGTTTCCTAAAACTTCAGTTCACTGCAAAACCGAGTGCTTTGGATTGGGCTAGCTTTCTTCATATTAAAAGAAGGTTCTAGCTTTTACTTCTGAAGGCAAATCCCAGCTAAAATGTTCATAGTACTCCTCTGATGAAGGGGTAATGCCACTGTGTTAATGACTTTCCCCATTACCAGAGAATTTCTTTAGGGACCTGGTTGCTGTGAACTTGTGCAATGACTATGTACAGATGCCAAAATCATCTGGTCTGTTCAAAGGACAAGCATTTAAACTAAGCTGCATTTACCCCTTGGTTATCTTCACCACCTTTCTTAGCCACTTTTTCCATAGAACTTTGTTCTTGTTCAGAGTAAAAAAATTTTAAAAGCAACTCTTTCTGGTACATTATGCTGCAGCTCATCTTCATTTTTCAGCGTCTCCTGACAATTGCCATGATTTTCATGTTTGTGACTAGAGCAATGCTCTGACAAATACAGGCAAGGACAGGTTATCCAACTCCAGTCAGAATTAGGATGTTTAAGGTGAAAAAAATTCAAAGCTCAATGTACTCCAGGTGAAAGAGGGATAATTTCCATCCTAAATTCTAGAAAAGGAATATTACATGCTGCTGTTTAAGTACTATATTAAACACATCCAATGCATCAAGTAGTAAACGTACCCGAGGTACCGTAAATGGAGTACAGATACCTGAAAACACAAGGAGAAATGCATTAGACACCTCTGAAACAAGGAACAAAAGTGTAGAATAGAAAAACATTTTGAAAAGAAGATTACAAAGACAATCTGAAAGTAGAGTAAACCACAATATGAGTTTACCAAGAACTAACCTGATCACTTTCTAACAGCAGTCAGCATAAGGAGCACTCTTCATATATGCGTACACCACTCACTCTGGCTGGCACTGGCGCTCCTCTGATCAATTAGTAAAGCAGTTCACCTCAGTTAACTGGCAACACAACTCCTTTTTTTAGAGGATGAAGGGAAAAAAAAAATTTAAAAATGAAGCTTTCTGAATGTTTAGCAAACTGAGTCAGCTGGTTCTTCAGCCAGATGATTCGGAGCTGAAATAATCAGCAGGAGTTTGCAAATGCAAAAAGAAAGCAAAGCAAGATGCCATCACCTCGCAGCCACAAACTTGAGATAAAACAACTGATTTCTTGGCAGGGAGGGAAAGCAGAATAGATCTAATCTTGCAGAGTTTCAACAAAATATTTGATATGCAAAATTAGTTCAAAGGAAAAATAACACAAGAGTTAACAGGCAGACAATGAACATGCAAGTAGGGAGACAGTAATGGTTGCAGTTTAGCTTGCTGGGCTGGTTTCAAAAGCACAGACAGGTAGGGGAAGGAAGTATCTATTCATCACTGCATGCACAGCTCTCCAGGCTGTTCTTACAACGGGGGTTGTTACTTCACCCGAGGCAGGTCTCCAGGTGACAAGGGAGGAGCTGCTTATAAAGGCAATTGGCAAAGGAGGAAGATGTGAAGCATTTCTCTTGGCCAGGACCATGTTTCCGTAGCTGCTACAGGAGTTGGGGAAAAGACTAAGTGTTCAGGGGTTCCCCAAGAGAGCCTATTTCTCTTTAAATGCATATGCTTAAAGAAGGGGCTGGATTATCTCACAATTCCTTTTCTATAATGCTCTATGCACTCCAAAACATCTTCATAATCTAATCTGAGCCATTTACCTCAAGAGAACTCAACCTTAATAAACTTGGAGTACATTACTGTATCTGTTACACTGATTTTTTTTCTTTACCTTTTACACCCTACTATACACATCTATTGTGCAACAAGTGATGTTTAACTCCTATATTGCTGAAAATTTGTGGTCAAAGGTAAAAAACAAAGTCACAGCAAAAAAATAGAAGAAAGATCAGTGAAACCAAGATGTCTCTCCCCAGTGCAGCTGTACAATTTAATCAGATTTCTTAAGAGCAAGCCCAGTACAACTGCGAGCAGAGTCCTTCTACAACACGGAGGCTTGTTAGCTCATACGGTTCCTGACTGCAGAAGAAAGTCTCCTTCTCAGATGATCATCCAGGTCTAGGAGGAGGCTTTAGTGAGGTTTTCTGTATTAGTTGTGTTGATGCTGTGTTTGGCACCAGTAGCACCGCTTCGAAGTACACAGTCCAGTTACTCCTGAGAACAGAAACACACGCCCCATGGGGAGTTCATATCTATTTCTGCCAGTGATGCTCCGGACTGGGATGCCTTTGTTTGTGCTGACACAGTCTTGCAAACACACACATCCAAAGATCCTTCTCTTGAAGTAACTGCATTAATCTCCCTGTAGAGCTTAAGGGCTGAGCACTTCACAGGAGGTGTGAAGTGACACAGAAAGGGCAGTGAATGGAGGAGTCAGAAGCAAAACTGCTCTGTGGTGTCAGCACCTTAAGGGAAAGCTGATTGCAAAGCAGAAAAGTTCCTGGTTAGCAAAGCCAAATAACTTCAAGTCAAGTAGCGTATGAATGCAGTGAAGTTTAGGGCAAACTAACCCCTGTTAACATCTTATTGATGAAGCCTTTACTTTGTAGGTGGCTTACGTTAGGAAGAGAGTTGTAGTACCTTGCCAACCAGAGACCTGAAGGCAACAGAGGAATACATGGAGATCAGTATCCAGATGACATATGATTGTATGAACTAAAGGATAGATCCTTAACTGAAAGAAGTTAGCAAAACTGTAACAGATGAGCCTAAAGACTTTAAACTTCTGGTTTCCAAAATACGGAATTGCATTATGAAACCACAGTGTTGTCATGGTATTTGCGCCATAGGAGTGAAGTCATGAGCACAACAGCACTGCTGGCAAAAGAGTCAAAGGCATGGAGAGAAGGATCAGCAGCAAAAATATTTTTTAAAATCTGCCTATACATAACACCAAGAATTACTTTTCTTACCAAGAAGTGAACTTCTCAAGTGAACTGTGTTTGAGCTGCAATCTGTGTGCAAACAAGCTGCATATGTAGCCTGATTCAAAAGTCTAAAACTGGGAAGAGACTGACCATTGGCTCAACACAATTTGACAGGAAATAAGACAGAGGCTTCAGTTACAGATCATATAGCTGAACAGTCTTTCACTACTTCAAAGGCCAACACTAACATAAATTAGGCCATACATCAGCCAGTATGCTATAGCATTTTATTTTGGATTTAATTATTTTTGCTTCCATCAAAGTAATGAACTCTAGTAAAGTAAAAAAAAAAAAAAAAAAAAAAAAAAAAAAAGACCAACCAAAAAACCCCAAACAAAAAAAAAAAACAAAACAAAACAAAAAACCCCACAACACCACAGAAGTCCAGTTTTGCTCACAATTGTTAAATGGGATAAGAAAAAAGTACTCATTCACAACTAACGCTGTTGCTTCCCTGCTCTTTCTAGA
This sequence comes from Tetrax tetrax, assembly GCA_009806455.1. Classification (NCBI taxonomy): domain Eukaryota; kingdom Metazoa; phylum Chordata; class Aves; order Otidiformes; family Otididae; genus Tetrax; species Tetrax tetrax. The sequence continues at coordinate 521,325 of WHYT01017142.1, forward strand.
GGTTCAGGCATCAGTCCAGATTTTCAGTCAAGAGAAAGTTAGCATGCAGGTTATAGTGTAATTCAGAGCTTAAGTTCCTTGTACAATCTTTTTTAAGGAGATCTCAGATTTTCACATTTGAAGGTCTATCTTTAAATGCAACAAAATCTTTTTTAGCCAGCCAAGTATCATAAATATTCAAAAGCCTCAGTTTGAACATGACATGCAATTGACGTTACAGAAATCTGTTTCCACTGGCATGACATCAGAGAATGTTGGATTGGAAAAATCAAGAGGATGAGCTTCACACTTGCCAACTTGTGCTGATAATCTGAATCAAAATTTTTTTCTTAACAAATCACAGCAACACTACTCCCTCCCCCAATCCCACCATGATCTCTAGGAAGAGAAAGAAAGGCTGTTGGCCCCCATCGGTCTACTACCTAAAACAGGCAGCTATTGTTAAAGCTTTTTTTCATGATCTTGAATAAGCTTGTTTATAATCCTCTTTCTTATGTTCTGCTTTAGGGTCATCAGTTAGGCCACAAAATTGTGGAAACAGACATACTGCCAGTTGTACATAGCAGTATATGACTGCATAATTTCGACACCCTCTCATCAAGAGGAAAAAGTTAAGCAAAGTTAGATGTTCCTCTCTATGAAAACTTCTTTTGGCTCAGTTTAGTGACACTCCTTATCACAGTTTCTGCTGTATTTATGATTAATGTAGCAATAGAGTACTTCCATTAAGGTAGTCCAAAACTCAAAAAAGTTGAACCATCAGTCCCTGTAATTTCCATGAGTAATATTTGTGATATCAGGACTGCAGTTGAAGATGTACACACCAAACAGTACACGCACTGTGGCTCATAGCCAGTGATCTGGACTGCACAACTGTTGGCTAAAACCAGTTCAGCAAAAAATGAAGGCTTTCTTCCTTCTGTTAAACAATACTTGCAGCAATGACAGAGCCATGCAGTATCTAGTGGTCTGGTCCCCAGTCCCACAGTTCACACCCCCAAGGAGTCCAACTGTTTTCCTCCTCTCTTCCTGTCCTCTCCCACTAACCTCTGGGCACTGCAGTATTTCCACCACAGGCCACACCACCCCTGGTACCAGCCCTCCTGTCCCCTTTCCCAAAATGATCCAGCTCTGCTCAGTCCCTCGCAGACACACAAGGAACCAGACAGTTTTGTCTGATTCACCAGCAGCTCAGGGAAGCAGAGAGCAGGCAGAGGCAATAGCCCATTACGGCCAGGGCCAGGGGAGACATGTTACTGCCCTCCTGGATCTTTCCCTCCTGAGACCTGGGAGACGGAGCCAGATATAGTTTAACTGAAGGATATATAAAGTTATGTATAGATTTATTTTAAAAAAAAAAAAAAAAAACCAACAAAACTTTTCTAGGAAGCATCTGTTTACTCCCTAGCAGAAGCCAAACACCATAGCTGCTTCTATCAATATCCACGCAACCATTTTTTAAACTCCCAAAACCTTGTCAGCCTTCCACACATTACAAGCACGACTTGGGTACAAAACATTTTGCACATCAGTGACAGAGAGGGAGTTCTCTCTCTGAAAGGGGACTAACATAGCCCAACCAGACACAACTGGAGGACAGGAAGCCTGCAAAGCAGAAGGCCTTCAGCAGATCTGTCTGGCTGAGCTTGCGGCCATAGTGTGCCAGGACCACAGCGGGCATTTACTCACAGTGGCTTAAACTCTCCCAGCTCCAGAGTCACCAGAAAACAACTTAGTCGCTTTGTCTCACAGCCAGATCAGGTAGTCACACTTGGAGCACCATGCTGCTAAGCAGGATGACAAATAATTTAATACAGACTATTTCAGCCACTGAGCTGAAAGACAGTAAGTAAGTGGACCCTGAAAATAGCATTGATTTTTCTGTATACTAAGTACAATTAATGAAAGAAACCTAGCTATATTTGAGTTTGTTTTAAATAATATACTCAATACATTATTGCAAAATACTTGCTTGTAGCTGCAATATTTGTTTGAAATACTTCTTTTAAGCTTCTCCAAAGCACTGAGGACAGGTTCTCTTGAAGCTTGTCAGAAGCCAAGCTTTGTCTTTTGTACTGCCATAAAACAAATCCTTCAACATCATTATATGGTGTAGTCCCTCAGATTGTATTAAAAATATATTTTAAAAAGTCACAGGATTCAAAGCTACCTACAGAAATTCTTGCATCTAGTACACTATGAAGCCAACCCTATATACAGTACAGCAGCTGCATAAGGAGACACAGCAACATCACCCAGCAGAAGCACTAGGCATGAAAAATACCTTGCCCAAACGAGGCTGAAAGGAGAAGGAAAAAAAACAAAACAAAACAAATAAATCCAACAACCCACAACCACAAACAAAAAATATTCTCTACTCCTTTTAGGCTTATTTCTAGTCCCAGACTACCACTGCAACTTTAACTAACAATCGTTCAAATTAGATAATTTTTCACAAAACCAACCAAAAGCTTCAGGCAGTCTGGAAAAAAATAAAGGAAAAAAAAAAATAATCCACCATTCCCATCAAATGTGAGCAAGAATAAATTCAAAGGACAACAGACATCACTCTCTCCACCTTTGCTTAGCAAGTCCATCTGCAATATATGCTTTTCCCCCACTGGCTTTCAAACCTCCTAATTTGCTGTCAGTTGTTATTTAAGTCTTTCAGCTGGGGTTTATGCTTGGCAACTGATTCTTCACACCTGTGTGCTCCTTCCCACATTATTAAGAGGCCACACTATTTTTCATTGACTACTTGCTCAACAAGGGTAAAAAATATCAGAATATAGCCTAAAGCAAACATAAAATAACTAAGTACTCCTCATCTTGTTTCCTAATGCTTGTTGTGATGATTTCTGTTACATATTCATAAAATATTAGGCAGTGATAGTACACACATTGTACTAACCAGTACATTAAGACATAAAATGGAAACATCTTTACTGAAAAAAAAAGGAAACAACAACAAAGACAGCTGAAAAATCTTTGTCCTGGTTGGCACACTATCAGTGCCAAATTTCAAAGCATCAAGAATTGCTTAAATTCCCAGCTGTTACAGCAGAAAAACACATGAGACAAGCAGATGATTAATAAAAGTTAGAATAAAAGAACATAAAAGAGAAAATGCAAAGTCAGAGTGTGGTATGTGCCAATACGAACAAAATTAGAGTAATAATTTGGATAGGTTATAGGCCAGAGATAAAAGCCCGATTAATTCCCAGAAAAACAGATTACTGAGAAAGCTATTTGAAATTAAAAAGCAACATAAATCAAAACTGGATGAATGACATTTGGATAATATTATTGGGTTGATTAAATTCACTTCTAGTTAGTAGAATAGTGTGGTAAGAAAAAGAGATACAACAACAATAGACTCTTTGTATACATATGAACAAAACAACTGATGAGCCTGATGTAAACATCTTCCTTTATTTGATCTATTTCTTATCACTGTAATTTTTGTTACGTTATTATTTAAGAAACTGTTCAGAAATTATTCAAGTTGTGATGGTAAATGTGCTTATGCATAGGTCAATGCAGAAATTATTTGCCTAAGACAATTCAGCTGAATATTGAATTAATTTACCCTAGAATTGCTTTGCATGAAACACCATTATGTTTCTAGTCATATTTCTTAGCAGCCAGGTTTGAAAGAAGTATGGCTTTTAAATGAATTACAGAGAATCTGAATAATCAGCTAATTTGGCTCTAATAAATGTAAATATTTGCATCCCAAACAATTTCCACTTGTTCATATTAAAATAGTATCACATGACTTACCAATTCAACCAATGCCAGCCATACACTTTATATGCTGAATATGAAATAACCGTAACTGTTCTTCCAATCTTCAGTAGCCTATGAATTATTTTCAAATTATTTTCGAAGAATAAATATATTAAAGCTAATTGTAGAGTGTTTAGAGATAATTCACAAACATAAAAAAGAAACTTAATTTGTCATTATCAATTATTTCCTCCAACTTTTTCTGTCAGCTTTAGTTAACAGGAAGCAGTAACAGTGGTAAGAATGTGACTTTTAATGTTGTTTCTTCTCGTGCAAATCAGACCAATGTCAAAATGCTGTAGCTTTCCATTCACTGCTGATCCAGATCTTTGATATGATGGCAAAAGGTCAGAATAATGCCAACTGTTAATGACCTCTGTGATGTAAAACTTAGAAAAACTTAGGCATAACTTGAACGATCTCTTGGTCCAGCCTAGAGAGGATAGGTATCTAAGTTACAGCTAGAGACCAAAAACTGACCACGCTTGGTAAGCAGCCTAACAAGAATGCTCATGCTTCACTGTTAAGAAAAAGGGCTGTAGTGGGAGATTTTCCTGGAATTGTCACAGGAGATACAAGATCCTGTATGACACAGTTAATCTGTCCTGATACTTCTATGCTTATCATCAATGTATGATGTTATTTATTGTGACTAGTGTTTATACGTATGTGCATGGAGAATGAGTACTGCAGCTATTTTTACTTTTATTAATAATTTTTGGGTGCTTAAAGAATTTTGGTTCTGTTACAGGTAATGAAAGAGAGCATGTTTCTACCCGGACGGATTTCAGATCTTCAGGTCAGAGTTGTGAGGTCCTGTACAGACTGGAGGTCACACGACCAGTCCTCCCACGGGAAATGAGGAAGCTCAGTGTCAGCTCCTCACACTCAGTCAAGTCGAGGGGCTGTGCTGCTGGCAACACTTCTCCAGGTGGGCAGGCTGGGCAAGGCAGGACATGAGGCCACATTTGCTTTCTCCTATGTATTCATTCCGGGCAGCTGCCCTGGTCTGATCTATGTATTTATCTGTCCATCTGCAAATATACAGCTGATAAACAGGAGGTATGTGGATGATCATTATGACCACGAAACTGTTTTGGCGTTACTTTATTGTGTGGTTCCTCCTTGACAGCAGTTTTCAACACAACAGTGTTTGTCATGCTAAGGAAGAGATCACCATGGACATTCATTCTTGTAGGGGAAAGGTAATGAGTACAAAGCTGAAGACAAGTGGTCATCAAGCTGATGCAAGTTATGCAGCTATCTCAAACTGAGTCACTAGTTGCCGTTAAGTGTGAAGGCTCTGAGGATTATATGACAGAAGGAGTTAAAGTACAGTAGCTCTGAATATAAGAGTATTTTTACTTTTACAGGAAGCATTTTTATCAAATAATTATTAATGTTTAAATACAGTAATCAGAAAAAAAAACCAAAACCCTCTTAGTTGATCTCCATTCATCTGGCTTTTTTTCTTCATTAAATAGTTCTTTTGGAGTCTCATTAAGTCACATGAACATCCGCTCCAAGTTGTTATGGCAACTGGAATTTTAAAAGTAAATTAATTTTGCCACAAGGTGTTATTAAGATCAGGTAAGGATGGCCTCAAATAATAATAGCTTCTTATTGTTTGGAGAGGATATTCTGTCTCAAACTTTAACATTGGGCTTTGCTTAAGCCAACATACTTTTTTATTAGTGTGTCAACAATTTTCAGAACAAATGGGCAACAAATTATTTCAGTTTTTGTATAAATTCTTATATTAGACTTTCTAGTCAGCAGCATCATCTTTTTATAACAGAGATTCTCTACTTGATGCTTAAGTATCTTGTAATGTGCTTAGTGAAAGCAAACAAGATCAGTTTTCCAAACTGGCATAAATCTAGAGCAACCCTGCTGGTTTCATTGTTAGTTAAAATGTACAAATGAGAAAAAAAAAAAAAAAATCAGTCTCCTAATATTTAAAGAAGGAGCTTATCCTGTAGTGTAAAAATGCTGCCCAGTCCTTCATCTATTCCAGAGTGATGTCTGCTGTGTCCACATGCTGGCAAGGACTTGCACCTCACTTACTTGGATAGTGTAACACTTTCCCCAAGCAATACTCTCTTAGGAACTACTGGAATAAAATGAGAACAGAAATGTACTCATAGTTAATAATGCACTTAATAAATCAAGTCTTCTGTAAATTTTAATTTTGTAGGACATCAGAGCCTGCTGAGAGACAGTAACTCTCTTCAGAAGTAAGTGATAGTTACGACTGTAGCACTTCTATCCCAATGGATGTGCCACCAGAGAGGATGCAGCTTGCCTCTCAGATCCAGGCTGATGTCTCAGTTCTGCAGCATGATCTCACAAACATTCTCCATGGCAAAAAGAAGGAGAGGTTTCACGTTTCATAGCAGTCCTGGTTTGATGCACTCGTGCTCTCTACCCCTTATTCCTGCCATTTTGTAATGACAGAGCATGCTAGCAATGGGATCATGAAATTGATTCTGTGTAATTTTATAAAACATATACATGTGCATGTATATACGTACACTTTTTGTCATTTTTTAAAAAGTGGGACTACTATTTTGATTAGCCTGCTATGTAAGTGTTATGGGGGTATTACAGAAAGAAATTACCTGCCCCCAAAGTCCAAAGAAGCATCTTAAGTTGAGAGCCTCATCTCTCTGTCAATAAATGAGAGAAGCAGGCACCTCCGAACAGTGATTATGAATGCTACATTATACAACTGACACTTCAACCAAGTGCTCCGAATCATCTCTTAAAAGCACAAATTTATTTTCAATAAACATACAAAGACATTGCCAAACTTCCAGAGATCAAATCTGCCTTCATCCTCTCTGCTTATCCAGTGTTTGAGGTGTATGGCACTCCTGGGAGTGTTACAGGGACAAATACTTTAGACATTGTGAGTTGCTGACATACTGTGAGAGCGGAGAGAAAGTGTTATGGGGTATGTCTACACTGACATTTGGGACTAGGCATGAAGATCTCCCTCCGCACATCTATGTGAATGACCAATCTTGGCTCCACAGGGTGACAAAAATCTTCCAGACACAGGAATCCACATTCAGATGGGAAATGTTTTTTCCATCTTGCTTTGCAAATGGCTGAAGTAAACAATGGTGAGAAATTCTTCAAATCAGTGAAGATACAGTTTTTCACACAATTAGGAAAAAGGATAGCATTGTGACTTCTCCACCCAGGAATACTCTGGTACATGTTCCTGCTGGCTTCCTCAGATGTACTATACGCAACTTGAGCCTCTCAGGTTTTAAATCTTTTCCTTCCCCATAAACTGAATAATTTATCTTCTGAAGTTTTTTACTTTTCTTTTTCTTCTTCTGTAACATTAGAGACTAGTCACAGCTGGAAACAGGCAGTAGGTTCAGGTCCTGGTGTTCTTATTGACATTAGACACCCTCAGATCTCGGGATTAAAGCAATCACCACTTTGGGTGGAAGGATAGAATGCCTCCCTGAGGTCAGATAGGTGGAAACTGCAGCTTTTCTCCTTTGGCCTCCTTTGTGGCAGGCATACGACATTCCTTTTAGCATCAACTAAAAGGTTTCTTTAATAACATTTACTGTTAAGGCCCTTAATCCTGCCTCATCTCGTTCCATGGCAAATTATCGTTGTGGATTTTAGTCTCTTACATCAGGGCCAATGTTTCCTATTGGCTGCTGGTGAATATTTTGAAGTCTGTGATGTTGGTGCTGTGTTGTGTAGAAGACGGTCCTTCTAAAGTAGATATTTACCGAAGTTATTTCTCACCATTCCAGTGAAATGGACTAAGTGACCTGCAAGGCTACTCTGTCCAATGCTCATACATCCCAGCTGGTGATAGAAAAATGTCTAATATCACTCTGAGTTAGTATTTTATTATTGGAAATTCTTATGATTGTGATTTTCAGCTAAGACTTTAACATAGATGCCCTGAATATCTTTGGTTGGGACTTCAACTTTGAGAGGTATAGATGCTTATTTTAAATTGATAGGAACTGAACCTGGAAATAACTGAAAATTAATACTTTGACATAAAGAAACTGTTTACTTCATGCTGGTGTAGGGAATAAGTCTGCATAAATGATCATCTTTATGTTTAATTTCATTTCAACCAATGAATGTTCAGTAATGGAAAGTTCAGTGCACTTGAGAAGGATGCCTGACATAAGGTAACCAGATTGTTCCAGTAGAAATTACTCCAAGTTTGGTTCAACTCTAGTTAAAATCAGTGGAAACTTTCCAAATGGGAGTTGGATAAGACTCCAATAGTATAAATCTAGACTGAAGTCAACAGGCTTACTTTGGATTCACACAGTTAAAAGTAAGACTAGAATTTTCTCCCCGGTGTTTAAGAGCCACAGTAGAATACAGGCAGTAATGTTTCACCTTAGGTGGACTTTTGCTCCATAACAGTGATTCACAGATATCCCGCTTAGTCACTGGAGGACCTCATCATCAGTGCAAGCATACTTCCCTCAGCGCTTGCTTAGGCAGTCAGCGTGGCAGTGACTAATTTCCTTTGTGAGTCCGGGCCTCACTGCTGTTGGTAGGGAGCTGTGGAAAAGCAGCAAAATTACAGAAGTTAACTTTTGTACAGATAACGAGTAATAAATGCAAACGATTGAACTCCATATAAAGTAGTGTCAGCTGGGGAAGCTATGGCCAGTCCCCCTTTGCGATATGAAGAACAATCTATTAAGAAACTTGCAACAAACAATATGGGAGAAAATTTACTACATGTTTTAAGATGGAAATAATAAAGTAAACAATATAAATAGGGCAGATAAGCAAAGAACAATCTCAGACTAACTATGGCACTTTAGTAAATCCCGTTGGATAACTATTTTCACCTTTAAGTAACTGAGTGTTTTAAAAGCCTGGCCCTCAAGCACTCAAGTTTTATTGAAAGTGAATGGGACCTGGGCTTTTAGATTACTCAGGATTTCTCAGAAATTCCACCCACTATGCTTAACTTTGGAAATGGTTTAAAAATTTGCATGAAGTCCTATAAATCAAGGAAAACTCAGAGCAACTAATGTGGAACTTCAGCACACAGCAAGATAAATTGTGTCAGGTGTCCCCAAAGGAAGAGACTTAGAGGAAAAGCTTAATGTATAAATGCTCTCAAAAACCTCTTAAGACATATATTTAACTATAATGTTACAATTAAACTCATGAAACTTAGCCTTATGCCTGCAAACAGCATGTTCAGCATTCAAGCGTGAGAGGAGAAAGGCACTGTTTTGATTTTCTCTGGTATTCTTGGAAATAAGCTGTTTCAAACCCAGCTTCATTCTTCCTAACTCTGGAAATTTAATAGGCTGCCTGTGTATGCAATCTTGTCTCTATAGTTTCTCCTTAACATTAGCACAGATACCATTAATTACACATCTCCATCTTTCTCGTTTGCTATGTAAGCAAATAGCTATATAGCATATCTGCCCTATGCTTCTGTGATAGGTTCTGCAAACAAGTACCTACAGGTATGCTGGATGTGTTCATGCTGAAGTTAAATATATAAGGAAACATAGTATTATATCCAAAGAACTACCATCTGGAAGTTATCATTTTAGCGATTTCACTCTATTCCATTTATTTGACAGCAAATTTAAGCATAATACTGTGCTTTGCTCCTATACTCACAAGTGTACTAGAAGACCTACAAATCTCTTTCAGTGGAGTGGAAAATCTCGGAAACTTGGAAGTCCCACTGTAAGACCAAGCATAAGGACTTTTGTAAGTAACATAGACATGTTCATATACACATCTGAAGTAAAGTGCACTACAACAATGAATTTCAAATGTTGAATTTAGACTAGACTAGACTAGATTAGATTAGACTATTTCAGCTGGAAACAATCATCTAGTCCAACTGCCTGACCAATTAAAAACTGACCAATTTAAAGCATGCTACTAAGGGCATTGCCCAAGCGCCTCTTAAACACTGATAGGCTTGAGACATCAACACCTCTCTAGGAAGCCTGTTCCAGCATTTGAGTACCCTCTTGGTAAAGAAATGCTTCCTAATGCCCAGTCTAAACCTCCCTTCGTGCAGCTTTGAACAGTTCAACAGGCATTAATGCCATTTAACAGCCATCAATTTAAACTTACCTACTAATAGTTAGTATCTACTATTAACTTACTCTTAACTTGCTTAGCTACTGAAATATTTTCCTCTGGGTTGAGTGTAATTTCTTTTTTAAGATCTAATATTATCCAGCACCTTTTATAAATTACCTGCTCAACACTGATGTTGAAATTTCTGAAAGTTTTCATTAAAACACTTGAATATGGCCTTGCACATGGTTCTTCATTGGGATTATACTTTCAGTCATCTTTGACTTTCCACGGCTGGGTGGTTTAGATTCCTTCAGTGTCCTACTGATCAATTGTCCATGAGATTCATACTTTGCCAATTTTCATAAGTTCCTGTCTTGTGTTCATAAATGTGGTATGTATGTTACACCAAAGATTATAAAATATAGTTAAAAATTCTTTATTCAAGGCATGCATCTGCTCCCAAGGACACGACTTCTTCAGAATAAACAGTTTGATCCTGAGACAGTCTCCAGGTTACAATGTATTTGTCTTAGGCATGGCCTCTGCATGCCACTCTTTGGTGTTTATTCCACTTACGCAATCTTTCGAAATAGAGAATTTGTTAGAATTAGTCTTTAAGCAACTTAAATGCAAGGAAACTGCTTGGGTGCTGTAAAGCTCAGGTTGCAGGAGCAAAAATCATAAGGCTGGCTTAGATGTCAGGCATTTATTATACACCTCACGCAGAGACGTCAAGATCTTCCACAGGGATTCACAGCTTTTAACACACTGAGTGCTAGGACACTTCATCCAGTCAGCTGGAAGTCCTGAAGAAATAATGTATTTCAGAAAACATTTCCTGCTTGGACCGAGTGCTTATCTGATAGTTGCAGCTGGCTATCTTTAAGACACTGAGATTCAGAGTCATGGCAGGGTTTAAAAATAACTTCTCTTAATACACCACTGTTGTCTAAGTTGCAAAAATGGCAAGAATATTTGTCAAAAAAAAATGCAACTCCCTCAGTTGAGTCCCTAAAGTAAGGGATTAAATGAACACTCACCATCACTTTTAAGGGGCTGGGTCATTGTGTAGCCTGGAACACAAGAGTAAGGGATCCAGGAGATCAGACAGAAGGGAGTCTGACTTTACCCTGACAGCTAATGTCCTCAGGACACTTTCAGAAGCTCACACTCCCTGGGTGTGCACCACTGGTTTACTTTAGCACCACAAACATCAACACCTGGAGATTTCTTACACTTCTATGTTCAGAATTCTTGATTTCCCCCTAGAGGGCACTTCAGGATGTATCTGAACTACAGTCTCTGTAAGGACTGCAGCTCCTTTAGACGTCTCCAAATGGCTTCAAATTTGCTGGCTCAGATCATGGTGAGAGTGGAGCTACACCAGCAATAGGTTGTGTGTGGGTTGTAAAAATGATCCAGGGAGAAAGGCAGATAACAAGGAAGGCAGTCTAGTGTAAACCAAGATTTATCAGTACTTGACCCACTAGTGCAAAGAACAGGTTCTTGCAGGGTTGTCCACAGCTGAGGTCAATCATGGACACCTGTTTATCATAGAATCATAGAATCACATGGTTGGATGGGACCTATGAGATCATCTAGTCCAACCATCTTCCCACTACCATTGGTGCCAGAGCTACTAAACCATATCTTGTAGCTCCTCAGCAAGCCACCTCTTGAACACTGCCAGGGACGGCGACTCCACCACCTCCCTGGGCAGGCCATTCCAGTGCCTGACCACTCTTTGTGAGAAAAAGTTTTTCCTCACGTCCAACCTAAACCTCCTCTGGTACAACTTGTGGCCATTACCTCGGGTCCTGCTTGTTGCCTGGGAGAAGAGGCCAAACCCCTGCTCATCACAACCTGCCTTCAGGAAGTTTTAGAGAGCTATAAGGTCTCCCCTGAGCCTCCTCTTCTCCAGACTAAACAATCCCAACTCCTTCAGCCGCTCCTCATAAGACTTGTGCTCCAGATCCCTCACCAGCTTTGTTGCCCTTCTCTGGACACGTTCCAGGGCTTCAATGTCTTTCTTGTAGTGAGGGGCCCACTGGGGACATCTTCTGGGACATCTTCTGATCTTACAGGTGTTACCCCTACAGATATGCCTAACCTGACGCTCTTGTCAGAAGGACAGGATGATCTCCTGGACCTCTTATGAGACCTAGATAATAAGATTCTGAAGCTAGGTAGACAAAAAGCAAATTTGGAACAAAATAATTAAAAACAGGAAGCAAAACTCTAGAGGACCAACAGGATCACAACTATACGTATGTGCAGATGTGGCCATGGACACAGAACTTCAGAGAGAGAGACATACCACAATCATCTGGTAAAACTGCAGAACAAAGAATATAGGACCTGCTACATTAACTGAAGTAACAGAGGCTCCACTTTTCTCATCTGGAGAAAGCTGAAAAGCTATTGACAAGAGTAGAAAAAAAAGAACATATGACTAGAAATAGCTTTTTAACTTTCTTCTCAAATTTTTATCTAATTGGCATAATTTAGATTGGAATAATATCCATGCTTTATACATAAAATGATGGCAGAAATTATATCATTTTACCAGGATGTACAACACATAACCATTGAGCACTATACAACACCTAACATAAATGAGAAGTTGGGATACTATACTACAAAAGACACTTCAGACCACTTCCTCAACCTGGAAAAGATATATTAAATCACAACTGATTTACATCAGCTGAAGAGTCAGCCCTTTGGAAGGGAAAAGAACAAGAGGGTAATTAATAGTCCCAGCTGTGGGTTCTATGCATTAATCGATGATACCTTTCACATCACAAGAATTTTTCATTTTGGGTGTTCTCATACCAGTGCTCTTTAATTAGAAAATGGAAAGGTGGAATCTTCTGGTTTGATATCAGCTAAATTAATTCAGGAAGTCTTTTATTTTGCCTTTTTTTTTTTCCCTGAGGCCCCCCCTCTGGCAAAATATGTTTCTAAGACTGGTGGAAGTAAAGGTGGAGTTTTTGGTGCTCTATCCACTTGTAGAAAATGCAAGGTCAAATGCATTAGTAATTCAAGATGTTTAAGCGTTTCCAGTTGCTAAATAATTATCTACCTTGGAAGAATTTGTGAATTGTTGGAAGTTGTTGCTTGATTGGATAATTGACTATTACCATTTAATTTTAATGTAGTCACACTGGAAGCAATCAAATACACTTCATGTAGGGGGGTGGAAGGAAAGCAGGAAAAGAAGAATAAGAAAAAAAAACACCACAAACTGTTTATTCTTAATATTCTGCACAAGACTACTGCTTATGTGAGCTAAAAATAGAATATGGTCCTATTATTAAGAAATGTGTCATAATATGTTGGCACCAAAGCGCGTACTTAACCTTGCCTGGACAATTTTAGCTTGTCATTTCTTGACTTTGGAGTATCTTACTTTTACGTATGCATAGGACTGATGTGAATGTGGAAAGTTAAAGATAGTACCATCGCCATGCCTGTTCTGCCTAATGAAATAAATAAAAACCAATACAATGCAATTATGTCTTTCCCCTATGTGCAGAGATTTTGAGAGCTCTGTCAGGAAATATGTGATGTAACGTATCCGTGGAAAACCACAGCCCTTGGGAATCTCACCTTAACTGGTCAGTAGGGATAGCGAAGAAGGCTAAAAGATCATCTTCCACCCCCTTCTTTGTAATTTAAGAATACCTAAGCTTATAGGCACTTGTGTGTTCAAAACACATTGTAAGGAAATTTTTCTAGGGAATGGAAATGTCTTATTCTCTATCACCACTAGGAAAATTCTGATGAAGAAAGATGAGGTGACTAGCTCAGGTAATTAAGTGAGTCAGTAGTACAAGTAAAAATGGAAACCAAATCCTAGTATAGTCCTGTATTTGCAGAGCCATATTTGCTTATCTAAATATTTCTATATACACTTAAATAACTAGGATGTCTTTTCTTTTCTTTCTCATGTGAATTGTGGTTTTTTTCTGTAACTTTGTTTAAACAAAATGATAGAGTCCTTTGTGTCCTAAGAAATACCTAAAATAACAGGTTGGGGTCATTTCAATATTAAAATGTATCTAATATTGTACTGATCAGCCTTTGCATCTATATGTATATAAGTATCCATCATGCCAAAAATTTTCTTTTGTCTTTTCATATTAGAACCTTTTGAAACAGTGTTCGTGCTTTATGATATGCATATCATGTCACATTCATAACTTTAACAAAGATAAAACTTTATATATATATATATATACATAACTCATATTTTACCATTACCATTCAAGGCCTTGAACCTTGATACAATTGTTCCTTTCCTCATTACTGTTCCCCTCCCTCAAAGAAGATTCCCTTAAAAGCATCTTTGAACAAGATGGAACAAGGAACTTGTAAAATGAATGAAGACAAAAGGTATTTGGAATAAAGCTCTATTATATTATATTGGAATAGATTGCCCAGAGAGGTGGTGGATACCCTATGCTTGGAAAGATTCAAGGCCAGGTTGGATGAGGCTCTGAGCAACCTGATCTGGTTGAAGATGTCCCTGCTCCTTGAAGGGGGGTTGGACTAGCTGACCTTTAAAGGTCCCTTCCAACCCAAGCTATTCTATGATTCTATATGCAGATGGTGTATTTCTGTTGACTAAAGGCCTTGAAGAATCTATGACTTTATCAAAGTTGGTGTAAGAATTCAGTTGTATTCTATGGTAATACATACCATACAACCATAATCAAAAGTGTTTCCTTTTTAATTTTCCTTTTGTTAGCTGTCTTATCTGAGAAACGGGAATGTCAGCTAAAAATACATGAAAAAATACATGAAGTCAGGAAAATAAAATTAAAATTAATTTGATGATTTAAAATTAATGTAATACCATGATGAAAATATAGAAACACCTGAAGGAATAATTTGAACTTTTTTGAAAGAGTAAATTGAATCTGACGAATCAACTGAGTTGACTTTTTTTTTTTTTTGGCCAGGATGATATTAATTCATTGCAATGTGTGAATAACAACTATAAAAAGAAACCAAAACCTCAATGGTTAACACTGAGTTTATTTAAGCATTAGTACACAAAATATTCTCCATAGGAGCAAAAAAGAGGGCTCAATAGTAGAATTTTAGAGTTAATTAATGTACAAAAAGATTGTAGACTGTTCTCAACAACAAAATGAAGAATGACATATTAAGAGACAGAAAAGAGGTGAAAGTATCCTTCTGTGTTGCAAACAGCAGTATTATGCTGACATCCATTAGACTCAGTTTGCAGTTCTGTTGTATTTTCTAATCCATTATTTATTTGGGATTCATTTTGCAGTGTTCAGTTTTTCTACCCCTTGGGCTTCCTCCATCTAAATTAGATCTGTGTGACATGTCATCTGTTTAAAGCCTCCACTGCAACATGGAAATAACTCTTTTTTACCCATGACAGAAATTAAAATAATTCCTATTTAAGGTAAGTGAAATTAATGTCCCTTCCTGGCCTTTTCATAACAATCTAAGAAAATAGACCTTTTCAAATCTTGAAGTTGAATTTATATTTCAGAACCATACAAGATTTGGACTTGAATTCACTATTGAGAATCCCGCAACCCATACTAGTTCAGATATGACTCTTACTCAGAGCTCTGTTAAATTTAAGGCTGGAAGACAGCTGAAATAACTTCTTAGTCCAACTTCCTGGCTAGCATGGTAACTGGAATATTACCCAATATGATTTCATCGCTGAGTAAGATTTTGTAGAGCATAAAAGTAAGATGAGGACCAATCTTGTTTACTTTGATACATGTACACCCTTTCAGAGGTCTGAAGTGTGCACTTCTTATATTTTTACTTGAGGCTTAAAGAGATTTAACAAATGTTTGCATAGACCCCTTATACTTTGCAGAGAATAAGGAAAGGCACACCCGAGATTGTCCTATGGGAAACATTAAAGAACAATGGACCGGAAAAAAAAAAAGTAAATTCCTAATATCACTACAGGAAGTTATTCTTTCTTACAGATTACAATCTGTAGGGGTTATGTTCTTTCTTAACAAGGTCACCACTGTGATTTGAATATTTCCAGTGGTCTTTCAGTAATATGGAAAGCGAGAAACAACTGTAGCTGTTGAGGGTAAGCTAATGGGAATACTAATAAGCATATTCCTGAATTTTTCAAAAGATGTGCCTAGGACTCCATTTTATGAAGCCAGGACAGTTATGAAAGAGGATCTGTGTTGACGTTTGTAAGCAATCTCCTTTGTCTAATTGAGTCAAATGCTTGATACAGGTATTGACCTTTTAGGAAGACCAAATTAAAAGTCCCTCAAGATGGAGCACTTAGAGCTCCCCATGTATGCTCTTTCTTGCTCTCTGTCACACTCACATTTGTTCTTTCCCTCTCAGCAGGATAGAAGATGTCATGTAGTTGACTGAAAATTAGAATAATATCCTCTAATGGCAGGTGATGCTGCTGTAACCATTAATACCTTACAATATCCTGTTAGGTTTTCCTTGTCTTTTTGCACTTAGCATAGTTTTTAGGACTATATTTGTTTTCACTGTGTGTCCCTAACAGCTATGCTCCACTTTAGCCAAGGCGTGATGGAGGGACCTGGTAGCCATCGCATGGCTCAGGCTGCCATCTTCTATCTGGGAAGAGGTATCAGAAAGCTCAGGCAGATGTGCTGCCTAATCCTGCTGCTGCATCAACATAGGACTCTGAGCTCTTCAGATTGTATTAAACAAATAGCCCTGCCCATTGAGAGGTGAAAGATTTTGTGCAGGCTGGTTTTCTTCCTTTTTTTTTTTTGTTTTAAATGAATTTTTCTCACACCTGATAAACTAAGAACATTATCCTGAAAAGTGCTGAACAGCCTGATGGAGTACTGGTAGAGCATGTGCATGCTTGTAACAGGAGAATCTCCTGCCTCTTCCTGCAAAGTGGCTGACCCCAACAGATATGAAGGTCGCACAGCACCCAACATGATCAGGCTTGAAAGAGTGAAAGGTTGACTGAAAAGTAAAAAAGCCATTGACTTGCCCGCAGTGGATGTGTGAGTAGAATACGGACAGCTGAAGCTTTAGGCATATGCTGTGTATGTCACTCACATGTTGCAGCACATATATGTCTCTGTCTTGCAAAAATTAAAACAAGCCACTGCCAAAACCAACAGAAAGTAGATAATTTCCCAGAGGAAAACATTCCCTAAGCAAAGATTAAATATTGTTATTTGTATAATAAGTATGAATAAGAAGCAAAATATACTCCCATGTGATCTTTGGCAATACTTTGTTAATTATTAACATACATGCACACATATACATTTTCCCAAGTTAGTGTTATTTGCTTTCCCTCTAATAATTTTTCACCTTTTTTTCTATGCCATTTTGGTGGTTGCAAACAGGGAATTATTGCCCACAGTATATGCCTGGGGATGTTTATGTTTTCCCATTATTCTGGTTATGGGTTGGAGCCAAACGAATTTGTTGTTTTCAAGAGGAATCCCATGAATTTGAACAAGATGTGCATTGCTATTGCAGAAAAAAAAAAAAAAACAATAATATTAATAGTACCTCCCTCAGCCTGTGTTTTTCCTGTGCCATTTGTACCTGCCATTGACCCCTGGTACTGATCCCCACTACCCCCTCTGTTTCCCATAGCCTCAATTGTCTCCCAAGGTCTCACTCAGGATGGCACCATGTCATAGGGCCCATGAAAAAAAAAAATTTCTCAGCCACATGTTTCCAGACACAGTTTAACTCCCCTTTCCCGCTCATGTGATGTGATCTGCTGTGCCCTGCATAGGGACCAGCTGTGTCCCTGTCTCACTCCCTAGGAGACAAGACAGCTGCAGGACCTGCCCGAGAGGTTCCCCAGTTACACGGCCTGGGCAGGATTTGTCCATTCAGGAGTGATGATGTGAGATGGTCAACACCACCTGTGAACTCAGGGCTTTCAAAAGCAGCAATACTTCTCCTCCGTCCCACCTTTGCCCTCCTCCTTCTCCCAGCTTTCTTTCCAGTTCTGCACCAGCCCTGGAAGTTTTCTGGTCCCCTGCCAAGATAATTCAGCTCACTAACCCTGCAAACAACTATTTCAATTTTCTGCAGCTCCAGCTGTCTAACAGTGCAGTGATGGGAATCTGACCCCCACCAGGTCAGACGGACACCAGTGCTGGGTGCAAGGCGGGAGAGATCCTGCAGCAGAGAGCGGAGGCAGCGGGTGACCTGAGAAAGAGGCAGCAGCGTTGCCTTCATTCAGCAGCAGTGACCTGCCCCATCTGGCATAGATATACATACCACACACCATCTTGTGTGATCTGCATCTCATTCAGGATGTTCAGATCTTAAATAAAAATTCAAAATAGGATTGCACTTTGAATTTAAACAAAAACATGGAAGATTGTGTCCCCTTAGTGGCAGTGGCAGGGGCCTCATTTCTGTTTTATATTGCTTCTCTTACACTAATTGGAGAAAAATCTGAGTGCCTTCCAGAAAAGCAATAAGCAACAGAACTAATATTAGTCATCTTCTCCACACAGAGAAATCTGTGTGCAAAAGAATGGTCTGTGAATTTTTAAAAACCATTTATACGTGGACTCATATCCAAGCACACAAACATGTATTTATTTTTCTCTTAAGGGAAGCAAGGTCAAAAAGAGGCTTGGGATAATTGCAATGGAAACAAATTAAGCTGACAATAATTCTGCATGTGCCTCTGAAAGTTTTTCTGCTGCTTTGAGAGTTCTGGAGTATCCTTCACTGAAGCTGCAGGAAAGAACATGTGCTGCAGAAAAAAAAGACTGTTTGGAAGTCACCAGAAAATCCAGTCTGCGTGGCTGCTGTGCCAGCTGCAATTACTTCACCCCTTTAAATAGTTCTCTTACTGAGAAGTTGACTTTTACAAGCATGGGCTTTCCATGCTCTTATTAGGACTACCAGACATCCCACATAACAAAGGATTTCCTATACTCCAGTTGGAAGACCCACATCCCTTACTGAAACAATTTAGGATGTCACTTTACTCATATTTTTGACAGATCCAAGCAATGATACATAGGAGTATTCCAGGTCACAGTGCCATGAGGCTGACAGCAGGCATGACAGCCTGGCCTCCTCCCCAGCAGCAGGACAATGTTAACAGAGTGGCAGCATCTTGCTGGTCCACTCCTTTCTCCCAGCACTCTTGCTCTCGAGGCCAGGTTCCCCCAGCCCTGATTCTCTCCACCTGTGTAAGCTTTCGTTCTCTAGTCTCTCATCCAAGGGCTAAAACCCTGTCCCAACAAGTTTCTGACTCCAGGAGGCAGTAATCAATGGGTGGGGGCAAACAGGAGGAGGATCCTGAAAAAGTCTTGTTATTGCCAAATAAAGCCTGGTAACAACCCTGCAAGTGGGGAGCTGGAACAGTCCTTGATCAAAATCTGATTTTACCTCATGCTCCAAATTGTGATTTTTTTCAGGTTGTTTGTTGTTTTTTTTTTTTAATGGAGGTAACAAACTGTGGAATGTGTGCCGCTGGTACGAGACTGTCTTCAAGGGAATGAATATCCCAGCATAAAGCCAGGGCTTGTCACTCCCAACAGAGTTATCTGCTAATAGAGCTATTCTTGGTGCAGTCCAGTATCTGGCAGAGTCTGTGAATCCCTGCTTTGTGTATTTGGATGCACCTCTCCACCTCCATGGAGATCAGTATTCTGTAGCTGCAGGCATTGCACAGGTGAACAGTGAGAGACGCTGCTGGGAACTTTTGCAGTCTCAGCTGCCAAGGTCTATTGATGGTGGGGGCTCATGAAAACCTTGTCTCGGCTTAGCCATGCCCAAGAGTACATGACCACTTTTTAATAGGTTTGTAATGTATCCATACCTGAAAAATAGCTAAAAATAATTTTAATTTTTATATTACAGCAAGAAATGGCTAAAAAGCTGTATCTTTTTAAAAAACAGAAAGCCACCTTTGGCCAAAGATCAAACATGGGGAATTTCATGCCAAAGGGCAAACAATCTGGAGATTTATTATACAGCATGGCCAACTTTTGTGGTTCTTTATTGCAGATTGTCCCATATTAATGTTTTTCTCTTAAATTCTTAGATTGATAAGTGAAAAATTCTGCTCTGATTTTTAAAAGAAGTTTGTATTCCTTGGATAAAGAGAAAATATCAACAGAGTAGATAAAGCCCAGAGGTTACTACTACATTAGCAACTCATACTTTGTTAGTTTCATTTTGATCCATTGCTTTGGGCTGGCATTAAAATATTATTTTACTGGAATGGAATGAAAAAATAAGGACTGTAAACTGAAGTCTCAAAAGTCAGAGAAATGTAAGTTACTTCTCACTCCTTTCTTCTAGACTTGCTTTATTTCCAAAGTCAAAATATGAAGACAATGCAACTGCTGTTTCTGTACCCCAACTGTAGCGCTCAAAAGCTATGGAGGAGACAAAACAAGCCTTTTTCTTGTTATAACCCAGTCCAGCTAAGCCATAACAGGAAAAAAAAATAACACTTTACCTGCTGGATTCACTTTAAATGAAATTGTTTTCAGGTCATTATTTCTTCCTCCTTATTCAAGCAGGTATTTAACTTTTGAAATTAGACGGGATGTAAAAACCTTTTCTCCCACAAATGTAATTGAAGCATACCAATAAACACCTTGGGTTTGGTCTTTTTTGTAGAGCTACTGAGTGTTCAATAAACTGAACAACAAATGCTATTAACGTTAAGTGGCTAATAAAATCTGATTTATGTACTCATGTTAATAATAATCTGCTTGTGGAGTATGCATACTTCCCTATTAGCAAGTTACTTAGAACATGATTTCCAAGAATATTGCATTGCTTCAAAGAAATAATAGCCTGACTGTGGTCTAGTCTTTACTGGTAAATGGATAGAGCGATCAGTGGCTTAATTAGCAAGAACATCATCTATTTCTCTGCTTAAAAACTGCAGAGGAAGAGGAAGCTCCAGACATTTTTCCACTGTAAGGTAAATCAAAACGAAAACATGAAGGGATTTTTATACATATGCTTTACTTGTGTTTCCTTTTCTTTAAAGAAGAGTTCAACAAGGAAATCCTATATAAATTATTCTGAAACTGCTTTGAGAAATGTGCTCAAAAGTTGAGAGTCACTATAAATGTATTTGAATACACTTTTGAAACGTGTAAATTAACCCTTAAAACCCTATATGTATGGAGAAGGTAGTCTGATCTTCATGATGAGTTCTTAGGTTAGGCTGCTCACTGGAAACTTTATGGGAATCCTGTCATAACATTCTACTGCAAGCCCAGACTAGTGTACATAGTACATAGCCATTTTGAGAAGCAAACAGGCAGATTTTTGTAAGGACAATGAATGGCTTTTGTAACAAGTGGTGAAAATCGCACGGTTTCACATTCAGCAAACCTCCCTGCCAACTCTCTACGCAGGGTGCAGCTGAACTGCTTTTGTGGGCAGGCAGAGGACAAGTGGTGTTTTAACGTGAGCCCGCACCAGAGATATGGCTTCACTAGCAAGGACCAATACAACTTTACAGCTTTTCTCAGTACAGCGTAAACTTGTGTTATCTGACATAACCTCAGCCATGTAATTGTTCTGGTCTTTGACTGGTATTATTATTTACAGTAGTCTCTTGTGCAGGAAATGTCATATTCTATTTACTCAGGTCCCTCTTTTGTCTTTTTCCTCACAGTTAGACCTGCCTACACTGGCAGATCAGCCTGAAAGAAGGTATACTAGTTTAGACAAGGCTTTATTCCTTTAGACACCCTTAAGTATGTAATATTCTGCCATGTTCCTGTGTGTATATCTTGTGAAAGTATGACTTAGTTACATTCAACTTGAACAATAGTTTGGACCTTCTTTCAGATTCTTGCCATAACAAAATAACTTTTTTTGTCCATGAGTATTGAAGTGAATGAAACCTGGATTCCTAAACTTCCTAACTACAAGGATTACCGTTCTTTTCTCTCTCATTATTGATCAAAAACTCTGGTTGATTTTTTTTTTCCCAGGTAGAATCAAATTTCTCTTTTGCCTGGGCACTGTTCTATTCAATAGAACAAGAGTTCATGCTCTAGCATTTCCCTCCAATAGAACAAGAGTTCATGCTCTAGCATTTCCCTCCAACATGAAACTAGGTAATGAAGTCCCATTCCTCTTCTTGGTTATCACATACTTCCATATTACTTTAAACTGGCCACCATATTAAGAAATTAAGGACAATAAACACACAGGCAGCACACTCTTAACCTATTTTCCTTTAAAAATCAAGAAAAAATATAGAATTTCTATCTTGCAAGAAATTCTAATATTTTGATACACCTTCAAATGAAAAAAATTGAAGTCTCAAACTTCACAGGAAAAAGAAAATTCTACAACCTTTTGGTTAAAGAACTTTGATTAAAGCTTTGTTGCATTTCTAGTCAAGGTTAGCTTTAAAACTGACAGAAACCCAATGTGACACCCTGAATTCAGCAGACATTTAAGGCAGACCTGCATAATCCTTTCTTCCATTTACTGAGTTGCCCAGAGAAAACCAAGTTGTTTTAATTAAACAAAACTCTACATACAACCCCTCCCCCTCAACACAAACAAAAAACCTAAAAAATTTATGTTGCATTAAATACAAATAAGAATACTGATTTTTTTCAGAGAAAGGTCATAGTCACTAGATCAGGAAGAAGGACTTTATATTTAAATCTCCCTTACACTCTATCTTCACTTGCAGTTTGGGTTTCAGTTCACTTGTGGGCTTTCTGAGTTGCAGATAACCCTGAGCAGTCCTCCCTCAGCAGGGCTCCCTCCGTTGCTTCTGAGGCTTCTTGCTCTCTGCTTCTTCACTGCAGAAGTCCCTGAGCCTCTGCTGCCCTGGGTTGCAGTTTCTGGCTGTGACTCTCTCCATTCTCTGCAGCACCCTTGAGTTTGGCTGGTTTTCTCCCTTGCTTATCCTCAGTTGCTCTGTAAGGACAGCCGAAACCAGAGTTCCCACTTGACCTTAGCCTTTTTGTCTAAAAGAAATGCAACATGTAAAAAGGCACAAACATATCAAAGAGATTATTTCCTTCACAGGGCCAAAGGAGGTTGCAGTGCTGGGATGCATGCAGCATCATTTTGTCATTTGGGTCCTGACATGTTTTGCAATCTCCCAGATTGGGAGTAAAGTTATACACAGGAGCTCCATCACTGAAAACTCCCAAAGTGCATGTGAAAACTGAGGAAGGCACCAGTGCAGACAGGAGGCACCAGTTTCCTTACTAATAGGCAACCACGCTGTCAGATACAGAGGTATCTGTAGCCCCGCAAAACATACTCGGTTTGTGCTTTCTTAAACCTTACTGAAATGCTACACTTGAGTAAGACCCAACAAAAATATTTTCAAATGATGTCTTTGAAAAGTGCTCACATTACAAATACTTTCTATTTTACCAAAACTATCTTCTGATAGGAAAGTGTTTCATATGCAATTTTAAAAGTAACATTAGTAAACACATTATATGCTTTACATACTGTATTTACTCTAACTGATAGATATTTTATACATCCTGGGACATATCTCTATCATTTTATCTTCTTATGCTTTAAAAATAGTTTCTTGTTTTCTATTTCTATTTAAATGAAGGTAAGTTTAAATCCTTCAGAAGCAAAACTGCTTGACCTTAATATTGATTCAGTTGACAAAATAGGAAAAATGAAACTAATTATTCATACTGATATTAATCCAACCAGATGTCTTCTCCATGAACTAGCTTTGATTAACAATTATTTGAAAAATTTCTGTTCACTTCTATATTGCCTCAATTCCTAAGTTCTTGGGAAACGTGCAGTTATATTGGCTTGTACATTTTATGGTATGTAAGAGAATTATCTTTCCTTTTTCACAGTTTCCAGTTTTATTACTGCAAATTCGGTTTATTACCTGCTAGTATGTTCCTAAAAAGAAAAAGAAAAAGATGTATCTCTGTAGAGGATGTTAAAGCTCTCTTTTACAGGACCCTATGCTGCAGTCTCTCTTTATGTCCAGCTCCCATTCAACAATGTACAGAGGAAAACACCTCAGGAAGACCAAAGACCATTTGACAAAAGCATCTCAAAATTGACCAAAGGTGTTATATCATTTGAGACCCAGTTATGTAAATAACTTTTCCATTAAAGCCTTGAAATAAAGAGAATCATCTATTCTTAAAACAGGGGTAATCTGAATTTAAGAAATTTGTCTGAAAACAAAAAATTCCTCAAGAGAAAGATGCTATTGACTTTGTATCATTTACCTGTGATAAAATATTTGGGGTTGGACTTCAGTTTAACACATGCAGCAGAGAAATGCTTAATAATGTTTGAAGGATTCCCTTGGTTTTGGTCATACGTTGTCCCTACGCTGGATTTCAAAGCAGGGCTGAATTTTATCCCCCCTTCCTTTTTTTTTTTTTTTTTTTAATTCAAAATCACAAAGTACACAGCTCTTTTTAGAAAGCTCTTAACAATCTTGAGCATCTCTCTGACAAGAGGCCATTTTCTAAATGGGCAGGTGGAGGGTTGTTGACATTTTTTTACTTACAAAGTACAGGCTACTAAAATAAATAAGATAGGATGAGATCAGGTATTCAGCTGAATTCTGCTGAATTAGGGAGAGTTAAGCCAGTTTCCACCACCTGAGGATCTGCCCTGCTGGTGTTTTTTTGGGATTACACATATTTGTCTGACAGGTAGACACATAGTTTTATTTAACAGCTTCTCTTGCTTCTTCTCTCCTTTCTATATTTGTACTAAACATCAACTGAGTTCTTTGAATATTCATATTGAGTTTACATGCCCTTACTTTTCACATTCAGCTTCTGAATAATTATGTTCTGAGGACTTCAACAGAGGCAGCAAAATAACTTGCAAATTTGAGGAGCCTCTGGTACCTTAAAGCCCTAGTCCTTCAGTTCATAATTTCTGAAGCTTTTCCTCTGGCAGAAGGTAAGAGTTTCAACAGCTTCATGTTGTGACTTGTTTTATTCTTGTGGAGCTTAATCAACCTTCCTATAACTCATATGATAACTAAGATTTTTTTTTTTTTTTTCTGTTAAACACATATGCTCAGTAATGCTCACCACTGTACATAAAAAAGCACCTCGGCCTGCCATGATAGATCTCAGGTAACCAATTAATACAGAGTTGAATATAAGTTTTTGCAAATTACTTATGTAGGCACTGTGCTCTGGGAATTAAATGTTGAGCTGCTAATTCCCTGGAGGAAGTTTAGTTTTGAATTTGTGCCAGTCTAGATGTATTTGGGAGTTTCAGCGGGAAATCTCCCACAACATTTGGCATCTGAAGTGTTCCTGTAGATGTGGAGCACTTAATCATACTAGCCCAACCAAAGCAGTCCCCTGAAGAAAGAGCTTACTTCTGTGCTCTAGACCCTCTAGACCATAGATTTGTGAGTCTCAGATGGACACCAAGATGTCCAGCTTAACTAAAATGTTGTAGATTTAGGGCAGAATCATAATACAGGGAGCAGCTAAAGAAGACCTGAAAGCAGCCAAATATGCCTCAACAAAATCAGTTGTTGTCCAGACAAAGGAGCTGCAGATCTACCCACAGGTAAAGATTATTAGGTCTTGAAAGGGAGGACTGGAGGTATGGAAATACCTTGTGAGGGAAGGAGACCTCAGCACAACAGATTAACTGCTTCTCAGTGTGCACAGGAGAAGTGATAGAAAGAGGGTTGTGAGCAGCTGGATGAGATCTGAAAGACCTCCTAGAGCTGGATTAGATGATCTCCAAGAATGCAACGGGTTTACAAGGAGACTCTCGTCCCTGGTGACTCATTCTCTCCCCGCTAAGCATACTAATAGCATTGTGGGGCTGACATGAAAAACAACTGACTGAATCTCAGATAAAACTCCTTCTTAGGAGTAGTCAGTAACAAGAAGCTTCGGGAAAAATGACAACTTTCCAAAGCTTACTTTGGTTCTGAAAGAAAAATCTTGTTCAGCTACATTTTACTCCAAAGAGAAATCTAAGTCCTAGGATCCAGCTCAGCAAAGAGAAATAAATTCATAATCTTTTTTTCTGACTGCCTGAAGAAAAGAGTTAATTTCTTGCCTTCTGAAAAGCATTAAAATAGCATTACATTGAAGAGTTTCCTCAGGCTTGCTCGTTGAAAAGATGTTGTGCAAACTTGTGCCAAATTCTGACTCCAAATTTTTACACTCCTCTCTCCCATCAGCCCCATAGTATTTTAAGTAGGCCCAGTCTACTAGTCAGACTCTGGAAGAAACCTGAAAGTCAAACATTTCCATTTGTCTCTGTGACTGACATCCTGCCAAATGCAAATGATGAATTCTCA
Organism: Tetrax tetrax; assembly: GCA_009806455.1. Taxonomy (NCBI): domain Eukaryota; kingdom Metazoa; phylum Chordata; class Aves; order Otidiformes; family Otididae; genus Tetrax; species Tetrax tetrax. The sequence continues at coordinate 547,486 of WHYT01017142.1, forward strand.
GAAAAACTGTCAACTAACTGAGGACTGAAAATAAATTGTGTGTAACCCTAAGAGACCATAGTTCTGCTATCGGCTCGTATACGAACTCTGTTCCTCCTCTGGCAGGACTACTGCTGGCTTTTTAGTGGAGCTTTTCCCATCAGGAATACAGCTTGGTTTAGATGTTCAGGTGATTCAGCATAACTGCTTTCCTGTGCGACAGATTTGCTGTGTTATGCACTGATTTTATGATCTGGTTTTGGACCTTCAAGAGCTGATGGTCTAAGTAACCCTTGGAAAAAGGGGTTTTTTTGGTACCAATTCTAGTGTGTTCAACATGAGTAGAAAGAGTAATTGTAGTGACTTCAACCTCTGAGAGCGTCTCTAGGAGGGAAGACAGACAGTACAGAGCAAAAATATTATTTCATATGCCAGTCACAGATTAATTGAGATGGAGCAGAAATACTTGCAAGTAGATAAGGCACTTGCTGTAGTCTGTGGGTGCAGCAGTCACTTTTAAGTTTATATTTATGAAGCTCATTTCCATGTAGTTATAGATCACAAAGCTTTGATTTTGCTGTTTGGAAACCCCAAGATAAATTACCCAGGATGGAGAGATAGGGCTGAAGATTGCAAGCCTTCCAAAGACAGTATCTTTGTATGTAATTTGTTGAGGTGACTGCTGCACAATGCAACAAGTAAAACCTTTCATAGTAGAAAAATATGCAAGTAGCTTTGTCTTAAAAGCTAAACCAGAAACCGATTTAGAATCTTCTCCAAAGCCTGTGAAACCAGTGAGAGTTTTTCCATTGATTCCAATTGGACCAAACTTTAAAGATGATACATCTTGTAATGAAGGCAGTGAAATATGCAGTAGTGGTGAGATCAATAAGAGTCCCAAATCTGCTCAGAAGTCCATGTGGTAATTACTGTTAAGACAAAAGACAGTACAGATGGATATTTCAGTGGATATTGACTAGAAATTAACCTGATTTCAAGAGGATGCCAGACTCTTGAAACAAGTGAAAGAGAAATGGGCACATACCAGGTTCAAGGCAGGAAGTTTACTTAGCATCTCTTAAAGTGATCCTCCAAATGGCTCAGAGGCCTAGACTATAAAAGAGACAACCAGAGAAGACAGAAAAAAAATATACTAGACTGCGAAAAAAAGGTTCATTTTAAAGAGTGTACTAATTTGGTTCTTTCTGTGCATGACTTAGTTATACTGCTGAGTCCTGACTGACTTCATGGCTGAGTATAAACCAAAATGAATGAGTGCAGCATGGCTACTGGGATCTCCCTTACTCAGGGCCTCTCACAATGAATCTTTGCAATGATTTGGAAAGAACATTGTAGGGCTGTATTCAACTTTCCTCCCAGCCTGTCCTGCTGAACCCACACTACTGGCAATTATGGTCCTAGCTTACACTTCTCATGTTGAGAAGGACGTTTTCCCGCAATGTAAACTCTTTTGGCAAGGATTATTTGGTGAGCATTTGTGCAGCCTGAAAATGCTTTGAGACTGTAAATAAAAAATACCAACTATTTGCCTCCTCTCTTGTTGGCAGACCCGTGTGTGAATGGCTCCTCTTTGTCTTTTAATGTAATTTACTGAATCACTAGGAGTAACTGTGATATTGTTTCATGTGCACAGTAACATTGCAAGTCCAGAGAGATGACTTTGTACACACTCATCTACTGGAAAAGGTGCTTGAAAAGCAGGTTATTATGAATTCTTTGCTTAAGTCATCCTTTTTGTGTCAAAAAGGTAATGATACAGGGTTTTTTGAGGCCAGAATCTAATACAATATCTTTGTATAAATATCTTCAGGAATTTATGATCTGAATGAAAAGAAAATGTAATTTCCAGCTGACAGAAGATCTTCCACCACTGAATGATCAGCTTCAAGCAACCTACTCTTTCAGAAAATCCTGAATAACATTTCTTTGCTTGATAATGTACAAATGGTGTGAATCTTGGCTGTGCTGCACGATGCGCTGAAGTACAGCTCTGGAGCCTTCTTCACAGAAATGCTTTGGGATCGATTGCATTTGACTGTGTCACTAGCTGTATACGAAGTACCGTGCCCTGCTGTGGTGGCCTGGGACACACACTGAGCCTGGCAGCCTGGCCATGGGGTCCATCACAGCAGCAGGGCTGGGTACAGCTCCCAGAGCATTTTGGTGTCACCTGTTCTCAAAGCTTGTTGGTGAAGAAGTTTCCCCAGCATCCCCAGTTAATTATTCCTGACAATATGTATATGCAAGTTAGTGTGTCTAATGCAGCTGGGACATGCCAGGCTCACTGATTATGAGTTTCACAGATGATATGCACACAGGCAGTAAGTAACTCAGCTGTACTGAACCAAACTGTGTCCTACCTGCACACAGACTCCTCTGCAAATTGCACACTAAGGCATGTCAAATGTGCATGTCTGCAGGCATCCCACAGTTTGTTGTCCTAACCAGCAGATTTTTCATTTTTCTTCAATAACTTTTCTGAGAAAAAAAAAAAAAATGTTCAGGGAAAGCAGTAAAATAAGCAATAGGCATGGTATTACATTAGTGCTTTTGGGAATAAGAAGTGCAACCAGAGATGCTGAAGATCTCCCAGACTAGTTGCATTTTTAAAAGAATGTTATAATGTGACTTCAGAAACCAAACAGGGTTGGAATATGACCACACCAAGTTTATGGCAACAGGTTTCATCTGAAAGCTCCAGGTAGACTAAAGATATAAACTTGGCAAACTGCAAAGGCGGGGCAGGGAGAAGTGTATTAAACAGTGTAACTATAATCATAAAGCACAAGATGTACTGAGTTACTTCACCATTTTTTTCTTCTCCAGTGAAGAAAGCCCTAATAAGTCACTTTTGGCTGTGCCAGCCATGAATTGTCGCTGTCTGCACAAAGGAAGATAAATATTGTAACACATCATAGAACATCTCTTCCTTTAAATACTGTAAATGGATAGAGATATCAAATCCAGGGAGATACAAGAGGAACCTGAAGTCATAAGTGAAAAACTAAGCCAAAGGATAAGAACAGAATTACTCCAGAGTGTATCACTGTTAAAGCAAACCTTTGATATGGAATTTCTCCTATCATGATGATGGATGGGGAAAAGACTAGAAGCACATTTATAGTTGTCCATGGCTTATGGTGAGTTCTCCCACCAAAATTACAAAGGAAATTTTGTGGTACTCTTCCAGGTCTGCAGCTACCAATCTATTCTCCTTGTGCAAGCTTTTTTTTACTGTCTTGGCTGAATGCTTTGCTATTCCCTCACAGCTCAGCCCTGCTCCCCAGCAGAAACAGTCTCCAGCAGAACAGGCAGAGGAGCTGCTTGTATGAGCAATCGCCTAACCTGTTTTACCAGTCCACTTCTTTTGAAATGAATCAGGTTCCCAAAGAGCTATATAAGCTGTTTAAGCAAATGTGGCTTGTGTTGGCTGAAAGGGATTAGGAGGAGCAGCTGGGACAAGTGGCAGCTTTGAGGAGTTAATAAATGGTAGTAGGAACAATGACAAACCTCTGAGGGGACAGTCCACTTCTCAGGCAGCAAAGCTGCAGCTGCAGAGAACATCTGGGCAAATATTTCCTCTCACTTTGCTCAGCAGAAGCAATGCTAATGCTAGTGTATATCACAAAACTGGAACAGAAATAGCAGGGACCCTAAAAAAAAAAAAGTCTAGAAAGAAATAATATTTAGTTCTAATTTCTGTGAAAACTCTATCTAATTGCTCTCCTGAAACAGCAGTTAGGAAAGCATCTCATTAAGGGACAGAACCTTGGATGAGTATCTGTGTATCAAAAAAATCCCAAAAGCATCAGTAATATGAACCTGTTTATAAATTGGCAAGCTTCGGTATTGTGTCAGACAGAAGACTGTCAAATACAGAGAGAAAAACTGGTATGATTATGACATTAAGATTAAAATAAGAAGATAGTAGGAGTTAGCTTTAAAATTACATATTACTGTTTTAGAAATTAAAGTTATTATTTATTAATATTATTTAGAAGTAAAAGTTATTAATTATCTAATATTTTCTAAATATATTCAATTTACACAGTACAATAGTATTATTCAGACAAATGTTTAATAGGAGTCAGGCATCATACCTGAAGAAAGAAGATTTGTGTTTCATAGGTAGAAAGAAATTTCAGGGAAGTCTTGTAGAAGTGTATGCTCATACATATTCTTAACTGAACTTTTGGTCTGTTAGTATTACTTATGACAGATTAATAGTCTTCATTTTGAAGGATGTTTGGGAGTTATTGAAATTTTAGAGGCACAATAAAACAATAAAACTGATTTCCTGAAACTCAAGCTGTAAAGTGAAACTCAAGGTAACTTTTACTGTTTACTTTGAGCAGGGCGTTGGACCAGATTACTTGCAGAGATCCTTTCCTGTATTGTTCTATGATTTTACGGCATAAAATATTGACAAACTGCATAAGATATAACCAGGTTTTCTTTTTTTTTTTCAAGGGTTATGTGAGGAAAACAGGACAACCCTAAAACTGCAGTTTCCCAAGATACTCTATATGAGGATGTTGATTTCTCCTTTTTACTGTGGTGCAGTGAAACTTCATTTCTTGCCCACTGAAAACGTCTGATGCTTACTGCTTTGGGAAGGCAAAGGTGCCTCGCCGACTGGCTGTTGGGCAGCCCTGGAGCAAGCATCCTGCCCTGCAAAGCCCTGTCCTTTCTCTAGCTGGAACCTGGAGGAACTGCAAAATGGAAATATATTCCCCGAATAGGCATGCAGACGTATGCCTGTGATGTGTGCCTCAAGGTACACCCTGGGAAATTTTCAGAGCAGTTGAGTTTGTTGGCTAATTTACCTAAAGTGTTTAAGCCATGAAGACAGAAAAAATGTGTAAGAACTTTCCTTGTTTCTTGTTTTCCTTGCTAATTTTTTTTTTTGTTTTATCATTAACTGTTTTGATTTTATAAATAACCGTTCCCTTTTGACTCAGTTTGTTCAACAATTGATATTAATTATATATCCAAAATACTCAATTTTTTAAAGTGTTACCTGCATCAAGCTGTTTCATTAATTGCCATACCAAAACAACAGGAAAACCACTTATTCTATATAAGCTAGAGATTGTTATTTCCATTACGGAAATTCCCAGAGGCTGGTTTAATTCTGTTTTATCCTGGAATCACCTCAGGTATGTTTTTAATTTGAACGGCTAGTTTATTCAGATTATGATGGAAACTGGCACCATGTGGCTAAATCTATTCAAGTAAATGATTTCGTCATTATGGTTTAGAAAAAGATCTTCCTGATCTATTAAGAATACTCCGCTCTTTGTAAGGACTGTTTCAATGACCCAACTCAGGAATTATGTCTCCTCTTTAGAAAGTGATTAATTAGGATAAAAGGAATCTGCTAAGACAGTGGTCTTCCACAATTTATGAATCACTGTCTACATTTCTCTTTAGATCTGCTACTTCATGTTAAAGCTTCGTTTAACCAAAGGTAAACAAAGCTTTGTAGCTTTACTAATTTTTAGTATCTTATATTGGTATGGTTTTTTTTTCTTTCTTGGTTACTTTTTGCCCTTTTAAAAGTGTACACAATTGCACTACATTAGCCAATTCCACCATTTTTCTCTTACATTCCTAGTGAGCTTCATTGTGAAGTTTTTGTAAACCAGACGGTGAAGCTGTAGACATATCAGGAATATTTGAATGCTTAAAAAGACAAGACCACATTCACCAGTTCCTTATGGTCCTTTACACTACTCCAGAGTGACAAAAAAAAATTTGTAAATTCAGTTTAAATAGATTTTTAAGGAAAGAATCTCTCTAGTGATTCTGGTCCATAGTATCTCCTGAAAATTTGGGACTTCTGTAATTCCACTTAAAGTTGTTACTTTTCTGGCACCTAAAAACAAAGGAAATTCCAGACAGTGATTTAATTTGCCATTTTTCAGGCCTGAAATGCCTAAGCCTGTAGAGTGTCTAATTTCATTAGGTGCCAGAGGAATTCTCTGAGTACTTAATTTTATTCAACTATACATACTCTAGGGAAATCTATATTTATCTCTCAACTGGAGCCCTCCTATATCCAGGATTAATTTGAGAAACTCTTGATTCCTCAAAACTGACTCAAAAAAATTACAAAAAGTTAGATGTCATTAACTTACGGTTAACTTAGTTTAAAATCATCATAGTAACAACAGTGCTACTTAGCTTTTGTGTAAAAATCACATGGTTGGAACACTCACCCAGGAAATGAGACATTTTGTTATTCAGTCTTAATGGGATTGACTCCATATTCTTTGGAAAATGTCCTAACCACAAGCCATGAGATATCCTGATTAAAACTGCTCTTTGCCTTTGTACCTGAAGCTAACATATTGTGCAAAAGATGTGCGAGAGTTGTTAATCCATCAAAAAGAGGGAAGGAAGAAAGATGATTTTAACTTAGATGCTGGGACACTCATCTGAAATTATGGTCTTTGTTGGAATTTTTACACATTTTATATTCTATTGTCTCCAGGAAGAAACAAAAGCAGTCCTAGAGATAGGGACCAAAGCTGAGCCTTTGCAACTGAGAGCTGTAGGTGAGGATCAGACTTCTCCTTGTCTTTAGTCTTTTAGGGCACATTGTTCTTCTGCCACCAGAAGAGTGGCCCAGCTTTGATTAGACGGCTGGAGACATTCTCCCTAAGGATAACCCACAGCTCAGTCATGGGGGCTCTTTGGGAGGTTATGTGGATTTAATTCTACTCAGTACCTAGCATCTGAGTTCTCCCAGGTCATGGGTAAGTATGCAAAACCACTCAACCATTGTGGAAAAGCAAGTACCAGAAAGAAAAGTGCTAATAGAGATAATTAGTATAACTTATTGTTTCTTTTTAGAGCCGAGAAAGTTTGCTACTATTTTGGTCAATGGTGTGAGGAGGAAATTTAAAGCAAAAAAAAAAAAACTAGATTGCCTCCTTTAGATCTTCAAAAGCACCCTGCCTCCCTTGATTCAGGACAGCATGTAGGCTACTCTGTTACATTGCAGTTGCCCAAGGAGTTGGGTATTTAAAAGTTTTGTGAGGGTTTGTGCAAGTCAGCCACCAAACTTTGGTGGACAGCAATCTATACTTTGCAAAAATGTAGACGTAGTATTTAATTTGCCAACTCTATTGTAGGCTATTCTCACAGGCCTAAACACTGATCCAAAATTATATCACCTGATTATTTTTTTAAGTTCCAGCATAGAGCATTTGATACCAAAGGATATTTATTTAGTTCAAAGATTTGAATTGTACTGATGGTTAAGTGGAATATGACCACAACACTGAAGTAATGCTTTAATGACAGTCATTATACAAGTAAAGCAATATTTTGCACCCAAATATGATGCTACTGCTTTCAAAAATAACTGATCAAACCAATGTGTAGAAAAGCTCTCAACAAGGGTTCAAGACAGCTTTTGTTTTCTGGCTTTCACTAGAGTTCAGTCCATCAATGTGACTGAATGTTGTTCATGTATGTCTGTATAAATACATAGACATATACACATATTTCCTCTTTAGCTCCTGTGGAAAAACAGGTAGGACACTCAAATCACTCCACACAGAGTGAGATTAGAACCCAGCTGTGAACCGCAGCCTGCTGTGCTTCACCGTAGTCCAGTGGATGAAGTTTGTTCACGCATAGCAAGACTTGATGAAAACTAAAGTGATCATCCAGTCAACCTGAACATTTTTAAAACTACATAGGATGTTGAAGGTTAAAACCATTTCAGTATTGTATTTTGGTAGAAATATGCTGTTGGTGCCATGGCTTTTCATAATCTTAGCAGGATTTCTATTAGATGATCAATTTATTCTCTTCACTTCAAATTGCCACTTGAGGTGGCCCAGGGGCTAAAGGAACCAAGATTAATTTGACAATTTGCTTTCAGACAAGCAAAAATCATGATGTCTGAAAGATTTGCCAAGAATAGAGCTTAATTTTAGACAGTGAGCACAAAAATTCCTGAGTTACTCTTATAGGTTTGATACATTTTGTAGCTAAAAAAAACCCCAAACAGAACATTGGAAAGGAAAGGAAGGCAGGAAGGAAAGGAAAAGAAAATTAAAGACCAAACACTTGGGTTAAAGTCCTGCTATAAGGTTTTCTATTGACTTGAACTTTGTGTTTCGTTACTGAACATAGATGGAGAGGAGTCTGTATGCGGAAAAGAATCTGAAAGTGGCTAATTTCATGAAGACAAAAAAAAAAAAAGGCTTTAATTCTTATTAATCATTTACAGACTTCTAAAGCGCTTTTCTTACTTTCACAGGCAGATGATGGGATAACTCTCAAGAAATCTGTTGTCTGGGGCCAGGTGTATACGGTACAAAGCCAGAAACATGGCTTGACATGTAGCTTCTCACGGTTTACAGAACAAGCCACTTTGTTTCCAGGTCATAACCAATCCCATTCTGGGTTTCTCATAGTTGTTTTCCCTGATGCAATTAGATATAACTTGTTTTAAAAAATATTGTGTTTCCTGCTTATCATCATATCCCTGCCTTATTTTCTTTGCATAAAGCAAATAAAGCAACAGCTTGTCCATGAAAAGTAAATTTCAAACAAAGTCAAGGCATAAGCTTCATGGATGCATTAAATCCACCAGAAACATGAAATCGTAATGAATGACCACGTTCCTGTGTAGTGGAACAAATTGTGTAACAGATTCTGGAGCTACCACTTACAAGATAGACTGGATAAATGGGAAGAAATCACACCGTATTATTTCCTTTTTGCCTATACTGAAGTGTTGAACGTGTCTGGATTTGGACTGTAGTCTGTTGGCAGATCAAAACACAGGATTACTTTGGAAAAAGTGTTCCTTTAAATAGACTCTTAGTTCAGATCTGTGTGATTAGTCTGGAGCATATTATGCCTGCTGATTTCAGCAAACCTTTTCTACACTGCCTGGGAACCAGGGGTTAGAAAAAGGAAGGTGGGGTCACAACAGTGTCTCTTTCCTGGCTCACATGACCTTCTCTCCTGTCCTCCCTTCATTGACTGATGTTCTGAGAGGTCTACCTTTTTCTTCAGTCTTCTTTAACTGTTTAGAGAATGAAATTTGACCTTCTAAAACAGTACACAGAAAAAACATTCTGCTCTACATGGTGAATTGCACACAGATTGCCACACAGTGATAGATGAAAACACTAGCAAATTCAGGTAAGGAATAAGGAATACCTAAATATCTGGCTGTGAATTTACCACCTTTTCTTGGAAACAATTCACATTGACTGCTTAAATCAAGGTAGTATTTTGGGATACCAAAAATTGCATTTAAAAAAGCGTCAGCTGCCTCTCTATTTACTAACATTCAGACTAAATTTATATTATTTTTTTTGTACTTGTTCCTGGATAAATGCACAGAAATTATTTGTTGTTTCAGATCACTAGCAATAAAATTCTGCAGTTGGTCAGATTTGTCATTACCCTGCAGCTACACGGAGAGGTTGGCTGCTGGCCATATTTTAATATAGTAATAATAATACTTAGCACTGTTCATCTCAAAAGCAATTTACACACATTAACTAATTAGGCCTCAGAACATTTACATGATAGGTGAATAGCATGCATCCCACTTTAAAGAGAGGTAAGTGGAGAAACAGAAAATAAAATCACACTTTCAGCCAGAGTCACTAACTCTGGATGTCTGGCTTGTGACACATTCATTTGATTTTCTAAAATGTTAAGCATCTTCAACTCCAGAAGTCAAAAGAGGCAGCCAGTGGTCTTCAGCTCTGTTTATCAGGATAAAGGTGCATTTCAGCTGCCGTTTGCAAATGGAATTCTTCAGTGCATGCTTTGGAAAGTATTAGTTTTCATGCAGACTCTCTCTGATCTGTTGCAATTTTTGTGATTACTGATCTCCTATGTTGCCAAAAGATTGCTTCCTTCCTGTATTTTTGCACATCTGCACCCTGGGTCATTTGAGACGTAAGGGCCAGAGCTTAGGACAGATTCTGGTATGAGCCAGTAATGAATAATGGAGGGAATAAGTTGCCAGCTATAAAATTATTGTTTAGAAAAAAGAGTATAAAGCACCTGTAGTTGCATAAAGATGCATTAGTCTGTATTGTGCATTTATTTATTTGGGCAAGAATTTCCCTCTCCCCTTGTTTTTTTCTGCAATGGGACAAAGTTGGATTCCTGAAAGAGAGCTGAGATCTTAGGCTTAAGATAATAAACAATAAATGAAAATGCAATACAGACAATATTCCATACCTTACGTATTTCCAATCCAGAGTAAAGACAGGAAAGAGAAGACATCATAGCAGACAGAAAGTGAAAAAAGTACCAATTTTTTTTTTTTTTTTTGCATGCCTTCATACAGGTTGAGCACTCCAAAACAAAATAACAAAAAACTATAGACAAGCACTAGATGAAGAAGAGAATTGCTAATTCTTTGGAACTGAGAGACATTCATTCTTGTTTGTAGAGTTCAGACACCAAGGAGACTGGTACTTAGGTAGACTCTTAGAAGTTGGCCCTGCTCTGCACTTTAGTCCTCCTGTCACACTTCCCTGCCTGATGTAAATTGATTTTGAGACTATAATACTTGCTGCTTGCTCTTTTCAGAGTGTTTACATGCTCCTTCTCTGCTCTGCATTCAGCAAAAGCATCCTTCTTCCGTCATGGGAAATGCTCCAGCATTTTTGATAGATGGACATTCATGATGCCAGTGTGCTACTTACACACTAGAGATAAATCTCCAATAAGCAGAGTTCCACATGGAGAACTGCCAGCCTCCACAGACGATAAATAAAAATGGGGAGATAAGAGTTCACTTGGTGCTTCTCCACCACTGTCAATGTGTTCTGCCAAGAACTGGCTGCCAGTAGATCCCACCACATAAGAAGCAGCTTTTATTTATTTCTTTATCAGGTTATTTCTTTATTTATTTTAAAATGAATCTTGTGGAAGTCTTAATCTGTACTTAATTACACATTCTCTGTCCTTTCATTACCTGACAGATAGATAACACAAATGTTTTGACCCTTCAGCTTTTATCAAGGTAAACACAATAATGTCCTGAGGTTCAGGGTGGGAAACTAGGAGGCTGGTGTCAGTCTCCTATTGTAAATAATTAAAAAAAAGAGAAGATTATTTAATTAACCAAGATCTAAGTCTTCTTCATTTGCTTTTAAAGGAAGCATTACTCATTGTAATGGGGTGTGCTGGCAGAAATCCTTTGGAGTGCTGTAGAGACAACATAAATACACCTTGATAACACTTGTTTTATTGAAGCTCACTGGCAGTTTGCAGACTTTAAAGAATACCTTTTGAATTCTCAGCAAAAGAAGCCATTTGTTGCAACCCCTACCTTGGTTAAAAGAACTGCTGACACCTCCTGGAAAACATTAAGACTCATCTTATTAAAATATCCCGAAAAAGATCTTTCTTTGTCATGCTGGGCCTGCATCTTATATCACACTTCAATTAAATTATTAAAGGCTGACAAAACACAAACAATTCTAAAGTGCTGAAAATAGCCTGCTGGGAGTTTGTCTGTTTACTTGGATGTTGGTTTTAGGAAAGATTTGTATCCTGTCTCCAGGGTGTATTGTGTGATTTGTACAAAATCCTGTGTTGCAGATGCCCTTCAGGGAATCCACGGGAGGAGAGAGTGCTATCAGAGACTGTTGGTGGGGCAAGTGGGATTTTACTGACTTGCCAAGGCCAAACGAGCAGCTCGTGCAACGACCTCAGAGGTCCTTCTTGCTTTCAGGAATTTGCTGAATGTCTGGAGAGATGGCAAGAAAAACAGGAGGAATCTGCCCTGCGTTTGTCAGGGCTATAAACACCCGTAAAGGTACACACTGTTTATTAAAAACTGTACATTAAAGGGTTTATTTCCAGTCCTTTTAGTTCCTGCTTGTGGTGGTGGCACCCCCTCTGGCAGCCTGGCTGCTTTTCTGATTGCCAGTCGTGGAGGAAACAGATTTTTGCACAAAAAAAAAAAAAAAAAAAGAACCAATACCATGAACAGGGTGATAATTATAATACAAAAAAGAATTAAAAAACTGGACTTTATTCACCACCATTATTGTAGAAAGTATTAGTTCCTGCCAGTCATAGTTGAAAAAAGGTCCAGGTTCCAGGTGAAAAAAAAAAGTCCAAAAATTTTAGGCCTTATTTCTCCTATGCTCTTCCTTTAGTGGTGGAGTCTTGCGCTTGCATCCATCCCCGCTGTGTTGCACCCGCCCCAGTGTGTTGGTCTAACCACGCAGAATACACAGGAGGACTGACACCAGATGCTGGACACTGAAGGCTGCAACCCCGCAGTGGTGCAGTGCCAAGGAGAAGTGAGGAAAAAACTCCTTAAAAAGATGTGCATACGTCATTGAAGAGAAAATCTATTTCTTTCTCATACTCTCAAGCAAATCAGAGGGAATACAGTAAAATGTAGGACTGCAGTGGCCTACCCGAGTTATTCAGCACAATACCCTCCAAGTATGGGCACCACTGAGTACATACTTAGTGTCCACTATTAGCAAAATCTCCACTCTACACTACTACATACCACTGGCCACAAAGAACTTCTTAACAATCTATAAAAACGTAAGCTATTATGTAAAGAGATCATAACCCACAAAAACCCCCATCACTCTAGTATGTGTAATGGGAAGAGAGGAGGAAAACTCACAAATCAACTGTTAGCCCAACTCCCGGGAGCAGAGCACTAGTTTGGTGAAAATGCTCAGAGGAATAAGGCCCATGTCACTTTCCTAAAACAGTGGTTACCAATACAATTTTGGGACAATTTTCTTTCTGAAGACAGGAGAATGGGGCATGGCATGCACACCATCAGAAGATTGCTTGAAAGTCTTGAGAGTGTCAGCACGGCACATTCAACATGTCATCTCACATGCCGCTTGGTTCTCCCGCACTCACTGACAGAAAAACCTGAAGCATGCATTAATGAAATAGAAGTTCAATAACAAACTAAATCAGAAAATGACAACCAAGACTTTTGTCAAGCCACAAAGGAAGCACCAGCAAATCGACTACTCAAAAGCTCTGTCACAGGTTTTAATTTCTGTCACCCTGTAGTTTAAAATAATCTAGTTCCTTAACCCCACTGGCCTGCTCAGAAGCAAAAGACTTCAAACTTTGAGACTCATATGGACTCCACAGCAGGGGTACGAAGAAGAGGAGGGAATGGATTTCCACCTCATCTGAAGAAAAAGATGTTGTAAGTAGCGGAAAGTGGCAAAAGTAGAGACTGAAGCAGGACAAATGGATATAGTAGGGGCATACTAAGGATGTTTTCAATGGCAAAGCACAGTGTGATAATAACAAGGTTGTAGAAGTAGGTCAGAGAGTATGGATCTACCTCCTGGACACTGCTGCTGCACTGCCGGGGCAGGGTATTTTTGAGGCAGTTTCACTGAGAGCCCAAAACATCACCAACCTGACTCCTGCCTGTGTCCCTCTCTGTAAGCTGGGTTTTTGAGCTGTGTGGCTGAGTGCCAGCCAGCACAGGGTCCCACTGTCTGAATTGTGCCATGAGTTTTGTTGTTGCTGTTGTTGTTTTTTTAAGAAGTGCCTCTGCTATCAGAGCATCATGTACATGTTTGACCTATATAACAGACCAAGTAGGTCACTGAGTGCACATTGGACCATGACAAATTGATTTTGAACCATCACTTATCTGGTTCTGTTGCTGTCAAGGAAGATACATCATTGTGATTAATAAATTATTTACCAAATAGATAAAAGCATGCTTCCCCCACCAGAGATTCTGGAGGCTTTATTGTTTTAAGCTGCTGCACTAATTGGGCTGTACATTCACTCGCAGTTCCAAGAGAGACGAACATTAGAGGAACAATGCTCTTTACTGCACACGGTGGTAACACAGCAGAGGCATCCCATGAACGCCTACAACAAATGATGCTCAGTTCAGTGTTTTCCTGGCGCAGCTCCCAGGAACCTCTCCTCGCACCCATCTCCAGCCAGAGCTGCCTCCACGCACGGAGGAGAGCTGGCCTCATGGAGGCACTGAAACATTTACCTCAAACTTCAGTAAGATGTGAGGGACAGCTTTGAGACTCCACTCCGTAGCCTTCCTCTCTTTATCTCAGCAATGATCCTAGATTTCTTCCCCAGAGATCCAAACCATCACAGTAGAAAAAGTACCCTAATAGATAGGAGGTAGAAAGGAATGGCAGAGGCTTTTCCCCAAGCCTTTGCTCCATCCCTCCCTGAACTGAAAAAAAAGCCAATAAAATATTTCTGCAGATAGTGAGGAGGAAAAATAGAGAGGAATCCCTTCCACTTTCAAGGTATGTAACCTCTGGCTGTAGGGTGCCAGTTAGTAATACTGACTCCTGCGGGGTTATTTGTGCCCTTTGGTAAAATAACAGATCTCCAAAGAGGCCTAAAGCAAATGAAGCTTTTGGCAACTTGATTTTTGGAGGAGGAGGAAAGAGGAAAGGCAAAAGAGAGGGGGGAAAAAAATGGAAAAAAATAGGGAAACTGCTTTTCTAATTGTAGCAGAGAGATAGAAGTAGAATGTCTGCCCTTGCCAGAAACTATTTGCAGCATCCAAGCATTCATCTTTTTCTTTCTGCAATGCCTTGAAAGCCCCTACAAAGGAATCCTGGCTGCGTCAGATTCTCACAGGAGACACAGTCTGCCTGGATTTGGGGTTATTGAAGAAAAGTGCTTGAGAACCACAGTCCTAGATAAAGATGTATAATGTCCTAGCACTTGAATCTATTTATTAGCCTCTTTCCTGTGGGGTACCTACTAATCCTGATCACTAGAGAAAAAGACTATATTATAATGATTCTTAATTAGATACAGATGCAACAGATTGATTGACTATTTCCATGTGCTGCTGTCAGTGTTCCGCGCAGTGTTTTCGGTTTCATTAAACTAGTATGCTAAATTCCTGCATGAGCTGTCTCTGACACTTAAAACAGCTGCTTTACCCCCAGCAACATTTTTGGCCCAAGTATTTCTATTTCTGATTTCTTTTATAAGCCTTATCTGTGGCATTCCTCTTTGCTGGTGTTGTTTTATACTGGAAGACAATTGTTCACCTTCAGAACCTGAGTTTGTCCTCAGTGAAAAAAAGTTTTAAGGAAAGGAAACTGCAGTGTAATCTAAAATGCATTTTAATCACTGCAACTAATTATGAAGAGTGGTAAATCAGTAAGGGTCAGAGCTCTAGCACCTTACTCCGAATGACAAACAGTAGTGAAGCTGATTGTAATGGGATTAGTTCTGTGAGTAGCTGCCCATTACTTTCACTGAGAGATTCATAGTCTCTTTGAAAAACTATCTGAGAGATCATTAATAAAAGTATAATTAACAAGGAAACTGAAACCATTATTTCAAGAATTTCTGCAAACAATGGAAAACGTTCATTTATGGTGGAGACAATGAATCACGACAATGAAAATCTGGGTAGCTCTGTATTGCTGATTGATACCAACAGACATAATCTCATTTTGAGGGCAGGCGGGGTAAGAGGAAAAAGAGATCTGTTTATGGATACATGTACTAAATTGATTGTTAAATCAAAGGAGAAAACAAACATTAAGACAAGAAATGACCTTTTGCAGGTATTAAGGAATTTTGAAAGGGATCGGATTTTCTCAATCTTCATTGCTTTTGTGAAATAACATCTGAGATTTTTCCATTGAAATAAATGAAATGTTTCTGAGAAGCTTCTATTAACTAAACTGTCATTGAACCTAAGGACTGTCAAAACCCGACCTGAATCACAGTTTGTCTGGGAGGCTCCTCAGAAGACAGGAGAGTATCTCCAAGGCAAACTAGTCAAGTGAAGTGCCCAGGCAAGTAATTCTGGGCTTCCCAGGCTGCTGGGCTCCATGCAGTTCAACCAGCATGGAACTGGATGTCTGGTTGCTGAGGTTTATCATCTCCTGGACAATACCGTGAGAATGCAATTGCTCCATGTGTGCCTGAAGTCCTTCCATCAGTGGACAGACGGGGCCTTTCTGCTCTGCACTTGGGGCTGAGCATTACCCCGAGCAGAACCAGACCACGGCTGCCTGCATTCACTTATGTAGACCCGCCTGCAATTTCTACAGCCTGTCTGTATTATCTCTTTACAGCATGAATATACCAAAATCTAGGAAGACAGACATAAGAAAGCCTACTTTATACACATCAGTTCTTATACTCTTCCCTAAAGTTCATGGTTAAGGATGGGATATGGAGGTGGATGGACCACCTGGTACCTGGGCCACTTCTGATGTTGGAACACCCTACCTGTTTAAGGAAACAAAAGGCATAGGTTTGATTTGTTCAGCAGGCTCCATGCAAGCTGTCAGGAAGACAAGTTGAGCAAGGTTGTGAGGATGTCTGTTCAAGATGTACTTAAAATTCACCACCCCTTGCAAAACAAAAATCAGTAGAGTTTTACTTTTACTCCCTGACTAAACATCCTTGGGGGTCTGCATTTTAGATGGTTATTTTAAAGAGTCAACCAGAATGAAAAATAACGCATGAAGACCTAGTCACTTCTTTGGCTTCTCCCACACTTACATTTCTCAGCAACATTACTCTGCCTCCTACGTTTTACCAGAACATTTCTTGCTGGAAAAGTGGGAAAGGAAAGTACATCTCTAGCAGCAGAAAAAACTCCAAAGTATGTGATTCTCTCAGCCCTGAGGCTTTGCTACGAACACATGTGGAGATCTGAAACATGTATTGCTGCCACCAACAACTGCCACTTCTGCGTGGCATGACCCAGGCTTGTGTTCACACATCTAAAATAATGAGGCTGCATAATGTATGTGATCTTGCAACCTTACTGGTTAACAAAACACCTGAGACACTTGATCTGGAGCCCTGAATCTGTCTGATATGCCAGAGTCTATTAGTAGCCCTGGAGGCTGCATGACATACAGCCCGTATTCCCCCAAAATCTCTGCACAATGTTATCTTCAGACATACAGGACAGAAAGAAAACATAAGGTAGTGCAAAGGTAAATTCATATTTTATTCTATAAAAAGACTTCAGTCAATACATACGGAAAACCTCTGGACAGGCTTTACATCTAAACCACTCAAGATATTTGTCTGTCTATTAGAACACACTATATGGATGCTGTGTACTAGTACTTGACTATAGAGGAAAGGAGAAACTTGTTATTATACTATGAACTTTTGTTACTGATTGCTGTTTTTAACATGACAAGCCAAGCTAAAAAAACACAAGACAAATGGCATTTGCAACATTTTCAAAGAAACACCTATTTCTAAAAAAACCCAGGAAAACTGTAATTAGGAAAAAGCATCTTGTAGAAAAAGAAGGCAGTGTACTTGATTTTAAATCATGTCAGTTAAAAATGTCAAGCATATTGCTTGTTGTAGAGAAATGAGCTTTTGTCTCTCAAAGACTTGATACATAATTATAAATTTTTGTGGTAGATGATGTTACTGTGTTCACTTCCCATGAATCCCAGTGCTGTTTTCCATAAAGCTACTACATCAAGACAAAGGCATGGAAAAAGTGAGCAGTAAGGCCGGGGGGAAGTGCCATTAAATATCTTCTTTTGTTTATTATGTTTCACCAGGGGGTTTACCTTTCTTCTTTTTTTAATCTCAATTTTTTTTTTTTGGTCTTTCATTAAAATGCAATGTCCTCTAGTTGATAGTATTTGGGCATCTTTCCCAAGTCTGCCTGACAACATCGATGGTTAGCTGTTGAGCTGCAGTGACCCCGTAAGTAAGCTGTCCTCTGGTATTCTGGCTGCACCTACTATTATTCAAGCAGCAGGAGCCAAGCAAATACGACATTTGGATCTTTCCTACTTGTTCTGCAAAGTGCCTCACCAAGCCTGGTGTACGGACGCGCTGTATGAGGAATCGACAATTCCCCGCGATTACACAGCGGGACACAAGCACTGGCAGCAGAGCTGAGAACTTAACTCTGGGGTATACGGGGCTGACAAATGCAGAGACATATTGATCCTCGGCAGTCTGTCTCATCAGCAAAGTAGTAATGGTCTGCATATTAACACAACAGCCTATGAGGTTACAAAAGACAAGAAAGGACGCTGGGGCTTAGTGCCTGGAGGATGAGCATGCTGTGCCAGCTCCACAAGTAATGCAGAAGGTTAACCAGCCACCATCGTTTGGCTCAGGCCAACCTCACCAATGTTTATTTAAGCATTAAATTTAAGGATTAAAAATGACCACTTTTGCTGAAATGTTTGCACCAGGCTGGAAATCATCAGGGCGAGCAAGTAAATTGCAAACTAGCAAGAGCTAGCAAATTAAGGAAAAGGAAAATGAGTTCCATGGATGTTGGGCAAAAGTATTGGTTAAAAAGTACCGATTACAAAACTGCTATTGCTTAATGAATGCACATGTCTTCAGCTGGTATCAAGGAGAGAATCAACTTTTTACTTGGTTCCTAGACACACAGGTGACAGATGGTAACTCTCTGCCTTCTAAGTACAAGCTGGAGGTATCATTTCAATCACCAGTCCAGCGCCAGTCCAGTTCCAGGGAAGTGCTTCAGTGACACTGAGGAAGCATGCTACAGTGTTTGCTGATTTTGAGTGATTAATACCGCAAAACGGCTCCTGCCTTCATGCTCCCTGTATAGAATCTGTGTAGGTCTGGAAGCTGTGCAAGAATCAGGCTGCACAATCAAAACTTCAGAGAAGAGAAGTTCAACTGTTTCATCAATGTACACATCTGTCTATTACCTGTAAAAAGAGGAGTGTACAAACACTCAATGGAACATCATGATATCCTGTGAAATTTCACATTTCTATCAAAAATTCTGAGTGGGCTTGAAACAAGGCATTGTGGAAGACTGTGGGTCTTGACAGATTGTTGCTAGAAAAATGTGAACACCGAAGTACTGTTTTAGCAGTACTATTGCAAAAAAAAAAAAATTTAAAATAGAAACACTGTAATACTGTTATTAAATGATTCATTTTGTCATATATATATTATGTCTCATAGTATAATATTATTAAGATAAATATCATGGTTAATGATCAAATAAAACTATAGAATTATTTTAATTCTTGATTATCAGTATATTTTTTTCGTATCACTAGGTGTGTACTGTTAACATTTTCCATTACAATTTCAGGATGCACATTCATTATGTCAAAATTTCTCATGCAACAGAAATTCTGTTTCCTAGGAAACCTTAGAGTCTTTTTCTGTATGCTTTTTTACTTTTTAAATTTGCTTTTGTTTATGATTTTTCTAGAGATTCATAGGCAGATTCTCATGTAGGTTTTCTGGACTCCCGGGTAAAGAGGTCTTCAGGCTATATGCAGGGTGTCTGAAAATAAGGCTTACATTTTCTGGGGAGATATTTGTTCTTTCATGCACAAAAAAAAAAAAAAACCCCAGATATTTCAAAATTAGGAAAAACTGAAAAAAAATATTTTGTATCTCACAGTAATCCTGGATGACAATTAGGGCTCTCAGTCACCGCACTCACATAAATACAACCTATCTGCCTCAACAGGCAAGTACACCTGGGTTCTAAACTAACTGCTAAGTACTTTGTGAGGACATTCTGCACTGGGTGATGAAGACAAAAGAAGATTAATTCAAGGATTTCATTATAATTTTAGTATCATAGTGCATCACTGATATTCTTGCGTGTCTGAATGCCAGGGATAATGGAAAGAAACTAAAAATATAAAAATACCCCTATATTTAGGCCTACTGAATGTCATTTAACCTCATCATAGTCCTTACAGTCTCTGCTCTCTTCTGAACTGGTGAAACTCAAGGGCTGCACGTTACTTGTCATCAGGAAGGGAAAAGCTCTTGAAACAAGTGATGAGGGAAAAAGGGAAGCAGCTTGATGCTGAGCATTGCTCCTGCTTGCAGACCTCCACAGAAAGTGCAGAGGGAGCTGAACATAGTCAGCAAGGTTTAGGGTAGGGCTTTTTTCAGGGTAGGAAAGGTACAGCTGTGTCAGTATGGTATGTGGTGTCACTCTGCCTACATGGAATCTCTGTATGTTTTCTGGATCCAAAGGCTTTGCGGGCTGAATTCAGCCTGTTTTCGATAGAGGTTTTTTACACAGCCCAGTGAGAAATGTCCTCTATCCTCTACCCGCTGCTCTGGTACATTGATTTCAATGGCAACATCTCAATATAACTGAGATAAAAATCTGCCCTCATGGGATAGAGCAGATTTTCAAATTGCATTTCTATTATGGGCTTTAATCATAGTGTTGACATTTTCTCTATGCATTCTTGTGTCTGAATGAATTATTTCTTTTTTTTTTTTTTTATAGAAGCAAGAAACACTGCACAGTCAGTTGGATCAATTACATTATAGCCAATAATATTGATTCTATTGTATTCAGTATGGCAATATCCAGCACTGAAAATTTTAAAATTCAACACTTATTAGATTATTAGGCATATGATACTAACCAAAAATAATTAATAATTTAAAGTTCAATTGTATTATCGATGAAGTAGGTTAGTTGCACATTCTTAGATGAAATCAAGGCTCAGAGAGCATCCTATTTCACAGCTTTAGCAAAGGACACATTGGAATAATCATAAAACATAAACTCCTGTTTGTAGCTTGCTAGAAGTCTGAAAAGCAGTTAAAGTCCAATTATAACTCCATTATTATTATTTTTTTTATTTCTGAAAACCAAATTGTTCTCCAGTAGTAGGAACAGAAATCCACCTTAGTTAAAAGTGGCATTTATGGTGCAGATTAGCTCCTTGAACCTCAAATGTTCCTTCTGCACCTCATGTTGCGGTTGTTCTTTCCTTCAGGATGGTGGGGTCTGTCTTCAGCAACTACTTATATTCCTTGGTAAAAATCTCTGTATTATTTGCTCTTACATGAAGCACAGACACTGAGCATGCTGACAGCAAGTCCAGCAGCACAGGACACTGAAGCAGGAAGAGTACACCCGAATAGAGAGTGCACTGACTCTGCATGGGAGCCATCCGTCAGCGGGGCTGAACCCAGGTTTACAGGACAGGCAATGAGGTCTGAGATCAATAAGGGGCACACAGGAAAATATTCTCATTTTGTTTCTTTTTCTTGTTGATGAATTACCTACGCTGTTCTTGTTTTGTACAATATTGTTCTTTTAAGCTACTGCATGCCCATACACATCAGATACATACATATTGAAATATATGTACTCACACACATGTATGCACAGAAAAGACACCACAAAATTTTCTATCACGATCCCCAGTAGCTAAGAAGTGTTAAACCTGTCACTGATTCAGGTGGCAGCCCTAAAGACCAGGTTATAGGCTTGACTCAAACTAAATTATATCTTTTCCTTCGTGTCCTCATTTTTAATTATTCCTACAACGTAGACTTGCTACAACAGTACCCTCACCTCAAAAAAGCCTCAAAGCCAAACCAAGGACAGAAACAGCAGTAGTTTTTGCAAAACACAAGAGGTTTATGTTGTTTTTCATTCCTCTGCTAGTCCTATCCATAACTTACCCTTTGGTTCTGCAGAGGTTTAAAGTGGCCATTTGCGAGCTAACAGGCAGTAGACAGTTTTCCCCCTGAAAAAGCTTCCTGCTACTGCAGACTTATTTAAATGGGAATCTGTAGCCAGTCTCCTGCATGCAAAATAAAGCAGGTGCTAAAATATTAAACTCTACCACTGTCCACTATTCATTGCATCCAACTGGTGCTGTCAGAAGCAAGCTGCTTGACTAACCAGGGCCTGTGATTTAGTAAGACATCCCAACTCTAATTACTCCCTCCTCCTGATTCATTTTCTCAGCCTCTAATTTTCAAATTCAGATAGCCTGGAATCAAGACGTTGTACGTAAGATTTTGTGCAAGAGAGCTAGAAATGCACTTGCCTCTAAATGCAGAAGATCGCAAATCACCCTGGACCCCTGAAATGATTTGCTACAAACTTAAGTCTTTCAAGGGGCAATTTAACCTTCTCTTGGGTGTCTTGGTGGTGTCCTGGCAGATTCGCCAAGTCTTATGTACTAAGCATGGGTGTCACGCAGCTGGCTCCTACACTAACTATCCGTGCAGGCCGCTGTCACCCACACAGCCTCTCTGCTGCTCTGCCCAGTCTGCCGGGCACAGATACGCCTTTTTCTGGCATGAAGGATCACAAAAGTGACAGCTCTGGTATTATTCCCCCCTGCAACGCTGTGTTTAGATTTGTGGCAGGGGATGGATCAAGTCAGGTAATGGGGCAGCCCCAGACTTCCCCACTGCACGTCTGGACCATGAGTAAACCACAGATAACAAATTGCAAAGAAAATAATCAGAACACTTTGAATATATATACTCTGCTGCAGGATTAACCTGCCTGTACACCTTGCATTTCACCAGGACACCTGATGTCCTACAAATGAAGAGCACAGGCAATAAGAAACAACAGCATCTTTAAAGCTCTCTGCAAGCAGCTATTTTCTCTAGCAGTATGTTTTTCTGTGTTGAAGAAAGTGAACATTTTGTTTACCTTACTAAAATATTATGATCTCTGCTTTCAAAATTTGCCAGTGAAATTAGAAATAACAGAGACTTTCTTTCTTTTTTTTTTTTTTTTTGAAAGAAGAGGGAATATAAACTCCCGACTTCCTTTTGTTTCTTGTTTATTTTTCAGAGGGGAAAGTAAAAACTTGAAAGTGTTTCCCATCAAAATGAAAACAAGATTTTCCAGACTATTTAGAAATGTTTTGCCACTTTTTAAATAGCCTCCATACACATTAGAAGGTTAAAACACAAACTCTAAGGGTATTCAGGGTGGATTTTTGCTAGCTAATTTGTATTAATTACGTTTTCCCAATATTTTTATTAAAGATTGGTTTCAGTGTTAGCTAATGTGCAGGAAGAGAATACCTTTTTTCCTAGGGAAATACATCTCATAGGCCATTAAATCTGCCAGGTATTAAACAGTGAATTATGGGACCTACGGAGTGTTTCCCTGAAGTCCACATTTCAGGTTATGTGACAGGAGCATGCCCCATGTCAGGTAATGTAATACAAGGTAGGTGGCATGCCACTGCCGTGTGGTTTGATCATACTAAATACTTGCTATCTGTGAGTTGTCAGTTCATCGCAAATGCCTCCTGATACCAAAGTACCTCAAAAGCATCTCATTTAACTTTCACAGTCCTCTTCCCAAGAACTACTGCCCAATGAAGAACTGACCATCTGCCTTCTACTTCCTGAGTAAACTGACCTGCCTTCCCTTTTCCTAGAAATATTCTCTGGTGCATGCAGCAAATTTCCTATAAATAATATTTTAAAATTCTGCAATGCTACAATCTCATATTAAAAATTTTATCTGTAAAGCACAACAATCAGGCTGCCCTTCTGCAGCTCCCGAGCAGCTTTGGATGCCCTCCACTGACCTTTTTTTTTTTTCCAAATAAAAGTGGGTGTTCTTTCTAACCCATAAATTATTATTTTGTTCAGCTGTCATCACTGCCACACACACTGGGCTTACTAAGGAGCGGAGATGGAGAATTTCTCAAGATGGAGAATTTTTCAGGGAACAGTGAATCCCTCCTCATACCAGCAACAATCCCTATAAACAGGAAAATTGAAAGCATCTGAACTAATGCTGGACAAATCATGTCTGTACACTGAATCACTCATGATGGACACCTGAACCTACATAGCTCTTTTCTGTGAAAATTTTCCTTGGTAATCCATGATCTTAATTCATGGATGGGTGACTTGCATGCAATCTGCAAATTAATTGTCACTAATAATAGTCCCAGACAAGAAACACAAAATAACATATCAGCATTTCCCCAAAGACAAGACTGCAAATTTCCAGTATTTCCTCTCCTATGTGGAACAACTCACAGGATGTTCTTTCTCCTTTTCTGTTCTTTATTTTCATTCTTTATTTCCTCATTGTCTTTCTCTGTGAGCTCACTGGTCCTGTTTCCCCTTGCAAAACACCGACTTTACAAAAAAAAATATTGCCAGTTAGCTCAGTCTGAATGGGTCAAATTTTCATTTAGGGTAAATAAAAATAATTCTTCTACATTGAATTAATTTGTTATCATTATTTATTAAGCTAAATCTGCTACTTCTGAGGGTTCAGTTAAGATAAGGGCCCTTTTCTGCTGTGCATTTTACACATATACAACAATATATTGTTCCTGCTCCAGACTACTTATTGTCCAGATAGACAAAGGACAAGGCAAGAGCAAATAACATACAAGGAAGTCAAAAAGAAAGAAAGAAAGAAAAAAATACCGTCAGTTGTGGTTCTGGCTGTTTATGTTGTTTAGGAACAGGATTGCATTTTTGTTACCAATCCGGAATGTACAAGCTTCTCGCTTGGCGTTTAGTCCTATTAAGGAAAGGAAGAGAGACATCTATACCCATTTTCTGCTACATATTTATTTTGTGCAATGGCTTGTGAAAGAAAATGCTGACTGTTTTTTCTAGCTCTGAAGTCTTTTCACAGTGTGTAGGGGAAACAACAGAGACTGAAATCTAATGCTGTTGTTGAATTTAGAAATACCTTTAAATTTCAAGCTACAGCACCATTTTAAACCTTGGGCAGTGACTGGGGGCAGGGCAGCTTTATACAGCTTTCTCCCTGGTGTCAGACCTAGGATCCAGCTTCTGGATTCCTCTGATGTGCACTCGCCAGCCCCTGGTCCCCACGGGAGGGATGGGGCCGTGGCTATTTGCAGCAGCTGAGATGCTGTGGGTTTGGCATGGGGCATGAGGATAGTGCGTGGCTGTTAAACCCCCAGAGGAAGAGGAAGATAAACTGTCTTCCTCAGACAAGGCAGAGTTCTCCTGGGTGACCCTTGGTGGCTCTGCCACTCTGTGGTGAATCATATGAGAGCTCATAAGACACTTTCTGTCTGGAAATATTGGAGGAGAAAGATACACCTTTTCCTTTTCTTGCTCCAAAATCTGTTTGTAATATACAACAGGGAATTGCTCTGCTGTATGAAGCCTGCACTGACTCAAGATCAAATCTAAAACCAAAAAACTTGGGTTCTGTTCATTGGAACCTGCCATTGGAACCTGTTCTTTGTTACTCTAGACCAGTCTGTGTGTATACAGGCTTGATTAAAGACGGTAATACAAATAATTTAAAAATGTCTATTTCTTCCTTTTTCAATACTGTCATACAATATAATTACATCATTTCTACCGGATACTTAAAAGTGAATTATAGGAAGTTTTCTTCACATTGTTGGTCACAAGTGAACCGCCAAGCTTAGTATTGCTTTCTGTAAATACCATTCCAAATAATCTTGAAACATCCTATAATCCTCTGAGAACCATAAAATGATATATTCTAGGCTAGTGACACAAGCAGATGTATTCACCATCCTGACTGTAAAATGAAACTTAAAACAAATGCAGTATTTGCACTTGCTTTTGATCCATAATGTGCTTCTGTGCATGAAAACACAATGAAGCCTATACAGCTTGTAACACTCTCTTTGGAATGAGTCCTTCCCAGGAAACCAAAGCTAAAATCGAAACAAAACAAAAAAATCAGAATGTTTCCCATTAAAAAAAAATAAAAACAGTAATGATCTTTACTCAAGAGTGGTTGAGATACAGATACGCAGGAAGAAATAACAGCTGTTGCAGGAAAAGACGCACTTTTCTGACACATTACAAAAATCATGATGTGACAATTTTAAGGATGGTGTTCTACTGTTACTTGTGTATTAACTTCTTAGGCCTCCCCATCTTGATACTTGCTGCAAGAAGCCCTCTCTGCACTACCAAAACCAGGCTTTTAGAATAAATAAAAATTGGGTAAATCAATAAGGCAAACCTAACTCGGGGAGAAGAAGCACTGTTCTTCACCAGGTCACCAAACGCTCAATAAATCTGTTCTTAACGCAGACATCTTCTATCAAATTTAGACCTTAAAGACAAGATAAGAAATAATAGACAGAAGAGTAAGCAGACATTTAAAATACAAAGGCACTGCTGTTGCTGTTGTTTAGCTCATCACTTAGGGTACTCAGATGAAAAAAAAAAGACAGGGATCAGGACAGGGATAAAATTTTATACTGTAAAGCAAAGCTTAAAAAGGAGCCAATACGTAGTGCACAGAGTGGTAGTAGGTTAATGGTGGTGAGAGAAATTAAATAAAGTGGAAAGCTACATTTTGTAGCCTGAGCTTCCTACAACTGTGAGGCCGAGCTTGTGGGCATCTACCAGAAGATTGCCCGTAAGCATGAGCCTCACAAGGATGGGTGGCCATGCAGGGGTCAGGGACAAAGCCATCTGGCACTACAGGTTTCATCAGAGTAGAATAGGGCTGTATGGATCTTGATAAGATGTGGAAAAAGATGAGTTGATTAAGCATGGGATAACATGCTGGGCTTGGTGGGTTTGATTCCTAAAGAGTCAGGGTGAAGCCTCACAAATGTGTCATCTTGGGTGTGACGATGGCACCCAACACCACTCTCTGTCTTTTTAGCTCTGTCGCCAAGTGGGAGGAATAAAATTGACAATTTTCTCCTTGCATCTTTGATAAATAAGTGCCACTGTTTTCCTGAAAGCACCTGTTTCCTTCCTACATTTCTTCTTGGGAGAATTTTTTAAGAATTTTTTTTTGCCTGAGAAGCAGCTGAATTCCAAATCCCAGGTCACCCCCCATCTGTTTGCAGAAAACAAGCTAGTTAATTCTGGGAATGCTAAAAAAGAGTTCTAAAAAGCCTCCTTCACATTGATGCTCCCCAGTACTGGAAGGCAAGGCATATGGGGGAGCAGCACTTGGTGGAAAAATTGTATTTGTGGTATAAGAAACTGGATAAAAAGTGTTATTGTGAGGACACATGATAGATGTCTAAGGCAGATTCAATGATCACCTTTTCCCTCTTGTGCTATTATTACCTACACATTGCGCAGCTGGTAATGACTACTAGTAATGTGTGTTTAGCTATTTTAATATTCACATCTGGAATAGGGTGGCAGAGACTCCCCGTTTTGTGGTTTGTGGCTCTGTAGGTGTTTGTAACTTTGCAGCTTTCCTTTTGTAAGCAAACTCATGTTCACTTCTGGGCAGAGGAAGAAACCAATAAGCTGAGTGGAGCTTGGAGAAAAAGAACAAAAGTTATTGTGAGGCTGGAAGGAGTGATATATAAAAGAGATAAGTATGCACAGCTTGACTAAACAATGACTAATTGCTAAGGCATAATAACAATTCTGAATGGAGTCTTAATTGATTTATCTGAAGAATGCTCAAGGCTTCTTTTAAGATGCTTTACTATTAGAATTATTTATCTGTCTATGTTAAGGGTACAATTGAAGACTTCTGTCCTCATTCAGTGGTTGAAATTGGGGAAAGTGAAACACGCACAGAACCATGAGCATCATAGGGTTATTCAGATGCCAGTTGCTCTTAAAATGTTTTTGCATTAATAGTCCTATGTGTCACCAGAGGAAGCTAATGGGTGTCCTACAGTCTCAGCCGGTGACAAACAAAGACATTAAATGATAATGGTTACAGGAGTCTTAACAGTGAATTAGTCTAATCCAATACACAGAAGTACATGGCCTGTGAACTGCTGTATACCTAGGAGCACCAGCCGTGAATGGTGCTAGCCAACCGTAAGGTGGCTAGCATAAAAGGTGAAATGAAACCTGTTCAGTGTGAGGAGAAAGGATATAGCATTCCTTCCAAAAAGTTAAAAATATTAGTTCATAATACTCAGATGGTAAGAAATGTCATAGCTGCGTTAACTTCAGCAGTACTGTGTTGATTTGCATTAGCTGAAGTTCTGTCCCTAAATTCTTTAAGAAAACCCGGAATGAAACTATAATGAATTTATTTTCGGAAGGACACCATCTGGTGTTTTATTGCTAGCTGACAAAAAGTAGGAAAGGATAGTCTGACTGCTGGTTGCAAGTGCAGTTTTAACAGGGGCTAGTGAGGATGTAGTTAACCAAATATCTCTTTTTAACTGGTCCCTTCACAATCATCTACAAGCTGGAGATGAGCTTAAACCAAATCCAGTGACCTAGACATGATAAACTACCTCTCTTTAAAAGTGGTGTAAACTAGGAATAATGGCACAATTCTGTCACGCTTCAGAAGCAAATTAACCCCTTGTTTAGATCTCTATTGTGCCTAACCAATCATCTCCATTTAATGGCTTCAATATTTCTGTTGATTATAAAGCTGGCTCTGAATATAAGCTGAGCCACCTTTCAGGATTCAGAACCCAGTGTAAAACTGAGGAACTTGAATCCCTGCCCAGATGTTGATTTCATTGCATTCTCTGGTTCCCTTCATTTTTTTTCCGTGACTCTTCTTCTACACTATAAATAATTTTTTCAGTTGTTCCAGCACATAATTCTCAGTACAACTATCCCTCATACCACAATACACCACAAGCAAAGTAAGGGTATCTTTTCTGCAATACTGTTGATTAATTTTCAGAAAAGAACCTTTAAGTGTGATTTTAATTTTTTAAATGTTGTAACTGTGTCAGATGCACCTCCTTTTGATTCCTGTTAAATGATAACTTTAGACAGAGACATCAGACAAAGGGACAGCAGAACCTTTCTGAGGAAGATTAAATGATGGTGCTCTGAGAGGCAGCCAGTCTGTTCTTCACCTCAAGGAACAGCCATCCACAAAACACGTGCCAAATCAGTGTCTGAGGAGATAAGCATGAGTGTGAGCTATTTAGTAAGGGAGAGCTAAGAAAACAAAATGATTGTTTTATTTGCCTATCTTTATCATGAAATGCAGATATGACTGTGTGGTGGGACTACACACAAAGTGAAGGCACAACTTCTCTTATGAAAATGCAGATGTTAGATAAAGGCTTAGAAAAAGAACTTTTATTTCAAGGCATTTGTATTAATTTGCGTTATTAGTAAGCACCAGTTGGAGGATGTAGTAAGAAAAAAGGATCCATGACAGCTGATCTAAAGACTCCTCATTTGTCTGTGAAGTATGTGTTTCCCTGATGAGCCAAGTGTTTTGCTGTTTTCTGCCAGCAATGGTTGGGTAGCTGATCTTTCTACTGCCCGAGCCCACCTCTGCTCATCCCAGGCCGCAGTTTGGTGCGAGAGCCCTCAGTGAGGACCGGCAGCAGGCAGCAGCCGTCCCGAGGTTTGAGATGTGAGGTAGTATCTATGTCACACTGGATTTGCTGAGCTCTGTGGAGCTCATCTCAGCTGAGACTGGGGAATGGGATGCAGGGATCTGAGCTAGATTTGAAGGCATTTGCTCTGCAGGAGCCCCTAAAATCGTGGCTACTTCAGCTGACTGTACATGTACTGCTATGACAAAGTTGACTCTCTTCTTTCTCCTGGGCACTGGTCTCAGGCTGTTTGGAGCTAAATTGTGCTCAGTTGCCAAAGAAATGCCAGACCATAGGAGTTATTACACAGTCAGGGGACTGTTTATAACTTCTGGTTTCTAAGGAACAGTACATAACGACAATCCCATACCTTCAGATTAAGACAGCTAATACTTTTATTATCTTTACTTCTATTAATGCTGCTTGGAAAATATAATGTTAATATAAAATTTTAGTAGGTCTGTAATTATAAATAAGGCCATAAATATTTCCTCTTAGTCAGATTTGAGAATACAGAAAGCACTGTGCTTGCTCTTCTATTTTACTTAAAAGGAGATTGTCCTGATGGAAAGCAGCCACACAAAGACTGAAGTGAATAAGGTAGACAGAGCCTCATGTATGCGTCCCAATGTCACATGAATACAAAATTCACAGCCAAGAAACAGAGGACATAAAGAACATCTTCATAAAGGCAGACGCAGAGAGATCCAACCTCATCTGTCTGTGCGAAGACCGAAACAAGAGCTATGGGCAAGCGCAGTTGGAAGGCACTTGAGGTGGTGGCGTGTCAGGCAGCTGGGCCATGACTGCAGCCTGACTCCTTCCCGCGAGCTCATGAGCCCTGCTGAACAAAGGTGTAGCAGCTTGGGCACCACACAGGGCCAACAAACTGAAGTCAAACTGGAAAATGAGCCAGCAGGAACACAGTGCACCTCTCTGTGTTAATAGATTAAATGATTCAAGTTTCCACTGCTCTGCACTCCACTTGCTTCTGTGCACACGTCTCCATTTAAATAGCAGGTTACTTAAATAATTAATGTGCTTTAGTGTCTCTGTGACTTTGCCATAGAATTCCTGTGTGTCCTTGGGCAATTCATTTTCCCTCTCTGGCCTTCAGTTCACCATTTGCAAAATAAGTGTGCAGCCAGCACTCAATTAACAAAGATAACAGAGAGGTGGGGTAACCCAGAGAAAGTGAAAGATACAGACAATTGAAGCCATGTGTTGCAACAACTGTACAATGAGAGGATGGAGACATGAAAGGTCTGAGACAATGTTGACTGTGAAATGTAGGGAACTCTGAGCTAACTCTGAGTTGAGGGGTTCAGTCCACCCTGCACAATCCTGCCCAAACACAGCTAGACAAGTGCACGCTGACTCAGACCTGCTCCTGGTGTTCCTGCACCCGCTGCATGGGTAATCCACCATGGAGATAAGCAACCTAGGGACACTGTGCTGAAGGGTGCTATAAAGTACCCAAATACACCTTCATGATGTGTACTGTACTGTACTGAGCAGTATTGTGATGGAGATGACTCTATATGTGATGCTTAACCTTGAGTGATAAAATGTTCTTGTGCTGCAAAGTACCTTATAAGCAGTGATGCAGCTCTTGCTCTAGTCTTTTAATTATTTTTTTTAATATATCGAACATTGGATTTTGTGAGGCAGTCTAAAGGTACCTAAATTAAGGCCAGTTAGACAGTAAGTGTAGTCTTTCTCGTGTAAGGGGGATGGCTTGTAACAGAAATAATTCCTTATTAGTGCTTTTTTTACTTTGTATCCGAGTATGCACCTAAGTCACAGCAAGAAAGGCAAAAGTGGGGGGTTCTGTCAGCCCTGGATAAATGGTTGAAGCAAAAATATTTTCCAAGCACTTAGAAGCTTATATATAATTACACTCTGGGATTTATGGTGGTATATCATCATATATTATATGCACATAACAAAAATGCTATCGAAAAGCCAAAGTCGGAGAAAGAATGTGTGATTAAGAGGGAGAATTCCCAATATCCTGGACTATGATTAGGTGGGTGAGAGTGCGACTGCAAGAATTAAATTCACAACAAAACTAACTCAGTTTTATCTCTTCTGAGTAATTCAGTACATTTTCACTCTGCTGTTACAGCTAGTCATAACTTCTTTTTTCTCCCTAATTTATTCAAATATCCCAAAGGGTCAGATAAGAAAATTGCATTTACTTTTTTGGAACCAATAATGACGATGGGGTCAGTCAATGCAAAACAATAAGATATTTTACCAACAATTATTCTGCATACCAAAACAATGGCTGTCTCTAAATGGTGTTTTTAACCGTTCCTTCTAAATCTGGAGAATCTGGACCACATCCACAGTTATAGGCTTTCTGTTACAGATGTAACATGTCTGTCTAGCCCCCTCATATAGCCTGACAGTCTACTTTGCAGTGGAACATTCTTCTTTCCTTCTTTGAAATATAGGGCACAATCCTGCAGACATACTAGAAACCTCTTGATTTGCAGCTGGACAGTTCCCAAACTCTGAAACATTCTTCTCAAACTCCAGGTTCTTGGCCTCTTTGGTGACAAGGTGACAGAATAGCATGGAAAGAAAGCTTAGCAAAGACATTTCCTAATTGCTTTGAGACTGCCTGTAGTCTTAAAATGAACAAGACTTAGAGATATTTGAAAATAGAAGTTCCTAATGTCTTGTCTTACCCTTACTGTGATATCAGGAAAATCCTATTTTTCAGGTCAGGTGAATCCTCCAGTAAGTTGTCCTCATGTGCTAATGTCTCCTTATGCAGCACAGCATAAAAAAAAAAAAAAAAAAAAAAAAAAAAAAAAAAAAAAAAAAAAAA
>WHYT01017142.1:591962-630972 GCA_009806455.1 Tetrax tetrax
AAAAAAAAAAAAAAAAAAAAAAAAAAGCTTTTAAGCCATTTTTATTCACCGTGCTGTACTCATATTGACAGTGACTTCAGTCCAGATCAGCTCTTTCCCAGGTCCTTCCCATATTCCCTATTAGCATCTATAAAGAAAGAATATTTTTCTACAGGGGTGGGCCAGCAAGTGAGAGGCAGTGAAAAGCTCTTTTCATGCCTTCTCGGTGTTGGCCTACAACGACGATTCAAGAATCTTCCCTGCATAGAGCAGTTGCCTTAGCTGAAGTCAGTGCAAAATGTTAATCCAATATAGAGACATGCCAGTCTATCACAGCAGTTGGATCAGCGCTAGTGGAAGGGAAGGAATAAGGAGTTTGATTTGTATTCTGCTCTGCTGCAAGCTGCTTTTCCAGTTGCACCATCTCCTATTTCTGATATCTCCTATGAGAGCAGAATCAGGGTATTTCAGCTGAAGTCAGTAGTCAATTGGTATGAAATCTCTACCAAATCTACTGTTTCCAGTGGACTCTGGATTCTGACTTCCAAATCAATCTTGCTGTGTGGAAGTTCTTGTTTGATGTCTCTGGGTCTGGCCTGTGAATATCACATAAGGATTATGCAACTCTAAGCATTCTGTTAACTTCCTTAATTCTGCATCTTTGTGCTTGTGATTATCGCGAAAAGCATATATTCCAACAGAAGAAACATAATGTGAAAATACATTATAAAATGGGGAAATCTAGTACCTTGGCACTGGACAAATACAACTGTTCTTTCTACATCCTAATGTTTCAATAGGAGAAAGAAGATAAAGATCTGAAGTAAAACAACTGATTAAAAACTATCCTTCATTTGACCTTTTCCAAGGTGCACTACCATCATACCATCATACTGTCACGTGATGGTGATCTTTGATTTTTTTTTCATGATGTTTTATTTGACACAGTTGAAAAAAAAATCCATATTTATTGAATATTGCACTGCGGTTGATTCTGATGTCAAACCACAACCATCATCTCAAATTTCACCTCCCTAAGTATAAATGCCTATAAACAATGTTTGATGTTTAAATCTTCAGACTCAATTTGATCTTGCAAATGAAGAAAAACCCTTGGGTGCTTCAGTTAAAAAATAATGGGCTTTTTTTGTCCATTTTAGAAAAAAAAAAACCCTTTCCGCCCAAGGATTGAAATATTCCTTAGCTTTCCCTGCAGAAATAGTAGTTGAGCACCTCAGAGAACTCTCAGCACTAATTAATAACTTCCAAGGATGGTCTTCTATCAGATGAGTACCCAAGTGGTGATGCATGATCCCCAGGCAGCTTTCCAGCAGTCATGACTGTGACACAATGACTGTGTCATTCAATTAGCAGTAGGACTGCACTGGCTGAGGAAGGGATGAGCTGGCAGGTGGTGCTGTCGGTGAAATTTCAGGGTTACTCTGGGATTCCTGTTCATATTCATGCTGTACAAACTGAAAGCAGTGAAACCTCCAGCAAATTCTTGTCATCACCTTCTTGAGATTTTCTTTCCAAGCTTTCTTCCCTTGTCTTGCAGTTCTTGTGAGATGAGGATTTTATCAGCTTGTTTAGCAAGGGAAATTTGCCAACTTTGATATGATAGTTTATCTCCCATGTTACGGATGCAGAAGCTGGAGACAAATGAAATGGTTTGCTTAAAATCAAAGAGACATTCAGTGGCAGAATCAGCAAGCAAAATAAAGATGGGGGTCACCTATCAGGCTGAAGTATCAGAAATGTTTATCCTTCACTGTAAGTGACATATCATCTTTCCTGTCCTTTAAATCCAGTTTTCTCACAGTGCTTTTTCCCAGAGATCCATCTATTAATTTTCAGAAACATGACTGTTGGTCCTTAGAAGGAAAAGTACAAGAAGGTTCTGGAGGAGGGAGATGACCTGTCAGCTCACCTTACACTATATCCTAAGGATAGATGCCATTCGCCACAGCCCTAGCAATGCAGCATTTCAAATTCTATCCCCATCAAGCTGTTCTGTTTTATTTGTCATTATTCATGCAATCAATGTCTTTTACCAGATCTGTGCTTGCAGTGTTATAAGCTGTTCTCAGGTCTTTGGTTTGATAAAAGACAGGGAGAATAAATATAATTCATGGTATTGACTGCAGGTAACTTGGCTGTTCTGTGTACAATTATATTATGATTATGTTAATAATTAATGGATCAATCTATTTTCCATAATAGCATCACTGAGAATCTTCATGATCAGACAGTCATGTTGTCTCCTTGCCCTCATGTATACGATGCATAACAATTAGTGTTTGGAACAGCAAGGGTCAAATCTTCAGGTTTTGTTAAATGGCATAATTTTACTGAGTACATGTAAATGAAAAAAAACTAAACCAATTCTTCTCATTTGTATATGAGTAAGTCAAGTCTATGCTGTATGTACCTGGCTTAGTATGCCTGGCTAAATGCTGACCTTGCTTACAGCAAATTAAGCTAGGAACAGATCCACTATGGAGGAAGAGTTATAAGAACAACTCTTATAGAAGTATAGTGTAAATGATAAAGAGGGGAGAACGAAGAAGAAAAATATCAGCAAGACAATATAATTTGCTCAACAAGCCCGTGTCAAAATCAGGAATGGAAAACAAAGGACAGATCAGCACTGAATGAGAACTGCTACGGCTCCCTTCACAAGGAGGTTGGAATCTTGTTCTGCTTCACCTTCTTAAGAATTGATCTTGCAAATATCCATAGCAAGCACAGGCCTTACTACCCCACATGTCAGTTGTATTAATGTGAGCAGTAAGCTAAGCATCATTTGCAGAATTATTTGAGAAATTAGGTGGACAAGTCTAAATATCGATGAATTGTAAAGGAAAAAAGGATTAAAATGTTTGAGAGGAAAAAGTGTTACTTGATAGCAGCATTTATACAATTTGAGACAAACTTATTGCTGGTGTTTTGCAATTTTTATGTATTTTTGAAATATTTTTGCATGCATATATTATTCTTTTCTTATATTAGATATTTAGTGATAATCCACTGAATATGGAAATGTCAAACTTGCCATCATGGACCAAATCAGTGGCTTAGAGCCTAATATCTGATCTGACACTTGGTAGTTGTTTCAGAGGTGTACTAATTGTAACCAGTGCCTAAAGACAGAGAATACAGGAATCCAGGGAGAATAAGAGGAAAAGCCATTAGGTAATATCTCACACAAGTCAGTTCCTCCAGCTCTAAGAAAGTGCTATCACAGAAATGTTATTGTTCCCATTTAAGGCTCGCTTATTGCTTGCACTTAGGACTAATTCAGCAAATCACTGATGTGCATTAAGTTGATGGGGTTTAAATATAAGTTTGAGTGTTTTTCTGATTTAAGTCTTCATGCCCTTTTAAACTATTGTGGAATTCCAATATTTAAGCACAGATGAAATCCATCAACATAATGGACAGCAGAGCTGGACTGAACACAGAGCAAAACTCAGTAATCCTGAAACCAACAAGTTACAAAAGAAACAAAACTATTATGGACAAAGAGCAAGAAGATTTCTGAACCCAAGAAATAACCTTCAGAGAATGGAAATCAGTCCCAGTAGTCTCCCTGGAGAGACATCTAAACAAGGGCAACCAAATTATGGAGTAAAATTTATGAGATAATTTGAAGAGCAAAGGGACTTAAATAACCAATCAGAAGAGCTAATCTAAATATATATATTTTTAAAGGATATACCATGAAATTGTGAGGAAGCTAAGGGGCAATTAAGGAGGAAAAAAAATATATATAAGAAAACCTAAGTGAATTCTTGGCACTGATCTCCTTTTACTCTAAAGAATATCTGCACGTAACAGGCCTGCTCTTTCAGATAGTAATGATGAGGCACTCTCAGAGATTGTAGTGTCGACAAAAAATACTGGAACAAGCTGATAGAGCAAAGAGCAGCAAGTCATCAACACTGGAGTGTAAAAGGAACCTTAGAGAAATATTCAAGATAGCGGAAAAGACAGCACTGTTTAAAGCTTCTTCTTTCTGCCATTAATACGAGGATATTTAATTACAATGGTAGGTTAAGAACTCAGAATATTAAAAGTAAATCCTTTTTTTTATCATAGCATCTAACAAAGATTAGGCATTTTCAGAGATGTTATTATCACAAATTTGCAACAGCTTTTCATACAGTCATATGATGATCATAATGATCTTTTTTGACATTAAAAATTATAGAAAATATTTGTGACATAAACCTTTGAAAGGATCTGATAGTGGCTATTGTTAGTAACAGGATATTGGACTAAGCAAACCACTGGTCTGCCTTTTAGGACAATTCCTGAATGTTTAAATTATCACTCATCTTGTGTGTCCTGTTGGTATTCTTAATGTCAACCATATAAAAAATAAAATAAAATTTAGAAATAACAACATAATGTTGTAAAACCATAAAGAGCAAATAAGATTAGAAAAGCCATTTCCTTTACTGAGATTTGTGAGCTAAAGGTTAACTTCCAATTAGAGTTTAAAAGGAAGAACTTTTATTCTGCGTTGGTTGAGGCTTTTAGCAAATCACATTTATATGTGCAGAACATTTGTATATTTCCTAATGACTTTCCATTGCGTTAAAGGCTGTAAGCATGCTGCTAGAACTTGTACAGCCAATTTGGACATAAGATATGCAACAATAAGAGTTGTTAATATTGCATTATCAGATGCTATTGCTTTGCAATTGATTGCAATCATGTTATCATTCGATTGCCAGGTAAATCCTATTCACCAACCTTGTGTCGCCACGTGTAAATAATATTCAGTAGAGGAAGATTAATTCCTGCATCACATTCATATAGCAGTAAAACAGCAATAATAGTATGGTATGAAAAATAATACGAAGGAAAAAGATAAATAGTGCAAAACAATAACTGACATATTTAAATAATAGGAGGCCCAGGGGATTAAGTAATACTTTGCCTTTTTATAGTGCTTTCAATATAAGGATCTCAAAACACTTCGCAAACATTAGCAAAATAAGCCTCCCAACACTCTTTAGGTAGGGAAATATTATTATCCTCATTTTACAGATGAATAAGCTTCTTTATGAGGAAGATAAAGCCAAGTGAAGTTCCCAAAGCCACAAAGCATGTCAGAAGCAGAATTACTAAATAGGCTCTGTGCTAAGATTACAGGCAGACAGAGACCTTGACAGATAGAACAGAATCCACACATTCCCTTGAAAGCCAGGTCACGTGTTACGCAGTCACCATCTTAATGAGAACTGCAAACATGAAAAAGCTAAATTTTCATTTCTGAAGTCAAAACAAGACTGTAGTGAGATTCTCCCATCACAGTGCCTGCAAAGACTGCCCATCAAGTCTCCAGTCAAAGCTTTGCTAGTTGTATGCTTCACAGCACACGTGTCCTGGGGGTCCTAGCTTGAACTCACTAAAGGCTGGTTCCACACTGCCCACACTGCTTTAATCTGCTTCACATGAACCCAAATCCTTTTTCTGCCAGCCTGCAGATTTTTTTCTTCCCATTTCAATTGATAAAAAATGGTTTTTGCCTGTCAGTGATTTCAGAGTGGATGCAGACAGGCCATGAAGGAGATGGTTTTTTTCTTCCTGTACATACCCTTCACATAACTGATCTGGTTGTTACAGAAATGTGTTTTACAGGTTTAACTACAGTATGAGTTACTATATAATTTACATGATTTTTGATGTAGTAGGCAAGATAGGGAGTAGAGAGTTCATGTCAGATATCAAGAGCTCAACTCTGGCAGAGCAGTTGTACAGGAAAATCTTGATTTTTCCTGGGTTTTCACAGCTGTAAAAAAGTACAGAACCTGACTGCTAGCATAAATAATGGAATAAAATTGCTAAGAATGAAACAAAAAGAAACCAGATCCAGTTTTCCTTTTTTTTTTTTTTGCAGAGTGACAAAGTAAGAACAAGCAGCTATGGCAATTCCTTTGGGATATGCCAATTTCAGGGGCAAGACAATCTGGAGAAATTAAGAAATAATTCCCTTCGCCTCCATTTTTTTCTGATTGCTACAAATCCCACTCTAACTTCTGTTCAGTCACTGTCAGGGCACCAGAAACTTCAGTAACGCCATCAGAAGGAAAGAGATGTATATATACCTACTTATACATACATACATATATATGTATACACACACACACATATGTATGTATCTATGGGCAATCTAAACTTTCCAGGCAGGGTCACAGCAGCTCTCATCCCCTTTTGTCATGGCAAACTTCTGCTTGCCTTTCACAGCAGGGCAAGTCTGCCCCTTCCATACATAGTTGCAGAGGAACTCCTGAAAACTCCTGTTCCTGGGAAATGTGCTCATGTCAGATGTTCACATGAGGAACTGAGATTTTAGAACAGATTTGAGCAAATCTAACTAACCTCAGTAAAAAAAAAAAAAGAAGTATAAAAAGGACAGACTGGTTTTTATCTGGATCCATACCTGCTGCAGTCATCAGTTATGGACAAAAGGGAACACATAGCCAAGAGCAGAGATGGGGACAGGAATATCCTTTACAAAGCAGTCCATAGTTATTTAATCATAAAATGTCTTCAAAGCCACAGTCTCAATCTTTGAAGGTTTGTAAGACTTTTTCTCAGTCATTCATTGGCAATTTTTGATATTTAGGAAAACGTCCTACACAGAGCTCTTTTCAGTACAGACATACCTATATAGCACTGCAGAACTACTTCACTGCCCTAGCTTCAAAATCCCTCAAGAATGTTTTTCCTTCCTCTGAATGAAATGAGGAACAAAGGGAATGATAAATTTTTCATGACATAATGTTTTCATTAAGTAGCACAAATGTCAAACACTTGGTTCACTAACTATTTTTGACTCAAGTAGAAATATACTTACTCTGACAATAAAAACAAAAGCCAATCTTTAAAAAACAATATGACAGAGTAGATGTATTGATATCTTATATATTATTTTTACAGAAGGACACTTTTTTCAAACTGTCAAAAAGTGTGCAGCATTCCCATTCTGCAGAACACTGGATATGGAAGAACTTCCTACATCACAGCTCCTTAATAGAAATACTGTTTTGAATAATCCAATATTTTCTTAAGAAGTCACTACTTCCAGTAAGAAGCCCCCAAAACTGCAGTTTACAGCAGAAAGGAAGCAGGAGCAGTACCATTGTTAGTGACTTACGTTCCTGCAACAGTGAAGAATTAGAAGAAGGAAATTGAGGAACCCTAAATCTGATGATGAACAAAATAGTTCTAAAAAAAAATCCTGTAGTATCTACTGATGCTTATTTGAACATGAAACATTTTCTTTTCTAGGCACAAGGTTTGATTCTGTTCATCAATAACCACTGCAAGGCTTCAGCAGGTGTGAGAGACTCAGTTATCCAATCTTACAGGTTATAAAGTTTCTCCAAGGTCAGAGATAGAAAATACTGTTGAGGTCACCAGGGAACTAGCATAAGAAGCAATCTAACATTGACGAAACAATCTGTAATCCCAGGAAGCTGTCATATCTCTTTCAGATCTGGCAGGGAAGTATTTGGATTAAAAACTCAGAAGAAGGTTTCTAAATGGAGGGAGAGCAGCTGGATCCAGCTTTCCAGGGGAAATTGCTTCTAAAATGATGATTCCTAATGCTCCATGGTGAATGTACCTCTGCCCTCAGTGTGCCATGAGCTCAACATGACTCCAGCTGCTGATTGTCCCCGATCCCAGCTCACGGCTGGACATGGACTGGAAACAAAGAAACCAAAAAAAGGGAAATGCTATTCCAGACATTTTCCTGAGTTTAGTGAATCTAGTGAAAAGTGGACTGAATAACTGGTTGTAAAAACTATAGCTAGAGACTGGTAGTGGAACAGAAGGAATGGAAAAGAAAGAAGGTGAAAAGTGTAAGAATTAAAAGTTTTTAGCCTAGAATCAGTTGTTCACTCATCCTGAATTCCAGAACCAAGCAGAATTTAGTGTCTTCTGTCACCATTAAAATATAAAAATATAAAACTATAAAAATATGTATGTATATGCCTATATATACATATAGATGATAGATAGATATATAGATAGACAGACAGATAAAAACTGAAAAAATGTATGAATTTGTAGTCAAGAACAAATACAACCTGCCAAATTAGGAGGGAACCTTCACTGATGAAGAGTTTCACCTAATGTCCCCAGAAATGTGATTTCAAGCAATGAAGCTTTTTCCTTTTGCTATTTGAATCTGTTTGTGCTTTAGGTGTAGGTGTTGAGCCACGTGTTGAGTGGCTTACTTTCAAGACCTAAAACATTTCCCTAACTTGTTTTGGAAGAATGGCTGTCTGAAAATGCCTGGCTTTAACAAAGATGGGGGAAAGGATGTTGGGCCATCTGTTTACATGTTGTTTGTGCTCATTTTGCACCTGCAAAAAGAAGTCAGTTCCCACGCTTGCCCAAAAAAGAACCAGCCTATAAACAAATAACAGTTAGGCTTACATGTGGAAGAGTTAAAAAATTACCTAAAGTCTCTCTGTATCCTTAGGAGATTAATAAAGTCATCCCAACAGCCAATGAATTGCAAGGATTTCAGATACTGGAGGAAATCTCCAGCTACATCTAGACCACATCCCCGTTAGACAGGTATCAAGTTAATAATCAGAAATCATTACGCTGTAAGAAATACAGAACATTTAAAGTAGAAATTCCCTAGTTTCACCAAGCAAGTGTGGTCTGTGGAAAAGATGCATTTAGGGTCAATCACCCAGGGTGAAGAGGTGGAGCTTCACCAACCCAGGCAGAGCTTTTTCCATTTACAGTAGTGGAGTTTCTGATCTAGTTTTACCCAGTCAAAACTCCAGTACTCACTTCATCCAGAGCCTGTTCAGTCATTTTGGCATTCACAGGAGCAAACAGTGGAGGAAGGGGCAGTATTTATGTGCCACCTGAATTATAGCAAAAGGCTGATATAGTTATACAAGATCCGAGTTTTCAATAAAGCCAGCACAGCCTGCTAAGATTCATTTATGAATGGCCATTCATCGTGTATGAAAGAGTAACATTTGAAGACTGTCAATGTTGTGTTCACATGGTCATAAGGGCAGGGAGACATATGGCTTTTAGGCTTTACCTCGACTGCAGGAACTCTTAAATAACACTGACTCTCATGGATTTTGGCTTTTTAATGGTGCAGTATTTCATATGATCAAATTCAGAAAATGCTCTCTTCATTTTTTGTGGGACCAAGTCTCATGCTCTACCTACATACAGATGTTTTGCTGGGATCTTTGGTTGGTCAGCTTACACTGACTGGTGTAAGCTACTTCATCTTAGAGGCTGAGTAAAATCTCAAACTTTTTCTTCTTTGCTTAAAAAGTATGAGGTTATTATCTTGTAAACAACTACTATATTTGGACTAATTGGAGGGAAAATAAAACACTGAACAGAAGACAAGTTAGGATTACTGTGGTGTAAGCTATGTAAAATCAAGACATAATCACCAACTTCGCGCATTTTACCTTGCAGTAAAACTACACTGTCTTGTGTTTGGTGTGGCACCTCTCAG
Source organism: Tetrax tetrax (assembly GCA_009806455.1). Lineage (NCBI taxonomy): Eukaryota > Metazoa > Chordata > Aves > Otidiformes > Otididae > Tetrax > Tetrax tetrax. The sequence continues at coordinate 601,468 of WHYT01017142.1, forward strand.
CAACACAACTCAGACCTTGGAGGAAAAAAAAAAAGACTACAATCCAGACAAAAAACCTGCTGTATCTTTACTATTTTTTAATTAATTAGAATATTAAGTAATGATGGAATTTAGCAACTTAAATGACAAATATCCCAGAGCTCCCTCCCCTAAGTGTCTGATGTGTACAACCGTCTCTAATACCATTTCATTGTTTCAGCCTCCAAGAAAAACAGGATGCAATATGCCTTCTGTCTATGATAAAGTTTCCTAATACAGTACAGTAATGCAATTTATTTTCATACAGCATCCTGCATATAAAATATTACATAACCTTTTATGAGAAGATAATGCATTACAGACCCGGGCACATTACTGTCTTGCAGGAAGAAATTGAAGGATACTGTTGTGGGAAGAGATGGAGGAAATAGGAGCTGAGGTACAAAAGTAGTTAAAAAATAAAGTAGTAAACATTCTTCTTGTGCTTTTGTTTTCTGTGTAAGTCTACCTTTAGCAGAGGGCAGGTCAGTCCTGTTGCAGATGCAGCATAACACAAAATGTTTTGTACACATAAGAAGGGATGGTTCTTATCCCATGGGCTTACGCTATAAATAGATAAGTAGGATGACAAGGTGAGTAGCAGAAGTACCATGCGAGTTCCCCAAGATCAAACAGGGAGCTTGTCATTCAAGCAAGGAATGAACATGAATGTCAAAACTTCCAGTATCGTCAAAAAAAAAAAAAAAAGCTTTTTGTGATAGGTGGACCAAAACTGCAGACCCAAGCGTCTTTTGAGGTCTGGAGAGACTCATCATGGATTCAGATTATTGCAACTTCGAGCCACCTCTGAGTGCTGCAACGTGAGGGCCTAAAGCAGATGGATAAAGAAGGCCTTTGTGCAAACTCCAGGCTAGAGCAGCGAGATTTCATATTTGAAAACCAAAATTACTGGCAGGAGCATTTGCTGAGAGTCATTCCTGGTTCCTTTGCAGGAAATAAGAGTGAACCAAAGCTGAGGCTGTGTCTAATCTGAAAGCAGACAGGTGGGGTGGAGAACAGTGTGAGGTGAAGTCTTTGGGGGATTGTAAGGAAAGGAGAGGAAACATGCACTCACTTCAAATCAGGGGGAAGATATTTAGTGTTGGCACCTCTGATCAAAGCAATTTATATTTCTAAAGCATAATTATAAAATCTCAAAATCCCACTATTTCATTTTAAGAGACGCCAAATGAAACCCTCACAAACCTTGCCCAGAGGGCTCAATAATACTTTGGGCCCTGCAAATGTGAAAGTAGCTTCTAGAGAAAAGGAATTTCAATGGAATTTGAACTCTCAGTTGCAACTGTTGTCCTTCCCACCATTCAGAATTCAACCTTAGGAGGAAAACAGTCAGGGATATAAAGGATGGGGAAAACACAGAGCTATGTGCAACTACAGTGTGATTGGCTTCACTTCCATACGGATACACAAGCCACTGAACATATGTATATCAGCAGGGGAGGATCTTAGACAAACTCATCTCCTCCTGAAAATCCATCTCATCAATGTGGTCTTTTTTTTCAGGAGCCCAAGGTCTTCTTGAAACTGGGATGATTAGAGCTGGGTTTCTGCTGCAGCTTCCTGTGTCACCTTGGACAACGTATCTAGCTAGGTGTGCTTGCGGATGGAAGCAGGCAAACAGGGCACTTCTGTCTGTGCTCTGAGCCTGTGAACATGAGCCAGCTCCCATCTGGGACACATATGCCCAAATGTCCCCATGCTGACAGACATCCTCTATTTCAGGAATCTTCAGATATTGTATTATTGTGTTTCTTTCACTTCTCCAGCAGAAGCCACTGTCCCAGCAGTAAGCTGGATAGGCACAGATGCACGCCTGTGTCTCAGCTGCTCTATCTCACAGTGCCATATCTCAGTATATGCCTGCTGTGGTGGGTTGACTCTGTCTGGATGACGGCTGCCCACCAAAGCTGCTCTATAAGTCTCCTCCTCAGCTGAATGTGGGAGAGAAAATGTAATAAAAGGCTGATGGGTCAAGATAAGGACAGGGAGATCACTCAGCAATTACCGTCATGGGCAAAACAGGCTCAACTTGCGGAAAAAATAATTTAATTTATTACCAATCAAATCAGAGAGGGTAAATAGAAATAAAAACTAAATCTTAAAACATCTTTCCCTCCCCCTCCTGCTTCTTCCTGGGCTCAACTTCACTCCTGATTTTCTCTCCCTCCTCCCCGTCAGCAGGGGGATGGGGAATGGGCGCTGTGGTCAGTTCATCGCACGGTTGTCTCCAACACTCCTTCCCTGCAGGAAGACTCCTCACACTCTTCCCCTGCTCCAGCGTGGGGTCCCTCCCACAGCAGACAGTTCTCCACAAACTCCTCCAGCGTGAGCCCTTTCCATGAACTGCAGTTCCTCAGGGACAGACTGCTCCAGCGTAAATCCTCCATGAGGTCACAATCCCTGCCAGCAAACCTGCTCCAGCGTGGACCCCTCTCTATGGGTCCATAAGTCCTGCAGGAGCCTGCTCCAGCGTGGGCTTCCCATGAGGCCACAGCCTCCTTGAGGGCACATCTGCCTGCCCTGGCGTGGGGTCCTCCATGGGCTGCAGGTGGATCTCTGCCCCTCCGTGGGCCTCCATGGGCTGCAGGTGGATCTCTGCCCCTCTGGGGCCTCCATGGGCTGCAGGGGGACTCTGCTCCTGCGGGGCCTCCACGGGCTGCAGGGGCACAGCCGGCCTCACCATGGGCTGCACCACGGGCTGCAGGGCAATCTCTGCTGGGAGAAGGATTACTCCTTCACCTCATTCTTCACTGACCTTGGCGTCTGCAGCCATTCTTCTCACATATTCTCACTCCTCTCTCTGACTGCAATTTTCTTCTGTGCAGTGTTTTTTCCACCTCCTTTTTAATTATGTTATCCCAGAGGCACTGCCACCATCACTGATGGACTCAACCTTGGCCAGTGGTGGGTCCATCTTAGAGCTGGCTGGCTTTGGCTCTGTCAGAAGTGGGGAAAGCTTCTAGGAGCTTCTCACAGAAGCCACCCCTGTAGCCGCCCCGCTACGCTACCAAAACCTTGCCACGCAAACCCAGAGCAGCTACTTTTGGTGAGGTTGAAGCTCAGATGCTGAACTGTGAAACAGAGCAGCTGATGCAGGAGCACATCTGCTGAGCCAGATGTAGAGGCACCAATCTCTGGTAGAAGTGTAAAGCAGACAGCTTGCGGCAGTAAAGTTTGAAGAGGCCACAACTAGATTCGCCCAAGAAAGATTGTCAAAATCCTAATTAGCTCACTCACAATGAACTAGTGCAGCAATAAGGCTTCTGCACCACAGCTGATTCTGGATGCACCCATCTGTGTAAATGTGCTATAAATCTCTCTTTGATTTTTCCCCCATCTGTGAAATGGGAGCGTATCACATTTTTAAAAAAATATTTTTTCTCTCTCTACAATTTTAGCTCTTCAGGACTGGACTCTCACTTATTGTAGCCTTGCTCATTACTGTAACAGTGGGAGAGACACTTAATAGCTGTCATAGCTGGGCCTTCTCATTGAATTCAAAGGCAAAACTGACATTGACTTTAACGGGAAACAGAAAGGACATTCAGAAAACCATGAATTACTCAGTTTATTAGAACTATGTGAAATGTTAATATGATAATGATTCAAAGGGCTGTAAGATTGGGACAGTTTTCAAAGGTGTAGATTTACCCAAGAGTAATCTCTGAATGTTTACAGATGTCTTATGTGCTTATGAAAATCCAAGCAGTTCTTGTGCTCTTAGGATAAAAGTATATATAGCACAGCCTGCACTTTAAACAAATCATCGCTTGCAGAGTCTTACGTACATTAACCCTTGTCCCCTTTCTTATGATCCCTCCCACTTTTTTTTCCCCCTCCTCCCTCTTCAGAAGTCAAAGATAAGTAGTCAAAAAGGATAAAAGCATGGATTGAAAGCTGAAAAAGATCATCCGAGTTATGCCGGCTTTCTGTACAGCTGCTGCTGTTTGAGGTAGGGCTAGGGCAAGGTTTGAGGGCGAGGAAAAGAGAGATCACAGGCCTGCAGCTGGAAAGGAGATGCCAAAGCAAAGGGAATGTGGTTACAATAATTTTTTGTTGTGGATACTGCCTGGAGGGGTCTGGGAACAGGGATTAGGGTTAGGTTGAGGCTTAAATTTATTGTTTAGAGAAAGCTGGAGCCATGAGCTCCTGTTGGAGGAGGAGTGAAAAGTTGACTGCCAAAGCACAGCGACAGGACAACAGGATAACTTTTCCATGAGGCCTTTTTTTGGTCTCAGCAGTAGTTTCTTGGGCTTTCCAGAAGCTCAGGTTAAGGTTAGGTTTACTTTTAAGGTTAAGGCTGAAAGAAAAAAAGAGCCTGGAGCTCCACTTGAATGGGGATGGCAAAGGGCCTACCAAAAGTGTAGACTGTAAAGACTGGGAGACTTTTTCAGTGTGAGCAATGAACACATGACCCCACCCAATGCTCAAATTACTTTTATATTTATTACTAGAGTTCAGGATGAAAGAAAGAAAGAGAGAGCTTGTAGCTGCAGTTGGAATGAGGCTGAGAAAGGGCTTCAAAGAGAAGCCCTTTGCCAAAAGATCCTGTGTGGAAAAAAAAATCATCTGGACACATATTTGAGGACTCCATCTAATGCCCAGCATCCACTTGGGTTTAGTGGTGAGAAAGAGTTAGAGTGGGGGAAAGAGAGAATTGAGAAATCCAATTGTAATGGAATTGGAAAGGGCTTGCCGAAGTAAAGGGTAGTATGCAGAGAGAACTCTTCTGTGAGAAATATTTTTGGTGAGCACTGGCTAGGAAGCTTTGTATAATGCTCAGCCTATAGTTAGGATTAGAGTTAAGTTTACTGCTAGATTTGAGAGAAAGAGGGCTGTAGCTGGAGTGTGTCTTCAAAGTGACTGCCAAAGGAAAACACAGGCTGCAAGGAGAATGCTTTTGCAAAAAATTTCTAGTTAAGTGTATTGTTAGAGTTAGATTTAGAGTTAGGGTTGATAAAAAGAAAGAGTCTAAAGTGGGAGTGTTAGGGGGATTAGAATCATAGAATCATAGAATCATAGAATCACATGGTTGGATGGGACCTATGAGATCATCTAGTCCAACCGTCTTCCCACTACCATTGGTGCCAGAGCTACTAAACCATATCTTGTAGCTCCTCATCAAGCCACCTCTTGAACACTGCCAGGGACGGCGACTCCACCACCTCCCTGGGCAGGCCATTCCAGTGCCTGACCACTCTTTGTGAGAAAAAGTTTTTCCTCACATCCAACCTAAACCTCCTCTGGTACAACTTGTGGCCATTACCTCGGAAAGGTAATGACGGAGAAAGGACATGACGGAGGGAAGAGTGGAGTACAAAGAGAACTTGTTGTCAAGAATGTCTTGCTGTGGCCACTAGCTTGGAGCCAGGTTCAAAGCTCAGACTAAAGTGAGGCAAGCTGAGAGCTCCAGGTGGATGGGGACTGGAAACAGTTTGTCAAGGAGAGGCTGTGGTGCAAAGAGAACTTGACTGTGAGAACTATTCAATCATGATGCTGGCTGGGGACCCTTGTTTTAGGCTCAGCCTCTAGCTAAAGTTTGGGGTAGGTGAAAAAAAAAGCCATCTATTACACCACAAAGAAGCAAGAATAATTCCTTTATGGAGAATAGCTTTTCCTTCTAAGTTTGAGGAAAATAATTATATGGATGTAATATTTTAATGGATTAAAAGTTATGTTAAAGGGAAACGTGGATTTAGTACCAGCATCATCAGATCTTCTAGGCTGTGGGATGCTATCCTCTCTCCTACAAGTACAAGTCATTTACCTCTGTAATTTGCAGGGAATTAACCTTAGAATAAACATCTACGATTTTCTTTTTCTGCAAGTGTCTACTATTCTTCAACTGTCTACTATTCTACACTAGAAAGTGGAAAGATATTTATAGGTCCTTATGTCAATTAGTGAAGAAATAAAGAGTTTTAGACAATATTTCATGACTCCTATGTAGTAAAGAAAAAACCACAATCCCTAGCCTGATTCAGCAAAGTGGGAAGCCCTGGAATGCACTGCCATTTATGGATTAGTTAAAAGTGAATTTTATATATACATGTTAAAGATCTTTTTAAAGATGAGTGATAGGAAATCTAAAAATAATCCACTCCACTCTAATACGGATAAATCAAAGAAGTCTAGGCTTGCTTGCATTCATCGCTCAGCCTTTTTTTTTCCTTTTCCCCTCATGTAGCATCTGAGGACTGAAAACTCACATTCTTAACACCCTGTGAGGTTGATCATAATTTCATTCCTTTCACAGAATCATAGAATCATAGAATGATTTGGGTTGGAAAGGACCTTTAAAGGTCATCTAGTCGAACCCCACTGCAAGGAGCAGGGACATCTCCAACTAGAATAGGTTGCTCAGAGCCCAGTCCAACCTGGCCTTGAATGTTTCCAGGGATGGGGCATCCACCACTTCTCTGGGCAACCTGTTCCTGTGTTTCACTACCCTCATTGTAAAACTTTTCCTCCTTATATCAAGTCTGAATCTACCTCCTTCTATTTTAAAATCATTACCTATCCTATCACAACAGGCCCTGCTAAAGAGTTTCTCCTCGTCTTTCTTATAAGCCCCCTTTAGGTACTGGAAGACCACTATAAGGTCTCCCCAGAGCCTTCTCTTCTCCAATCTGAACAGCCCCAACTCTCTCAGCCTGTCCTCATAGGAGAGGTACTCCAGCCCTCTGATCATCTTTGTGGACCTCCTCTGGACTCATTCCAACAGGTCCATGTCTTTCTTATGTTGGGGGCCCCAGAGTTGGATGCAGTACTGCAGGTGGGGTCTCACAAGAGCGGAGTAGAAGGGCAGAATCACCTCCCTTGAACTGCTGGCCACGCTTCTTTTGATGCAGCCCAGGATGCAATTGGCTTTCTGGGTTGCAAGTGCACACTGCTGGCTCATGTTGAGCTTCTCATCCATCCGTACTCCCAAATCATTCTCCTCAGGGCTGCTGTTGATCGATTCTCAGCCCAGCCTGTATTTGTACTTGGGATTGCCCCAACCCATGTGCAGGACCTTGCATTTGGCCTTGTTGAACTTGATGAGGTTCTCACCTCTCCAGTCTGTCAAGGTCCCTCTGGATGGCATCCCTTCCCTCCAGCGTGTCAACTATAAAAATTACTTTTTTTATGAAAGAAAGCTGAGGCTAGGAGGAAGCCAAGATACTTGTGGTTAATACACTTCAAAGCTCATGCTTCTAATCCGGTTTCTAATTTAAAATCTTTCTTAGATGTGGCTTGGGACTTTCAAGTATTCATTTCACTGCTTGGTTTTACAGTTTTCCTTTCTGAAAGATTAGATAGCTACCTTAATAACAGCCTAGTGGTATTATGAGGCAACATCAATATACGAAGCACAGTAGGAAGTTCCAGGGTGACAACCGCTCAGTGTGGATACGGAGCAGATTGATGATAGAAATGGGAATGGATTGACCTCCTAGAACTGCTATTGCTGGACCATTTTCCTAAAACACATTTATACTTGAACATGACTAGAAGCCATAGGGATGTTTCTGACTGAAAAGGTGGCCTCTCATTAACCAAACATTTCTACATTGACAGGACATTCTGCCAAAAAAAAATTAACAACTGCTCCTTATTTCATGGTTATACCTTTTTCCTACTCTGAATGCAGACTTGAGTTCATGCTCCAGTTCAGCTCACTTCACGACACACAGGGTGAAACATCTGCAGTGTGGAAGGGCTGGTACGCTGCAATGTGCTCCAGGTTTACTGCTGCACGGCAATGCAGTTGTCATCGGCCTGACAAGTCACCTTCTCGGAGGGGTTCCTGGTGGACGTTATGTTCCACAGAAGCCAGTAAGATGTACAGGTGGTCTAAGCTTGGGCTATACCCTGAGCAAAGGGTGAGGAAGGTTTTCTTCACTAAGTACTGCTGATTTTTCAGGATATTGGGCCACTTGCATGAATACATAATGACTCTGTAACAGCACTGATGACAGTAACTTCAGCTGTCCTAGCAGTCCCCAGTCTTACTTGCTCCAGGATGTTGTAGCAATTATGCAAGCAATGACAAGGATCCTTTTCTACTCAGTACAGTTCAACGTGAAAACTGATCACTCAAGCAATTCCGATCAGATAATTAATTTTGGATTGCAATGCCAATCCTGGGGCAGAATTAAGGGGGGCATGTCTTTTATTTGGTTCTAATCACTATGTTTACTCTGTAATATTTATTTATCTTTGTATCATTTATACATTATTCTATTTGTATAGCCAGCTGTTTTACAGTCAAAGACCTCATCACAATGAGATATAAATCCATGCTGCTGGCCCCTGGGAAAACTGGTAAATTAAACTATGTGTGCATAGACTTTAAAATGCTGAAATCTATTATAATTTCCCTTCCCACTGATAAATGACAACAGATTTTACTTGCTGAATACTTACTTATGAAAGGCCATTGTTTATTAATATCTCCCTGTATAAATATTAACATAGCACACCTATAGGAAAAATATGTGAAGGGTCATCTTTAAATTGTGAAAAGTCAGACTACTCAGCACAAATATCTGTGCTTCATTCTGTCTGGAGACTTAAACAGCCTCATCACCATAGTATCTGGAAGGTGCACAGAAGTGTGACATGATTAGCATCTGTCATGTGTAGGTCTTTCTATTCCTTCTGCACTCCCTGGGGAAAACTGTGCAAGGGTTTTTTAAAATATACGCTACGTACACTGTGCTGCATGTTTATATTAGCAAAGGCAAGGTCAAAGATATGTACTTTACTCTCATCTTTCACTCACTTCATTTTAAAAGATATGAATACAGAAAGCAGTGTTATCTGTACCAGATATATATGCTCAGACACTTTGGCATATTTCTTTAATTGTTCTTATTAAGGATGTGAACAAGGAATGAATAGAAAGTGGTTGAAATGTCTTTTATTTCTTAACATGCTGAATATGGCTGTTCTCATTTCATCTCCTTTTCATGGTACTTAAAATAATAGTAAAGATTTCTGTGGAAAGAAATAAACGTTTCCATAGTCTATGGGTCATTGGTATAATAATAAATGTAATGGCTCCCACACAGCCATTCTAAGCTGTTGTGTCAATGCATATTATTAGGCACCTTTTGTCTGTGAGTTATTGACATGATAGATTGCAACAGCTCTTTTGAACATTTTCTCACATAAAGCAAAACCAGCAAAATTGCCTCAGGTCTCCTTTAGAGGAGGCACTAAACCTAGGATTCTCCTGTCCTTTTCAGTTTTGTGTGAAATTAAAGAATTGATGACACTTGCTAAATATATTCAAAGATGACCCTGTCACCCTGGACAGCGTTTTTCCCTTTTCCATGTCTTTCCTTGCACCATGGAAGGGACCAAACCTCTGCTGTTGGAGCAAGACTGTCCTTGGCTGTTTCCATGACTACTCCCTCTGCTGAGGGAAGGATGCGGGGACAGACGCCAGAATTTAAGGAAATAAATATACTCCCACCTTCATTCACTCTCTGCTTAAGTGTTGTCCCCTGGTGTGAAGGACACCCCCAAGCTCACAGAGCAAAAGCAGCTACAAGATGTGCTCCTTCCTTTTCCCCAGTTCGCCAGCTACAGGCACACTAGGACCTTTACTAAGCTTTATAATCTTCCTATTCTTAATTTTATAATAATTTTGAAAGGTATTCTTATTCAGGTTGTGGATATTTGGCTTTGATCCTTACTATTCTTCATCAGGGAAAAAAAAAATTGCACTGGGGAAAAAATCAACATTTGTAAATGAAAATGCCAGTGAGGATCCACAGAACAGGTACTACAACCCTGAGGAATTCTTAATCCTGGTAATTTGTAACAGCTTTGTGACTAAAACAATTTAACCACCACCCACAACTTACCAGCATCTCAGTGCAGAGGGTGCACATTTACACCCAAGCAGCTGCCACTGTCCCTGTAATCCTGCCGAGGAGAGGAGCCACAGTGAATGAATTGACCTGGGGCTGTGCTGTCCTCTACAACTCAGTACACCAGTGCAACTCAGGTCTCCTTGGGCCTCCATATTCAACTCTGCCTCTGTCCTGCGTTTCCTCACAGTGTGGCCTTTCTGTGATACTAGCCACAGTGGTGATGCTACAAAGGTTACCAAGCCCCTTACTCCAAAAAACGAGGACGGAATATCAAAATCTGTGCACAGACAGGGTGCAATGCAGTTAATGCATTTTCACCATCTACTAGGGAGTGCCTGGATAGTGCTTTAGAGACCTGCTTTAGTTGATTTTTTTGGCCAGCTTGAGGAATGGAGGGAAAACATCTCTATAGGGTTGTTTCTGTTGCTAATTTCAATTGTTTGAAGAATTCTCTTTCTAAATGCTAGATGCATATGAAGTGTCTGTCTTCTTCCCTCTCTTCTCATGCCCCTGCTAATGCATTTTGGCCTTTTGTTGTGCATTCTCTTTGTGCCCTTTGTTTTCTGATATAAGTAGGCCAAACCGGTATGCAGTATTAAAAATGGTTGTATCACTGATTTGTATAAGGATGTATTTTCCATATTTTTCTTTCTCAGACAGTAAACGATTGCACTCTCCTGTTTTCAATATGAAGTGAGCAGACATCTTCATTGAGCTGTTCAAGGAGACTGAATTCTTCTTCCTGAAAGGACATGACTAATTCACAGCCAGTCACTATACTCAAGCCACTAAACACACCTCTCTCACGGTGCATTACTCTTTACCTCACCCTTGCCTAGACTTTGATTTTACTCTGGCAGAAATGGAAAGCCAGTTTTCAAAAGAGAAACTGGAGAAACAACGGTCAAGAGATGAGTGATAACTGGTTACATCACACTCAATGTCTACCATGCAATCCTAGGTGTTAACCACTCAGAAGGGGAAGGAGATCGGGACAGGAAAGCACTGACTATTCATAAAATAGAGAGTGAATTCAATGAATCAGACACCCTCCTACTGTCCTGTCATATACGCTCTTTGGGTTGCTACCAGCTTTTCCCTTCCACTAACAACGTCACTGGTAACTTATCCCTGACGACATTTCAGTCTGCACTTTCACGCTCCTTTCCAACCTTCACTATAAAAAGCTCCCTGTAAATTTATGCAAAGGCTTTATCATTCACTGAATCTTAAAACTGAAAGGGATCTCCCTGCAGGTCATCAAATCCAGGCTCCTTTCAGCTTTGGCATGTTCCATGCTGCTCAAACTCCATATTGTAACTAATGTGTACTTTTGCTCCCACGGCTCTTATCAGAAGGCTGTTTTTGCAGTTTCACAGTCATGTACAGGTAAGAAACCTTCCTACTGCTTTTCTGTGTTCACTCTCAGCCTGGCAAGAGGCAGACCTGCACACCTGGTTGTCATTCAATTTCCCTGCCAACACGACAGGAGGAAGACATTCAGCCGTGTTTAAGAAGCTTCTTTATTCTAAACAATGCTTGTTCTGTGTGTGCTGTGCAGGTCAGACGCTTCCATGACTGTGTCAAATACCAGGTCTTTCTAATACTTCCATATAAGCAGGTTTGGGGGTAATCAGCAAACTAGTAGTAGAGCTAGAAACTGGTATTTCTGAGCCATGGTACAGTGCTTTGTCCAGTCGTATCCATCCATAAAAGGCTTACAAAGTAAAACATGGTCTTGACCTCTAGGAATAAGTATGAAATAAGTAATAGCAATTCTATGCTCTAAATTTTAAGGAGTGCAGCACTTGGGAAGTGTAAGGGAGTGCAGAGGTCTGTATTACCACCACGTGGCCAGGGCATCGCGGATATTTCCCATTCGAAACCTTGAGCTCCTCGAGCGGCACGGCAATGAAGGGACAGCATCTGTGCCACCACAAATCCTTGGTCTCTTGCTACACAAAGCATCTGCGATTTTTCTGTGCCCTTTTCCAGACAGGGACAGGTGGAGGTGAGGGAAGGACTGAAATCAAAATTCTCTAACATTTAAAAAGGTCAGAAGGAGGGAGAAGGAAGGATAAAATAAGGAGAGGAAATAAGAATAATTAATGCCTAATGCAGTTCCCTTTCCAAAGACCAGGCAGCAAGGGCGGCTATGACAGCTGTAACATTTCTATTTCCTCCTGCTCTACGTAGTGCCACTGGGGCAAGTGAAGGACAGCAGTGGTCCTGGAAACACTGCGGCATGTAAATTCAGTTAGCATGACTGCAAGAAAAAACAGCAGTGAGCTACAAGGGCAACGAGTGAGATGTCGCAGGCAGCCAGCATAGACACAAAGAGGCAGCAGATTTTTGTGCATGATATTTTTGAGCTGGCATTTCCAGTCACATTTCCCTTATGAATAAAGTAGTAGGATGTGCTGAGAAGCAAAAGATCGCAAGAAGGAAGCAGAAAGCAACCTGTCGACTGTGCAAGGACTGAAAAACAAAGCTGCAGACTCCTGCCACCACCTTTACCACTGCTAAACACTGTAAATCTGTACCTGAAATGGCCCTCTCCCCTTTCCCCACTCGCTGACCAGCTTGATGCTTTGGACAAGGGTGTAACCTTAGTGGGGAGAATGCAAAAAGCAGAAGTGGATTGACCTACTGTGACTTAGCTAACTTTTTCACATGCTTGTGTCTAGCATAACTTTCAGTTCTCTTTACAAACAGAGAATAAAAGTGGGCCCCCAAGAGAGGGCAAGTAAGTACTCCCTACAGAAACTCATTTCTCTCCAGTAAGTATAAAGAAAGTCTGCAATGAGTATCTCAGACTTTCATGTTCAATTCTTAAATGTTTGGTATTTAAGGGAGAGGAGTCTGACCCTACGAACAAAAAAAAAATGTGGAAGCCATCCGCTGCTTGGATTGCCACAGCTGAAACACAGTTCCTTTGCTGTGTTCCCAATCCCGCCCACAACAAATAGCAACTTGTGAGAGGAATATGATAGCAAAGAAAACAAGCAGGGAAGTCATATGTCAGGCCAGCTGAACCTTATCACTGAAGTAACCACAGGGTATAAGCAGTTCTGCAGGAAAAAAAAACAAGGCAGAATTCCCATGTGCCTCACATGCACTGCAGGAAGAAGTAGAGAAAGGAAGAAAGGAAGAAAAGAAGAAAGAAAGAAATGAAGGAACAAAGGAAGGAAAGAAAGAAGAAAGAAATTGTATGTTTTCATATGGATATTCAATTTTTTTTTACTTTTTGGGTCTTATTCTCCACAGCATAGTGCCCTGCATTTGAGCCAACGGAGATCCTGGATGAGGACTTGTGAAACCTCTGCTCACTCCCTGTCTCACCCAGCAGAGATTTGCTGGGTGACCTTCAACACACTGGGTGATCTTGTATCTGTACCTCAGTTTCTCTCCTAGAAATAGTGAAGTGTTTTTCAATACAAATGCTATAAAAATTTTGTCTATTGCTTGCATATTTCTGTAGGGACAGCACTCTGCACCCTGCATATACTCGTTCTACATAAGAATAGATGAGTAACCAGTTACATGATTCAAAAGTTCCTACAACCCATTACCCATTGTGAAATAATTTTGTGGCCTCAAATAGCACGAAAAAAAAGGACTCCAGTCTCCTCAACAATCACCTTTATAACCAGGTCTTCTCCTTGGATCTGTTTTACCAAAAATATCTTCAGATTCTTCTGCAAACATTTTGAGAATTTCCTTGTAAAAGATTGAGGACAGGTAGACAAATATGCAATCAGTATGCTCTTAATCTCAACAAAGTAGTAGAAACACCTCAAACAAAAATGTACTTGCTTTGCTTCCTTAAAGCAAAACACTCAAGGAGATGAAAAAAAGGCAAAGATGAGCAATGACACCCTTCCTCTTAAGTCCCCACTGGAACAGCTGAAATGCCATGAATCATCCCATCAGTCACCACAAAGCAGACAATACCGTCGCTCTGAATGCCAGCATCCGGCATCCACACAACGTAAGCAAAGAATTTGGCTTTGTGATTGCATGTCAGCCCTCTAAAGCTTCAAATTTGGACAAAATAACAATTAAAAAAAAAATCAGGAATCAGGCAGCAATAGTCAAACTGAAAATTCCACATCTGATGCAACATCCTTCAGCATTACAACGCCACTCCAGACCCTAACGTGTAGATATTCACTAATGAAAAAACTTGTGGATTGCTTGGATGCAAATAGGGGAAATGACTGATTTCCTCTCCCCTTCCTCCAAACTACACAGTGTATAAGACTGTAGCATCCTGGTTCTTGACTGAAGATCCCAGAAACTGTGCAATATATAAATAAAAGGCCTGATGTTTCCCCATGATCTGAGGACTATCCACGCAGAAGTTACCTGTGTCACAGCATCACTTTGTATGAGGGTTTGGCTTGGTCCTTTTTTCTTTAGCTCTAGAAACCAGCAGGGGAAACACAAACCCATAACAAAAAAAAAACCAAAAAAAAAAAAAAAAAAAAAAAAAAAAAAAAAAAAAAGCTGAAGTCTCTAAGTCTCTTTTACCCCACATATCATCTCTCCTGAGCATCAATATCATTCCTGTGGGGAGCCATGGTTGGGAGCAATGTTCCAGTAGACACACATTGAATGGGAAAAAACATCTGTAGAGCAGTTCTTCTGACAACTGTGAGCTGCCACTGCTCACAAGGGTGCTGTAGGACCAAGAAAAGGGAGAAAAAGGCATCACATGTGATCTGCTGAAAGGTCACCAAGGAAAATGCAGGGGGTTTGTAAGGGTCTGATGAGTACTCAGAGAGTAAGAGAAAAACTTATTTATGGATCTTCCTGCATTGCAAGGTTAACTAGATGGGCTTTCTGATGAGGGATTGCTGTTACCCAAGTTGAGCCTCGAGAATGCTAGGAGTCAGAGAATTAATGTTAATTTATTCAAAAGGAGAAGATAACCAGGGCTGAGGACTATAGACCTTTCCCCGTGTGGAGGGTCCACTGAGCGATATATCAAATATAAGTGAGTGGGACAGCAAAGTAAAAAGCAGACTATCCCCTTGTGAGAAGAGGATTCCAAATAATTTTTATATATGTTATGCAGTAAAGGATTCAGGGATTTTAAGGACTCTGGTCTGATACAAAACTACCTCAAATTAGACAATGACTGCTTAATTTAACATAAAATAAAGATAGGCCATAGAAATAATAGACCTTTAATTAGGTTTATTCTGGTTTATTCTCTCTTAAAATCAACAAGCTGTAAATTTGCCATTCTAGTTTTAAGCATATGCAAAAGTATTCTAAGAAGCAAATTTTAACAGCTTGTTATCACAAAGTTACTCTGGCTTACTAGGAGCAAATGAAGGAGAATTATCAAAGTTTTCTTTTCAAGACCACAAATCCTTCTCCAAATCCTCAAATACGTGAGTTTTTTTATCCACAAAGTATCTCCCTCATATACACATTTGGAAGCCATACTCCTTGGCTGCGTGCCCACCTTACACAACACTTAACAGATCTTATTGGATAACTAAACAATTACATCATGTATATCCTACAGTGTCATTACATGCAATACTGTCAAATATTAACTTGTTAAATGACCTACAAAACACAGCTTTGTGGATGTCTTTCAAGGACACTTGCTGCTACAACTTCCTTATTATCTACTTTACAAACCTTTCCAACACAACTCATTAATTCATTACAAGGTTAACTGTTCTTGTTACTTCATTAACTGAAACAACAGGATTTTTCTTCTACTTTAATAGAAGATTTAATTTAGTAATTTAATGCAATTTATTTCATTCATAATCCCAGACACAAATACTCCTTTATCTGTTACTAAATCTAAAATATTTTCAGCAAGGCTGATCAAAACTGTTTTCTGTTTGTAGAGTCTTTATTGTAAAAAGCTTTATTATAAGCAACAAATATTTTAGTACCATCAATGTAGGAATAGTACTTGACCTACAAGTCTGTGGAGGAAAACATTAGAGGAGAAAGAGGATTAGAGAGATCTGGCTCTGCTGCATGGGGTCTCGTTGCTAAATTCATCAGATGTTTCAGAGAGAACCTACTCTTATTTCTCTACAAGAAAATATTAAGGCAAGCCTTTCTCCTTTGTGTTTGTAATATGAGATACTCTGCTGGTAGTGTTCACTTTACAGACAATATAAACCTGAGGATATCTGAAATCAGTGAAGTTTCAGGTGCAGCTAACAGAACTAATATCATATGAAGTTCTTGGTTTTCTGCCCAGAGTTCTTCAGGTATGTGGTAACCCTAGGAATCAACATCAGCAGTAAAACCTCATGATGTAAAACTCATGGGAATAGATCGTCTACTGCTGTAAGCTGGCAAAGCTCCTTTTAAATTGCTACAACAAGAGAAAATTTGACCCAGGGAATAGCAGTAACAAACAATAACCCTCTCCAAGGACTCCTAGAAAAAGAGTTCTATTAAAAAAAAAATTCACAAAAGAAAAAGCAAGGTTTCATTTCCATCTCAGAAAAAAAAGCCTGAAAAATGAAACCTCTCTTGAAGTTAATGCTGCAGAGAACATATTTGATCTCTGTGGCCAAGGTGGACTTGACCTATGCATTTATGGCCTGAGAGGGGGAAATTTAAAACTGAAGCAGGGAGAATGGCAATCATAGTGCATTTCTGGGGGCTATTAGTACATTCCCCTGACAGCTTCCACCAGCACTGTCTATGGGGACCTTGGAGCTGCTTAAATGCTCTTCCCACTCCTGTTCAAAGGATTGCTTTTAAAAGGACTCTTTAAGCTGGTAATTTATGCTGTAAAGAGGGATTCAAGGCCAAAAATGCATCCACAGAATAAGAACTTGAAGCAATAATGTTATCTGACCCTTTGGTTGCCACCATTAGATGCTGTTGTTTAATGCACAGTGAGTGTTTTATTTTGGGCTGGTTTGCCATTCAGCAAGGAACATTTACAATGGTTATTAACCCCGTGTTCAACATTTCCACGGCAGTAAATATTTTTGCTAGATATTTTATAATGGCAATGATGCATTCTGGATGTAAATTCTTCTTGAGAGCTGACCTCTTAGTCGATTAAACAAGTGGTTGGAGGCTATTTGCATGTGCTGTTCCAAGATCATCTTCCTCTTCTAATTCTGTGTGAAAGATTGTTTCCTCTCCTACAGAGAAGGATATTAGCGAGCAGATAATTTAGATTCAAGGTCAGCATCCTTCAAAGCAAGTAGCCTGAGCTATTGCTAGTAATCCTATGACATGCAAGGGAATTGCCTAATATGAGTAAGATTGCAAAATCAGGTCGTGCCTGAACTGACAATGTTGGGAAACATGAGGTATTTCCTTCCCTTAAATGACCTTGTGGGATGTTACACACCCAACCTTAGCCAAGAACGCAACTGGGGAACTCACATCAATTTTCAAAACTAGGCTCCCACTTAATGGTACAGAATGTGGAAAATACCACTACTTGGAGGCAGGATTAATTACTCTAAATAAAGGAACTGTCTAGGTACTGTTCATGCCAAGCAATATGACATACTCACCTGTGAATTTTCCCAGCCCTTTGTTGCATTGCATGAGACTCTAAAAATGAGTCATGGAGCAAACCTACAGAGAACTTTGATTAACAAAAACCAAAGAAAAACCCCACAGTACATTCCATGAATGGTGATATAATAAATGCAACAAAAAATTTATTAGAACTTGGTATAACCCGAGGGCTGTAACATCAGTTTAGGTGAATTGCCTGAGCTATACTGAATATGCATCAATCCTTTGAGGTTTACAGTACTCAGCTTAATTAAAATTAAACTTTTTTTAAGACAGTCCATCAGGTCCTCATCCTGCTGCTCTGAACTGCAGAACCTGGAGTCAGACCTGTACACTTTGTATGTATACAACAAATCCCAGGCCAGTTTGTATTCCTACTTTCTAAAATTGTGTCCTTTAAATGTAATTTGCTAATCCAGCTGTGAAACCTGCTGGATTACATCGGTCTCTTTTCGTGTCCCATCTCAGTGCTCCATGTTTGTCATATCTGGTGGGATTTTTGCAGTGATTGTTTCCAGCAAGTACAGCTGTGTTCTGTCCAGCGGAGCCCGTGCACTGATCCCCGCAGCTAGCAGTGAATTCGTAGCAGCATAAACTCCTCTCAATGATGCTTAACCTGAGCCTCTCAGCTTTCTTTCTACAACTAAAATACTTCTTGGTAGTATAATAGTGTGCAAAAAAGCTAACTCAGAGATCTTTCACACGGCACAACAAATAGACACAGCCTGAATGTGGAGACAGTATTTGATGGCAGGCTTCCTGGCTCAGGTACATCTCTCTCCCGAGCTAGAGGGAGGCTCATCCTACACTAACAGAATCACATTATTTACACTTTCCTCACAAATCTAAAGACAAATTATTAATACACCTACTGCATCTCTCAAATGGTGAAGAACTTGCAGCCTAATTGTAACGTCTCCTTGCATATGGTCTAAAATGCTGAAGTGGTGAGAGGTTTACACTTCTTTGTGTGTATTTTGCAGTGCCAGGGAATTATGCTTTGCAACGTAATTGCAGCTACGCTGTGTACAAGCTGCCTGTGTGCACCCTGAAGCAAGGCAGCAAGGCTTGAAAGCAGGCTTGGATCAAGATGATGACTACTACGCACCTTCTGCATTATTGGCCTGAGGCTTGCATAGAGAACAGGCTCTCGCTTTGGTGAGATCAGGAGTTCTCCCTTTGTTATTTAGAATCCAGTCCAGCAGTTCCTCCATCGTACGATTCCCATGGCTTTCCATGACTAGTCCTTGCCTTAATTGGCCCTAAACCCTCTGTATTCAAAACTTCCATCACATTAAGACCAAAGCTTGCTGCTTTCTTGCTGATTTTGCAACCTCTTTACATGTGGCATTCCCACTGAATTTGATGCAGGTAAATCTGCACGGCCTAGTCTTTCTCAAGCCCTACACAATGGACAACAGCCAGCAAGTTGGCTCCATTGGGGGCCCAGCTTAAGTGCCTCTGTGTTAGCTCACGTAGCACGGGGAACAAACAGGAAGAGTTAGAGACATGTGCACACCTGCAGAGTTATGACCTTGTCGGCATCATGGAGATGTGGTGGGATGGCTCCTATAACTGGGGAGTTGGAATGGAGGGATACAGGCTCTTTAGGAAGGACAGGCAGGGGAGACCAGGAGAGGATGTCACCCTCTATGTCAGTGACCAGCTGAATTGCATGGACCTACGCCTGGGGATGGATGAGGAGCCTACCAAGAGCTTATGGGTCAGGATTCAAGGGAGGGCATTGACAAGTGACATCACAGTGCTAGCCTGCTACAGGCCACCTGACCAAGAAAACTGAGCAGATGAGGCCCTCTGTAAACAGATAGGAGCAGCCTCACAGTCACAAGCCCTGATTCTCCTGGGGGACTTCAACCACCCCAATATCTGTTGGAAGAACAACACAGTAGGGCATAAGCAATCCAGGAGGTTCCTGGAATGCATTGATGATAACTTCCTCCTGCAAGTGATAGAGGAGCCAATGAGGAGAGGTGCTGTGCTGGACCTTGTTCTACCAACAAGGAGGGGCTAGTAGGAAATGTGGAGTTCAAGGGCAGCCTTGGCTACAGTGACCATGAAATGGTGGCAGTGAGGGCAGTGAGGAGGGTGTGCAGCAAACACACTATCCTGGACTTCAGGAGAGCAGACTTTGCTGGGCAGAATACCATGGGATAAAGCTCTGGAAGGAAGAGGGACCCAAGAAAGTTAGTTAACATTCAAGGAGCACCTCCTCCAAGCTCAGAAGTGATGCATCCCAATAAACAAGAAGTCAGGCAAAAACATCAGGAGGCCTGCACGGATGAACAAGGAGACCTTGGGCCAACTTAGAAACAAAAAGGAAGCTTACAGAGGATGGAAGCAAGGACAGGTAGCCTGGGAGGATTACAGAGAGATTGTGTGAGTGGCCAGGGATCAAGTAAGGAAGGCTAAAGCCCTTACAGAATTAAATCTGGCCAGACGTCAAGGCCAACAAGAAAAGCTTCTTTAGGTACATTGGGGATAACAGGAAGACCAAGGAGAATGTGGGCCCTCTCCAAGAGGAAACAGGAGACCTGGTTACCTGGGACATGGAGAAGGTTGAGGTACTCAACGACTTTTTTGCCTCAGTATTCACTGGCAAGTGCTCTAGCCACATCACACGAGTCACAGAAGGCAAAAGCAGGGACTGGGAGCACGAAGAACTGCCCACTGTAGGAGAAGAGCAAGTTCAAGACAATCTAAGAAACTTGAAGGTGCACAAGTCCATGGGACCTGATGAGATGCATCTATGGGTTCTGAGGGAACTGGCGGATGAAGTTGCCAATCTTGTTGTCCATCATATTTGAGAAGTCATAGCAGTCAATAGCAGGTTCCCACTGACTGGAAAAGTGGAAACATAACCCCCATTTTTACAAAGGGAAAAAATGGAGACCCAGGAAACTTCATGCCAGTCAGTCTCACCGCTGTGCCTGGCCAGGTCATGGAGCAGATTCTCCTGTAAACCACGCTAAGGCACAGGGAAAATAAGGAGGTGATTGGTGACAGCCAACAAAGCTTCACTAAGGGTAAATTGTGCCTGACCAGTTTGGTAGCCTTCTACAACAGGGTTTCAGCATCAGTGGACAAGGGACGAGCAACTGATGTCATCTACCTGGACTTGTGCAAGGCATTTGACACTGTCCCACACAACATCCTTCTCTCTAAACTGGAGAGACATGGATTTGATGGACAGACCATGTGGTGGATAAGGAATTGGCTGGATGGCCACACTCAGAGAGTGATGGTCAACGGCTCAATGTCCAGATGGAGACTGGTGACGAGTGGCATTCCTCTGGGGTCAACATTGGGACTGGCTCTGTTTAACATCTTTGTCAGCAATATGGACAGTGGGATAGAGTGTACCCTTACCAAGTTCACTGGTGACATCAAGCTGTGTGGTGCGGTCAACACGCTGCAGGGAAGAGATGCCGTCCAGAGGGACTTCAATAGGCTGGAGAGGTGGGCCTGTGAGAACCTCATGAAGTTCAACCAGGCCAAGTGCAAGATCCTGCACGTGGGTCAGGTCAATCTGAAGCACAAATACAGGCTGGGCGGAGAACAGATCAAGAGCAGCTCTGAGGAGAACAACTTTTTTTTACAATGAGGGTGCTGGAACACTGGAGCAAGTTGCCCAGAGAAGTAGTAGATGTCTTATCCCCGGAAACATCCCCGGTCAGGTTGGACTGGACTCTGAGCAACCTGATCTAGTTGGAGATGTCCCTGCTCCTTGCAGGGGGGTTGGACTAGATGGCCTTCAAGGGTCCCTTCCAAGCCAAACTATTCTATGATTCTATTCTATAACTAAATATAGAAAACACATATTCACAGAGGAAACGGTCTTTTTTTTTTAAAAAAAAAAAAAAGAGTCACTACATGTCCATGCTATTAGTGCTGAGTCAGAAAATTCCTCACAGGTGCAAAAACCATGTGTCATAATAATTGTTTATTTACTTTAAAATCCATATAGGAGTGTTAGTATAATATATATATTTTTTTACTGAGACAAATGAGAGTGCAAATCTGATTTTTCATTGTGAGGGGGGAGCAAAGAAGGGAAAAAAAAAGGGAAATGGCATTTCATTAAATTAGTAGTGACTTAAATCAATAGTATCTCTTTGACTGCAGAGGTTTTTTGAATGAAAGTTGCACACTGTATTTTAGTTATATTCCATTAGAGAAGTAGAACAGCATTTTAGATCTGATTCTTTTTTAATATCACATCCCATTGTTTCAAGACTACTGCTCCAAATTTGATGCCTTTTGAAAGAATAGCATGAAATTATCTTAAAATGAAATATGAGTGTAATTACAAAATGCTAAGCACTCTCCTAATGCACTTGTTGAATATACTATGCCAGTAGCATAAAATATGTCACAATTGATAAAATTTAGAACAGGCTTCAGTAATTTCACTTAACTCTTAAGAGCAGGATAGAATAAAAGAGATTCTGTGCACCTTTTTCGCTGCAGTTATAAATGTTTCATTGTTACTTTGGAAGACTAGATTGATCTGAAGTATTTTAATTTTCTTTCCATCAGCAATACAAGAGCAGATAGGGAATTTAGTAAAGTTAAAAATAAATTGTAATATTCTCAGATAGTGTAAATCAGCACTGAGATCAATACAATTATGTCACTTTATATTGGATTAAAATCTAAAGACGTAGATACTTAATCATAGCACCTCCCTGCCCAATTAACTGCTCTGTCTGTGGTCAGATAAGGTTGTCATTGCTTCAGCTGGGTGATAAACTATTTGATTCCCCTTTGGTCCCCTTTTGTTTTGCCCACTAATTTGAGAATAGAAGCAATGCAATGATTTGCCTATAATAACTCATGAAGAAAAAAATAAGCTAAGTTTTCCTTTGTTGATACATGAAGATAGTAAAGCAGCAAATGGCACAGCAGCTGAGCTGGGGAGTGAAATGTTAGCATTTTCTGGTCAGAAGCTGTTAATAAAGAGGAGCATTGCCAGAGATCTCCTGCAATGCATCCACAGAAACACCAGCTGGAAATGGGAGCTGCCAATGCTCCTCTCTAGCACATGATCTCTCCTGTCGCCATAGCGTGACAGCCATTTCAGAGTTTTCAAACTTACAATAGGGTTTGAAATGAAGTCTTATCAGCCACCTTGGCCTGATTAAGGACATCCTCTTCACACACCTTACAGCTGGTGGTGCCATGTTCTCAAAGCAGTGCCTGAATGCGAGTGCATTGAGGAGCATGAGCAAAACCTACATTTATACAATGAACCTGAGCAGAGTTACATGTAGACTGGATTACCAGTTAGTTATTTCATTTGGGTTCTTTCCAATGTTTTCAAGAAGAATGTATTTACAAACAATACATTTAACAATGCAATAAACAAAAATATATATGCTCTTTAACATGACTATCAAAAGTTATCACGACATGTAATCTTATCTTTGTTTACATCCAGGAAAGAGTTGTACTGCCTATCCACTGTACAGACACATAAAAACAGGACATCCCTAGAAGACAGAGTCCGTCTGAAGACTCTGGAATTCTTTGTAAATGCAAGTGTCATTAAATGTCCTCGCCACCTTGCACATCAGGAAAACTGCAGCTCATGCCAGACTGGAGCTCTGGAAATATAGTCCAATCTCCTATGAAGGAGGTGCTAACTTCAAAATTAGATCAGGTTGCTCAGGGCAGTTTCCAGCTGTGTTTTGAAAGTCTCCATGGGTGGAGATTCCCTGATTTCTTGGCAGCCAGTTCCAGTGCTTAACCATTCACATTGTGATTTTTTTTTTCCCTTTATATTCATGAGAAATTGCATTCTTCTTCTAAAGTCAGAGACTTTCAGAAGTGAAATCTAAAGCCAAAAATCTCCACTCCAACCTTTTGAAGCATAATGTTGGCCCTTAAGTTTCATTCACTTATTCCAATATTAGTGTCAAAATTTTATTGTCAAAATCATCTCTTTCAGAAAAAGATCCAGGTTTTATCCGCAGTTTCCCCTGTTTTCCTTGGCAAACCTTTCCAAAAGCTAACCATTCCCTTTCTTAAAATTGTGTGTCTTACTTCCAATTTGAATTGGTCTGTTTCCTTCTTCTAACTAATGATCTCTTTCATTTCTCCCACCTCTAAATTAAAAGGCCCTTTTTCAGCATTTGCCCATGCCCTCTGATGGTATGACTTAGAGGCGTATTCTGCAATACAGGAGTGGCTACAACTGCATTTTAACCATGTGAATATAAAAGGCTTGAGGAAAATGAGCTCTGGAAAACAAGTGGTGATTTTTGACTTCTGTCTTGTTCACCTTCAAGGTGTGAGAGAAATAATGAGGGTTTTTCAGGTGCTATAATCATGTTTCCTTTCAGTGTGCTTTTTGTTCAACTAAACAGACTATCTTCTTTGTACTTCTCAGGGTAAGGCATCTATCTCTACATCCTCTCTAATTTTTCAATTGCTATTTTAACATATGGCTGCAGAACTGCACAGGATCAGTTTTGCTACACATCAAGGAAAAATTGTGTCCCTCCTCCCCCTCATTCCTGTTTATCAGCCAAGGATCACACAAGCCTCCTTTTTTTTTTTCAGTACAGTATTCCAGAGCTTATACCGAGTTGCTTGCAAGCTATATGCTTGTATCTTTTATAGAGGCAATGATTTCCACAGTCTAATCTTTTGTTGTAAATTTATGCTCTGCTATCTTTATTCCTACAAATAAGTTGTTTCATTTGATATACTAAAATGCATATCCATGAAAAGGAATTGCTCCCTTCATCAATCTGTCCTTATTTTTTACTATTCTTTCCAATGTTGTCTCATTTTTCAGCAACAGCTTTATATTTACTCCCAAACCTTCAATGGAAATGTTAAACCACACTGGACATACTACAGACACCTGTCAAACATGACTAGAGCATCCAATTATGATTTCCCATAGATTACTATTATTTGAGTCCTGCCAGTAAATTAGTGGTTAACTCATTTAAAGCATGATATATTTGAAATTAGCTTATCTTATGGAAATAAGTCAAGGTATATATATCCATGGGCCAAAATTACCATTGAATACCAGGTAGGAAAAATCATACTAAAGACTAATTATTATGAGCTTATAAATATGTATAGTCACATTATTATTATTTTTCAGCATTTCATTTTGCTGCTCTGAGAGAAATCAGTACCCTGCTTTGCTTCCAGATGATTGACAGTTCAAGGGTCACACATTGGCCTGTTTCTCTTCCTAAAGACGGAAATCTAATTTTAGTCTCAAAGAGACTTAAAAAATCCTAGAGCAAGAGGTCATTCAGCTTTATTAACTGTTCTTTGGGCTAGAATCTTTGATGGAAAACTATGAATTTGGAGGTGTAAAAGAAGATTCTTGTAAAATGCTGATGCCTACCCAGATAGCATGTTAGATCTTAAGAGCACCACGAGTCACATAAGAAAAAACGTGCACTGGTTTTATCAGAGAGTCCTTTAGGCAGCAGGAGGAAGGGGAGGAATCTTGAGCATTTGTTCTCGTGAACACACAACATGTGGCACCAGAAATACTTTTGTTCTTTTCCTCCTTTAAGTACAGAAGGCAAGGAGGGGATGCCTAGAGATTGAAACTGATTTAGAAAAATCTTCAAGTGTAAAAAGTCAGCAATCAATCCCCACAGAAACAGAAAGAAGCCAAACAAAAGCATAACGAATGTATGGGCAGAAGCTACTGACATTTTACTGCTATAAGTAAATTTTGTATTTTATTGTCACCAGCAATATACACAATCTCAGAGTAACGGACACGTACGTAGGCATGTACAAAGATTACTGGAGTTATTGGAAGGATTACCGATGGCTTCAGATGGATTAGGCTACTTCTGCGTGATCTGTAAAATGTCATTGATTTGTACCTGTTACATAGAAGCTCGCAGTCCGACACCCTGCAGAAACCAAGCCATTGAATTGCATCTGAGTTCCTGACCTAGTTAACATGTTAATCTGAATTTAGATTCTAAAACAAAAATAAAATCTTTCATTAGTATCGTTCCTTATTTTCAGGACCTTGGTGGTTAAAGGATTCTCTTAAGATAGGGGAGGCTTAAATTCAAATCTTATATTTTTCTGATTTCAGAAATTGAGATTTTGGGGTTAAACTAGCATTAAGAAAATAACTCTGCAGCCTAGTGAGATAAAATTCCACTCTCTCATCCAATTAGTATTTTCTTAATTTATATAGAATAGCACAATTCCAGTTGGATACTGAATTTCAGAACCACTTCAGAATAATCCAAGGAGAGTGGTTGCTTTTCTGAACGGTGGAAAACGTTCGTGCAATTTCTTGCCCCAACGTGAGCTTCAGAGATATATGAACATGGATCTCGGACATACCAAGAGAGTATCACTTCTGCTGTTTGCAAGAATAGATGAAGCTGACAGATGAAACTAATTCCAAGAGTCATTTGTAGCTGCAAATCCAAAATGGGAGAAGGTGTTTTCCTCTGCAGGGGGGTTGGACTAGATGACCTTTGAAGGTCCCTTCCAACTCTAACCATTCTATGATTCTATGATGGCAGAGCAGAAGTCTGAACATTTCTTTGTCATTTCCTACTGTTTAATACTTCACACAAAGCACCAACTTCTTTGAACCCCATTTTTAGGTGTCTTGTTCTGCCCATAAACTATATAGAGAGCTCTGATTTCAGCAGGGAGAAGGCCAGCTGAAAAATGTTCCAATCCTCTTTAGACTTTATCATTTTTCCTCCTTCAGCCTATTTCACCATAACAATGACTCTAAAAACATCACAGACTGAGATTCCAATGTAGTATAAATTGCTGCATCTCCTGAGCTGCACTTGTTCACATTAGCTGAAAATAGTCTGGAAGTGACAGTCCACTATCATATAATCAGACAGCGTTGTAGGAAAGTATTATAAAGTAAAGCAAGGCTAACAGCCTTGTAAATATTGTGTGAATTAAGTCTGTAAAGTAAATTAACCTATAAAATTAATAAAGTGTGGTTTTATTTTTTTTTTTAATGAGAATTAAATTCTCAGCAAGTAGTTGAACTGTTACATTTGGAGATGTGCTGATTTAAACAAGGTGAAGATGTAGCTTAGATTATTTTAAAAATCATTCTCCTTTCTTAGCTGTTGCATCTTGGAGTGGAAATGGAAAATAAGCAGAACTCCCACTGAAAGGAGGAAAAAAAAATAGTAGAGATTGAAGAAGATTCCTCACCTATTTTGGAGAGATTTTGCTGACCATCTTTACCTTGTGTTTTCACATTCTTCTCAAGGGAAATGAAAATATATACTTTTACGATATTTATGAAAGAGTTTAGAAGCATGTTCTTTTACTCTGCCTGACTAAATTTCAACCTTTGAAATTGACAATATGGGCAAGTCCACCTCTGGGAGGAGAAAATGCAATTTCCTAAGGGTGAGTTAGTCAATGGCAGGGCTAACTCAGCAAAGACTGAGTCACTTTTATCAAATGAGTCTGGCATTGAGTTAAGGAAAAACAACATGTAGAGACAGAAAGGTATGCAGTATGTATTTTTACTCACCCATACACTAATTGCCTATTGTCTTAAATCCTGCCTACAGTCAGCTGACTCATTTGAACTATCAGTAAAAACAAAATATTGTGAAACAACTAAGGTGCCATGTGATGACTCATTCAAAATATTCAGCAAACTGAACTCTCAAGCAGGATTTTTTTTTAAATTTTTCGTTTAAGTCAATATTAATATTCCTATTTATTTTAAATCGAATTCTCTTGTAAAAGTCAATGACAGTGAGCTACATAACTTAAAATGCAATGTATGTATATATATATGTGCATATATGTGTATATATATTCAGGCAGACAGGTAGTGCTTATGATATTGACTATCCAAGAGTGAGATTTTTGAAGAAAATGTGTTAGGCGTGAGTCTAAGGAAGGACCTAAACATCTACAAAACTGTGTGTTGGAGTTTTAGGTGACTGATCTTAGAGTGGTATCCAAACTCTGGCTTATGAAAATACGTTGTCCGTCTCATGTATAGGCAGACTTAGGACCTTCCTATGGAAACCCAAACCAGCCATCTACAGTTGGCAACCTCAGCTGGGGGCTGCTCAAAAGCAGCTGCAGGTGCCCCGCTGCCTGTTCTGCCCCAGCTCCTCCCCAGTTTGGTGCCTGGCAGTGGGGCTGAGCCTGAGCCTCTGGGGCTGGGGGTCTGACCACAGAGCTCTTGGATGTGGGACGTGCACCTCCTGCTCCTCAGAGAAAGCCCAAACTTATATTTGTAGGCAGCTTTGTCTTTCTGTGTGTGAGATATGCTCCGAGACTGCTGTAGTGGTGGCACATTGCAGAGGGTCTGGGAGGGCTAACATTTAGATCACCAGAAAGCTCCCAGACATTTTTCAGGTATAACCCTTTGGCAGCTGTCTCTTCCCTAGAAAGCAATACAAGTCTGTTTATTATATGTGTGGCCCAACTTCAGTCTTCAAATTGATGAAGATGGCAGATGTTATACAGACAGGCAGGATCACATCCTCCTATCATGTCAGTTTTACACAGTTCTGACTCCGCTGACTTTGATGGAGCTATCCCAAATTTAAACTGGCACAAGGGGAAAGAGCTCTTGATATTTTTAAGGAGCTGATGTCCTTAGACACTCAGCTGTGTGCTCATCTGACATACTATTCACATATGTATTCTCATGGTTAGATTTAATACTGAAGTTCTAGCTTTAGCTTAGAAAATATATGTCTGCCCCTGCTTTAGCCTACAGGTCTAGCAGTTGTGACTGACACAATACTTTTCTTTGCAGGAAATGTGGGTTCGTCTGTGCAACTATTTCTCATAACAATGCAAGAATGAAATCTGGGTCACTTCAGTCATTCACTTCCATTAATAGCTAAGTGTGAGTTACCACTATTGAATGTATTCTAAAAGCATGGATTTTAAATTTCTCTGCATTTCACAACCAAATAAACAAGAAAGGAACCTTAGTCAGAGTAGTTAAAAAATTCTTTGTTAATCAAAACTTAAATTTGCCATTAATTTTCCATGGAAAGACACTGCTTCTGATTTTACGTTAATAAAACATTTTTTTTTCACAAAGCTCTTCCCCAAAATATCTGCTTTAAGAAGAGCCTTGGTTTTCTGTACTGCAAAAAGACCAGGGGAAAGAAGGATTCTTTCATGTATTTACAAACTGTTTCAAACCTAATAAGTTGAAGAAAAGGGTTTGTGACAAGAGTGAGCTTTGAAATCCAGTTGCTCCTGCTGTTCCAGTTAGATTTCTTGCCACCTGCTTTTGCTGAACCAGCATTTCTAGAAAGCTGGACCAGATTCAGCACAGTGGGGCACAGGTAGGCTGATTTAATTCCCTCATTCCTTAGCAGGTCTGATTGTTTGACATTCTTTGTTTTCAAGCCTTAACAACAAATACAGACCTTTTGTGCAACTCTTTCTTAAGCTGTAGCTTGTCATTAGGAATCCAGGACAAAAAAGCTGGGACTGACAAAATCACCAGGAAAAATTGATGCAATAGTGATGCAGATGATGATATCTAGTGTTATAGTAAAGTTAATCTGGAAAAGCATGTATGAATCTGCCAGAGTGGGAAATGTCCACCCACCATAGCTGTGAAAGCAAATGCAGGTGAAGCTGCCAGCAGCAGCGATGGGGAGTGGGGCAGCAGGTTCCCATGAGTCATCCCCACTGCCATGGCCACAGGGACAGCTGCTGAGCCTGTCCTGCTGCAGTGGCACCCCTCCTCCCCCAAAGCTTGTCCTCCTGTCAACTGCTCCCACGCAGGAACATGATCACCACCAAATGCTGTTTTCGGGGACACCACTACCTCAGTCTTCCCTGCACTGAGGATGAGGAAGATGCCACCTTCTACGCTGTGCTTCTACCTTCATATCCACAGGACCCTCATTTCCACAAGATTCCCACATGGCAAAGGGGAGATAAGGAAGGACTTCCCCATGTAGGTAGTAGAACTGATTGACTTTTTAAATAGAGTGTTAATTTATTGTTGCTGCTGAGTCTTGCCCTCCATCCTCAAGATTTTATAAAAAAAAAAAAAAAAAAA
>WHYT01017142.1:631342-647780 GCA_009806455.1 Tetrax tetrax
CCTCTCCTCTCCTCTCCTCTCCTCTCCTCTCCTCTCAATATGATAGCTTTCAATATAATTTCCCTAAGTGATTCATATAATGATTGTGGCTACTTGCAGGCAAAAAAAAAGTCATCCATTATGCCCTCAAGAATTGCACGGCAAACCCTAGTGACACTAAACACCCATGTCGCTCTGTATCCCATACACTGTTTGACTCACTCACATTTTGGACTGACTTCTGAGCAGTGATTCAGCTAAGTCCTGCCCAGCTTTCCATGCTGATAAAATAGGAAAAAAATGAGAAAGCAGCAACATTAGACTCATTGTATTCTCTCAAAGCCAAGAAAAAGCCTCACTGTTTTCCTGTGGTGGTTTTGTTGACACTTCCTTGTTGTGTCCGTAGTATTGGAATATGCTCATTATTCACAGCCTTGATGCCTGGTTTTAAACACACTTTCCTCAAAAGTGAATTAAGTGATAGTGAAATTTTCAGCACATGCAACTTTTTCCCACAGTGCTGAGTTTTTTGTTCTTATTCTTGAGAGGTCTTTGTAGACCAAAACCAGAGACGAAGGCATACTGGTGACATGCTCACAGAAAATGAGACTTGGAAAAACAGCATTTGCTTGATAGGAAGGTCATTCTGAAGGATGGTGGGATCACTGGAGCTGCCCACCCTTCCCAGGGACAGAAGTCGTCATGTTCAACAGCCGGGAGAGAGCCAGTGTCCCTCATCACTGCTGAAATCACATCCCTGTAACTCCTCAGCATAAAAAGATTTGCCCCTTTGAAACTGAACAACCTCCGGTGGCCTTTCATTGTCTCAAACCCATCCACCTTGAACATGATTACTTAATTATATCCCAAACTGGGCAGACTGAAATCTCATTTATGACATGATCCTTTTGGTGTATAATAGTCTTAACAAGCCTTAATTTTCCACTCTGTCTTCCTGTCATAGTTACTTACCACTGCTAAGAATAATGAGATAAAAATGTTAGGTGGAACAGCAAAAAGGAAAGAAAAGTCAGTTCAGAGCAATGCTTGTGTGGACTTCCCACAGAGGAATACTTAATGACGTTCCTTAGGCACTTCTAAGGACTCAGCTCCTTCTCTGGACTTCAGGCGAAGAAGGACCATGTTGTCAGATTTTGGAGGTGATTTTGCTTTAGCAGCTTTTTCCAGACATTGTCAGCCTGAAAGATACGGTTCATACTATCTGGCCCATGAAATCAAGGAAATTTTTCTGGTTTACTCTAGCAAAGGATTCTATTTGCATACACTTGTCTCAGTGTGACCAACTCACACTATTTTGTAGCATGACCTTGAGTATCTGTTGCCTTTTTTATTTTTTAATTTCTTAACTTTCACATTTAAAACAGAAGTTTCCAACTTTCATTGTAAAGAATATAAGAAAACGTGTTCTGAATGCACCCTGCTGGATCCAAAATCCAGAATTTAAATTTAAAAAAAAAACACGGTATCCTATTACCATTATTTTGATTTTCAGATTTCTCAGGCATTCTTGCATTTAGGAATTCTTTTTTTTTTTTAAGACCTACTTCCTAACTTGTGGAAGCTTGGATCTATGATTCATTGAACACAACCATCAACAGGTTTGATGTTGACGTACTTAGGTTAGTCATTTTCCCACAAAGTGTTAAATTCAGAAGAACTCTGAAAGTTGGCTTTATTTTTTGCCTTTAATGCTTTTTTACTTTTTGCATCTGTTTCACTAGCACAGATTATTTGATTTTCTTCAGTATTTATTTTCTTACACTCTAGTTTAAGATCGATATATTATTACCAGTCTCATAGATAACTCTTGAAGGACACTGTTTTATTGGAATGTAACAGCATATAAAAAATAAAAATCCTAGACAAGAAAATCCATTTTTGCACGTGTGTGTGCATATGTGTATATGTCTATAAATTGTAAAAGAAAAAAAAACTTTCTTGGGGTCCTTACAGTTTGACATCATTTTTTCTTTGTTAATGCCTTCATATTAGGAACTTAATTTTAGCCTTAAAATGTAAGCTCATAGTTATATGTCATGGGCTGAAAGGACACAGTGAAGTGTATGGCAGATCAGGGAGGTACTGCCTCTTCATTTTCTGGTAAAGGATACCTAGGCAGATTCAAAGCTGAGGGCCTCTCACCAAACCCTGAAAAAAGCCTACAGTATGAAGGCTGAAGATTTCATCTTTTAACACTTTTGCTCTGATTTGTGTTTTCAAACACCAGTATCAAAAACCCCACTGACCTCCACAACCCCACTTACATTGATCACCTTCAGGGTCCTGGTGCACCCTGGACCTTGGCTGCATGGCCCCAGGAGGCATGAGGACATCTCCTTTTGGGGCTCCACATCCTTTATCAGGGATGGTCCCTGACCCCTGCGGTGCTCAAAAGAAGTGCCGTACGGTTTTAGATGTCTCATGGGACAGGAGGTGAGGGCCAGGAGGCTGTTTGCATGGAATTTATTTCAGAATCAAGACTTAAATCTGCTTCGCATTAAACTATCTGCACACACAAGTATTTGCCTGAGCAGCCTTTGGGTGCTACCCTTTGTGCCAAAAGGAGCCGAATCCCACAGCTCTTTATTCTTTTATGAATTTTCTCTCTCCTGGCCAAACACATCAGTCTTTTATGACCTCATCATTATCCCAAGATACTTAACATCTAATGAAAAATATATTTTTTAATATTGAATGACATGGTTACATTTGTTTGGTGACTAGCAGTTTTAGACTCTCAGACAAATATTCAAGCTGTAGTGCCGAATCTGGTTGGATAAATGACAGAATATACACTCTAATTTTTTTTTATTTCTTTTTTTAAGTTGTCCATTATAGTTAAGATAAATCATGTCCTGTCACAGAACACAGAGACTAGAGTCTGGGTAGATTCCATCCGTGTAAGTGCTGGAAACCTTATTGCAGCAATCTCCTTTAGTCAGCTTCTTTGTTGCGTGTTACCACATAATTTTTACCTACAGGCATCCAGGCTGGTTTTGCCCTATGAAGCATCTGTGGTCTGGACTTTGCGGATGGGAATTAGAAGAAGAAGCTACAGAGGACTTCACAGGCGCCGGGTAAACACTGCATCCCTTTGTCTCTTTGCTGCCCTTTCCTTCGCCAGCGGAGAGGGGGTCGGACGGCATCACACGCGTAGCGGGAAGCGCAAGGCTATAGATTTCACCTGCAGTGCCTTGTTATACAGATCCACCGTGGCGTTCAATGCCTCGCTCTTCTGCTTGATTAAAGATAATAAGGGACAAGTCACTGACAAGCCTTTGAGGCAGGGTGGTTTCTGGAGATAACCAGGGGATGGATTTGTATCATCATATTTATATTTAGGATTTGATTAGGTTTTGCTTTATAATTCTAGTGATATTTTTAGTTTAGCTTATTGAGCATTAGAGCAAGCCTCTCTCCAGTGACCGGTCTAATACCTCCAAAGCCCCACAAGGGGCTGTTGGGACACTAAAGACCATCAATCCTTATGAATAATGCATCTATTTCCTACTGAGGCTCAAATCCCATTAATACTATAACCTTATTACATCTCTTATTTACTCTTTTCTATCTGTGGGATTAAAGATTAATTCTTAACAATTTTTTCAAATTAAGAAGAAATCTCAGTAGGTCCAAAGCATTTCACAGAGAATATACCAAAGTTATTGCCAGAAGAAGGTTGTAAGAAATAGAAAACAAAATCATGACATGGTAAGAAACATCCCAATCGCGTGAGATGCAGATGAGCGTTACAAGGTCCCACCTAAAAACACTCACTGAAACGTGCAGAAACCCAGTGTTCTGCATGGTGATTTCTCATCCTGGTGTCCAGGATGGGACAGACAGATGGGACTGAATAGAATTATGGTAAAATATCAACAGCTTTATCTGTCTGACCAGGAAAAGGAAAACTGCTGAGATCATCAGAACAGTTTGCAGAACTACTTTCTCTCTCTTTGGAGGTGTGTAATTCCAAATGTGCTGTGGTCTAATTAGGCAGAATGTGGATGGAAGAGCTTCGCTCCCTGTAGGTTCACCACAGCAAGATCTCAGCCTCCTCTGCATGTCTGTCTACTACTGCTAATACTTCTACTGCTGATGAATAATTAATTACAGCGAGGATCTATTAAAATCCAGTTGCCCTCAATGTCCTCTTCATAGTTAGCAAAAACAAATAAAGGAAAACCCAGAAGACTGAGTAACTTGCCTAGTGAAGCTGGGAAATGAACAATAGTCTTTGACTATCAGTGCATGTTCACAGATAAATTTTATAAATGAAATAACATACACTAAGGTAAAGCACATAAAATTCAGAAAAATACAGCTTTGCATGCATAACTGAATGTTTGATATATTCAGTATCAAATCCAAAAGGTAGCACGTTACAGGAAAAATATATTACTGCATCCAGTGCTGATCTGCTACCTTCCTGAATTATTATCGAGGTGTTTGTTACACTACAAAATTCAGCAAACACATTGCCTTCCCCAGCCCCATTCGATAATTTGCCTTTGTCCAGAACTGACCACACACTCTGCTTCTGAAATGCACACAGGCAGTAAAAAGAATATGGAGGTTTAGCAAGTGAGGCACTGAGGGACTAATATTCAGCGATGCTAATTCCAGCTAAATTTATATTGTATTGAAAGAAAGTGCTGTTAAAGAACAGCTTGGCTTACATCAAGACATGTGGTTACCAGACTACTTTCTATCTCCGCTCAAAAACATTTAGAGAATTTCTCATTAAAATTATTCAAAGTGAAACTAGTCAAATAAATCTACTTAAGCGTGCTGTTACATTGCCTCATTTGTGCTGAAAAAATGTTGCTTCTTTTTTACATTCTATTTTAACTGTACATATGAGGCTTTACTCGCCCATTAACAAAATACATCACCTCCCAATTGCTTTCTATACCTCCTTAAATGTTAAACATAAACACATATACCATCTGTTTTCTATCATGACACCAATCCAAAATGGCTGCGCTAGACACCTCTGCGTAATAGATCATCTCAAAACACCTTAGCGGATTTGCTTTATGGAGTTATTTTTCCTGTGACAAATTATAAACCTATATTTCAAGAACACGACCAATCTCTAGCTTCAGTTGCAAATTCTGAATAGTTTCTCTTTATTTTAAGAAAATGTGCTGGCTTGTATCTGATGCAGCACTTTTTTTTAAAGCCATAGGCCACCTTTGTTGCTATGGTATCCTACAAACCCAGTTAATTTCTTCAGTTGATAATTTCTCAGCTAATAATTCGTGAAGCATTCAGGCTGACAACATTACAGTTCAATATAGTCACTGCTATAACTTACAAAATTATTATGTAGCTGTTGTGCAACTGAAATTGCAGAACAAATTACAAGGTTTATCATCAGTCTGCAATCAAAAATAAATTTCAGAAAAAAAATCACATTTCTGTTAAAAAAAACCAAACAGCTTTGCAATGCTTGCACTTGTAAACTCCAGCTATCAAATGTTCAATGGGAAATGGACAAAATATAGTCATAAATGTCACTGAATGAAAATTTGCTTCTGAATGGATTTCAAATGTACTTCCTCCTCAGGTTCAGCTGTATGAAAAAATGACTGTGTCTGGAGCACATTGAATTCAGTGAGGAATTTCTCCTTGACTTAAATGAGCTTTTGGCCAAGGCCTCACAATATTAATGCATGAACCTGCAAACCCTTATTTCCCAGGGTAGCTCCAACGGATCCTAGACTGATTAAACCTCTGTAGACCTATGTGCAAAAGCAATACTCCGTCTGCTCATTCTCCCTTATATGTAAGAGCTCAAATGGTTATGAGAGTACTGCTACAGGTTTGATCAAAAATAAATGCCATATATCTAGAGACCATGAATAAGGGATGAAACAGCCAGTATAGAGGTAAAAGAGCTAAGGGGAAAAAAAATAAAGATACTATTGCCTTGGACTGTATAATCTCAGCAGTTTCTTGCCATGGCAGAGGCTTTATTTCAGAAGTACCTGTTAATGCCTCTTGGCTACACAATCCCATGGGATGAAGCAAAAGCAGGAAGGCTTCTGTGGGCGTACCAGCTGCTCGGTAACCTCTTGTCGCCAGAAATAAAGAACTGGAGTACTGATGTTGTGGCCTACTCTATAAACTAGTGGTATCTGAGGAAGCAAAGCTGGAAAAGCTTGAGAAAATAAGTATTGCAGAGATTTCCTACCCGAGCCATTTTGTCTCCAAGGAAATTTTGAAAAATGGAGGAACAACGAGGAAATGCAGGTCCTTTTAAGCTTTAAAAGGCAGAGGGGAAACCTTCCTTACCTGTCCCCCTGCCCTGCTCTTGTGCAGTTAGAGCTCCCCTCACTGTGTCAGTCTACCTTAACCCCTCTCTATGGACAAGGCTCAGCAGACCTCTAATGGATGGACCATGAGCTGTCCTCTTATTAAAGCTTGTCTCGCCCTGTTGTGCACATACGTACGATCACGTACTCCTTTGGTGCTGCATAAATAACACTCAGCTACGTTTTGAAACATTCACTATAGCGTTTTTCCTTCCCCTTGTTTGCAATTTTGCTGCTGCTATTTGTGCGATTTACAGAGGTCGTTTTTATTCCTCAGAGCTTTCAGCGCAATTAAAGAAAACAGAGAGTGAACGCTCAAGTAGTTGAGAAGAATGGAAGAGGTAAAATATGAACAGAAAGGCAGAAGTACCATGAATTACTCCTAAAGAGGAAAGAATAAAATAAAGCTTGTCTTCAACATGCTCTAACAGGCACCATTCTGGTTCACTTTGTGACAAATCATAGTATGGTTTAGAGGGGAGCCAGACAGTAACATCTAAACAATGTGAACATCCAATTTAAGAAAACAGCAATCACTTGTCTATTGTGAACTTCAAAGTCATGCTGTATTTATAATACACAGTTGTGCAAATAAGTTGGTAAGCTGTGATACGCCCTGCTGGCACTGACCACTTGTATGCCAGGATTTTTCACACCCGAGAGGAAAAAAGGAAAACAAACACTTGAACAGATTCTGGTTTGGGATTTTAACTGTTTCATCTTGACCTTTGCATGCACATATGTGTGCCTAAGTGCACAAACATGCCACATCTAACCTTTGCAGCAAGAAGCTGACATGTTGGCTCACAGGCTCTGTCCTCATTTTGACCCTGTTAACCTCAGTTGAAGTTGTTGGAACTTGCTGAGGCTACTAATCCAGGTCCATACCAAAGCCACCTGACTTCTTCACCCTCAAATTCACGTCCCTTCCCATCTGCTCTGCATTTCAAAATCTGGAATTAAGCAAGCCTGCAGTAGATGTGCATGTTGAAATGCACTAACCCTGAAATGGCTATTGCTTTCTGCTTTGTAGTTTCCTTGTTGCCCAATAGCTCTGTCACTAGCCTTTTTTTTCTTGACCACCACTTTTTTTTTTTCAGTACAATCTCTCTGAGAAAAAAAGAGAGGGTGGCATCTCAAAAACACCCTTAATAATGGAGTTATAAGGCCTTTTCTTTTTTAGAAAGTACGGTAAGACACAGTCTTAGATGACACACACCCAATAAACAGGCAAAAATTTGCCAATTCTTGTTCTGTATTACACACCCATTGAACATTTTGGGTGGAGAACCTCCGAGGTCAAGCTCAGTTCTTTAAAAATATTTCCATTTCTTGTATACAGATGAGGAGGCAAAATGTCATAGTTCCTAAACCTCGGAAGCCTTTTCTATTTCTAGTGCAACCGTACCTAAGTTTCCCAGAAGACATCTGTGTTTCATTATGCGAGATATTGTACCAGTGGTAAAATTTAATATAACCCTTGCGTTGCAGATCATGAATTTGCTTAAGTTGCCATTGCTTCCTTCCCTATTTGGAGGTATATTATCTACTTGCTAGCCCACCACTGGTCTAACTGAGGTAGGTGGCAAGGGCCTCTCCTCCGCACTATTTTTGCCTCAATCTGTATTTATTTTTCTGCACCATTTTTAGACCATTTCTCATCTAAAACCAGGAAACGTTCAAGTACAATGAACTGAATTAATGCGTTCAAAGTCAGTTTCTCAGCATATAACTTTACCATTTCTGCCAATGGTTTTGCTTGATGCTTAAGGGATTTTTAACACTAGCATGAGTGAAGCAGAAGCCACAAGGCAACGTTAAACAAGTTCTGCGTGTGTCCCAAGCTAGTGTACATGCCAGGCATGCTTTGAAGAGCTATTGCTCTGAAAAAATGCAGTTCACAGAGGCTTGTGTTGGGCTGGTGGAAGGTCACCACCAGCATGTGGGTCAGGTCAGCCCTTCAGCAGACTCAGATCTGTGCATCTGGGCCAGGCAGATCTCAGGTGGTTCCTTCCCTGCATTCCTCCCCACAACTGTGCCTTCAAGATTTCGGGCTTGCTTCCCCATCGACCAGGCAGTTAGAAGGCCCACACTCTGCAGTAAAAGTAAGGTGCCTCCAGCCCAGCTGCCACCTTTCTGTACTTTTCCCTTCACTTCAAATGCTCACTGAATCTCCTTTCCCACATGAAGAACTTGTCCTACGTGCATTCACCCCTCCGGAACAATTTGGAATAAAGGTGCAGTCTTGCAGTAACAATCGCGTTAACTATTTATTCTGCTGAGACAAAAGATGAGTCAACAACAGCTTTTCAGATACGGAAGAACTTTTAGTTTCTACTGCCAAAATTATTTTCTCATCAGGGCTTGTCTTCCACAAAGCAACCTGACCCAAAGGTGTTGGTACCTGCAACCAGGTGACTCAAGGCAAAGTATCGACATAGTCTTGGACATTGTTTGGTGTGGGGAACATCAGAGAGGAGAAAGATGAAACCAGACACGTGATGCTGATAAGAATTTCTTTTTATGTTATTCCAATAAAAAATACATTCATACAGAAATATAACAATCTTGCAAAAAACAATTTCAAATAAAATCTTGTAAAACAAAATTTTTACAAAAATCTTACAAAGAGATTCTTTAGATAACAGGGTGCTTCAAAAACAAAAAAAGAAATTTCACTAATAGAAACTTTTTCTTCTTAAATTTCAAGCAAAAATGTTTTATTTTTTTTATTTTTCAGCTTGATTGAGGCTCAGTTATCACCTGAACAAAATGTACTTGCTTATTAAGAAAATTACAGGCATTTGACATATGGCACACAGCCCCACCCCATCCACACAAGTCTGATGGTATTTCACAATTGAGACAAGCCAGTGCAAGTTTAATTTTTTTTTGTTTGGGGTTGGTTGTTTTTTTTTTTCTTTGTTTGTTTGGTTGGTTTTGCTTTTGTTTACTTTCTTGTTTATAAGAATTATGACTAAGCAAAGGACAATGCAAACAAGGAGTTAAAAACACAACAAAACCCAACCCTAAAGAGAATTCCTTTTTCTGGGAAATTTTGTTTGGTTTGGGGAAGAAACAAAAAGTGCATTTTCAGGCAATTTAAACAAAAAATGAAATGAGAATGATTTAAGCCTGTGTGTTCCTTAGAACCAGATCACTTGCATATACTTTTTTTAAACCACTTATCTACATACATTTCCAGGAAGATATACCAAAATATTAGCATAGTAAGCAAGATCAATAATAAATAGAAAAAGAAACAGGTCACGTGTTTCATTGCATCGACTGTAGTGAGCTGGTTTAAAAAAAAAAATACTGCTTTTGGACAGACTATTTCTACTCTAGGAAAAAAACAGTCTTTATTTTAGCTGAACTATGTAAAATTAGAGCTCAACCACCACAACGACTAGCTCACTCACAGGCCCTCCAGGAAGCTGGAAGGCCAAAAGCCGAGTGTACTTCATCTGCACACAGCTAATATTCTTTCAGCATGCCAATATTCGGTTCATATCATTCTTAAATGGCCACAGATACGCTATTCCAGACAACCTAATAACTACAAAACACAGTCAGCAGTCTGAGAAGGACTGAATGCCAACAAAGCCTTTAGCATAGCATTAAGCTAAAGGTAAAGCCTCTAAAAATGCTAGATTTTAATTAACTGTATCTTTCATTTCTTTGTCTCCTTAATGACCGTATTGCGGGGAGGGGGGAGAGGGAATATTTTGATGGGCTGTGGCATTTTCTAGCTATGTGTTCTAATCTTTTTCCTTTTAAAAAAAATATTTATATATTATCTATATATATACACACATACACAGACTGTACACACAAATATACATACACAATTATTTTTCTGCCCACTTTTAAAAAAAAAAGTAATATCGTTTCTTTCTGTATGACCAACAGATAGCTAGATATATAGATGTGAAACTTGTGCCTTTTAAGCAAATACATCTTTTAATACTTCTGTATCTTTAATATGTATGAAAACTTGACATATTAAGTACAGTTGGGGTGTGTATATACACAGTTGTTGTGCAAGGTCAATATAAAAAAAGTCTCAAGGTGGCAGAACTGGTCAGGTATTCCAATTGGCATATGCATTATATTGTAACACAGTCAAATTGTCTAAGTGAAACAAATACTGTACTGACATGAACGACTTTTCTCTATATTTGTCTTTGTGAAGGAGGACCCTGGAAGTAACCTTTGTTTCCCCTCATATTATACATTTGATACAGTACAATGCCAGGTGAAAAGAGAGCCTTAATAAAGCATGCATCACCCATACCCCTGTATAAGACCCCCTACAAGAGAAGGTCACTTGCATAAGGCACCATTATTAAGGTCAACAGTGCATTAACAGCTAGAAAACCAGAAGTTAGTCCTCAAGGCATAAATAAGAGAAAAATTAGCTGCATGAGAAAAATCAGTTTCTAACCAATAGTGGTTTTATCCACCCAACAGAAAAAATTATTCATGTTCCATACATTATGTAACATTAGACCAATTGTATTTTAGCTGCTCTTAACTGGAATCAAAACTGCAGTCCTGATTAAAGAATGGAAAAGCATATAGTTCCCCAGAACCATGCAATAACCTTTGTATTATAATGAAAAGTTATAGTTGTGTTACATTTGTAAATACACAGCTTATACAATGGATTACAAATGAGCTCTGTAGCAAGTAAAACAAGCTACTTGACACATTGCACGTTTAATAGCTGCACCAGACACCTAAAGCTCCTCTCACACAGGAACGGGGAGGTCCCCCATCTCCATTCTGGCATCCTGACTCTTTTTATTCCCCCCTTTCCCTCTCTGTTTTCCCTCTAAAAAGGTGCAGACACCCCTCCCCCCACCCCTTGGAAATGATTGGTGGTCGTCCCATCTCACGAGATATTCCTCACATACAAGACATTCAGACTATTTTTTTTCTCTTACAGTTATAAAACAACCACAAGAAAAAAAATGTGCCTCAGCATACAGTCATCAAGAGATCCTCATCGCATACAGTCGCCCAACCATTAACATTCTCAGTGCACATGCTCACGGCAAAGGCTTAGGAGCCACTCAGAAGGTTAGATACCAGTGTATGAGTCCAGGAAACCCCAAACATCACGCACCGCGGTTGCTATGCCGTTTCTTACATGACTTATTAGCCCTCAAAAGACCTTCAAGGAAGTGAGGTCCTGGAGGCAACTGGGTAGGGTGCAAAATGGCATGCTTTGGCTGGAACACGCATCCCTCCGCTCAAGGCTCTTCAACCTTGACGCCTCTTAGCCCGCAGGATTCACCTCTTGACCCATTCAGAGGTGTCTCTTCATGTGAAGGGCCAGGTGGTCAGACCTGGAAAAACACCTGCAAGGCAAGAGTCAGGTTGCGCGTTAGCCCACGGTTGCTGGCACGCAGGACGCGGTACGCGTGGGTGAGGCACCCCCCTCGCTCTGCCACTCCAAAACATGGCTGGCGGAGGAGGGATTTGGCATTCCCTGGATACATGGGAGGACTTAAAGTGTCTGTGGGCACCCAGGAGCTCTGCAGATGAGTGACAACACTAGGGACTTCTCGGTGCCCATCTGCAACACCAGGCTACAAACCACATCCCAAAGATCAGCAAAACGGAAGGGTTTTTTTCCAGTCTAAATATACAATAATCCCTTAAAAATACCAGACACAGTTGTGTTCCCAAATGATTCCCTCGTAAGTGAGAAGCAGCCTAGACTCACTTTCCAACAAGCATTAAAAGTAACTACTTAAAGAGGTGCATTTCAGTCACATACCTGTCACAGTGACTACATTTAAAAGGCTTGGCACCGGTGTGCTTTCTGAAGTGTCTGGTTAATTCATCACTTCTTGCAAAACGCCACTCACACCCTTCCCATGAACATCTGTAAGGCTTTTCCCCTACAAAGAAAGCAGATTACACATTAGTCATGACTTCATTCAAGGAAAGATAGGTGCTATCCCATTCATTTTCTATGCAAACCTCCACCCCCCAAAGACAGCCAATTTTATTCAACCTATCTGAATGCTTCAGAACACGTAGGCAAAGAAGGCTTGCAAAATTCATCCACACGATTCCTGATTAACTATTTTGACGCAACCGCACATCAAATAATCTCATTCTTATTAAAAAAAAAAAAGCGATTAAACAGGCTCGCAAGAAACAAAGAAATCCAACCTTCTACCATTCCTGTTCATCCGTAATGGCAGCCTTACTCCCAAACAGGTATCGTTCACCTCAGAAAGGTGATTAAAGACAGCACAGCTAGGCTCCAGAATGCAATTAGGCTACTGTATTGCATCAAAGTCCTCTGTCACTCACTCATCTGCCTAACACGCAAGCTCCTTTCTGCTGAGCCACATATTCTTGGAAAAGCCTGCGCACCACTTTGAACACTGCTATTTCAGCATTCAAGAAATACCACTTCCATTCACAGGAACGTTCTCAGCCACACAGCACTAGGACAACAGTTCTGCAATACTTCTGAGGCCAGCAGCTATTTATGTCTGCTCAACCACCACGGTTTCAGTGGAAGTTGTTCTTTCCTCTTGAAATAATCTTGTTTTATCTGACTTCTGCATGACAATGGAAGCATCCGAGCTTGCTCAGACTTCCCATAAAAGCCACAAAATGCTGAGCTCATGAGTCAAAAAAGGACCTTTTCCTTGAATTCTCTTTCCACATTTTCGGGAAAAAAACCACTCCGTACAGGCCTTTGGATTGGTACACCAAGAATGTCAGGCCAATTCCTCACATTAAGCGATGACTATTGAGCCAAGGCACAGTTCTACACATCTAACTGCTGTCATAAAGAAATGTCAAACAATAATGCTCAAACAAGCAAACCAGCACGCTACTTCAACCATAAAATATTTATTAAAGCCCTGAAGTGTCTATCTTCCTCACTTTCTTTCCCAATAACACATAGGATTGTTATTTTTAGTTCAGGTTCCATAACAATAAAATGTTCTTGTTTAGTGTTCTGGGATGAAATTATACAATATATCACACATCTGTAAGTCCAATTAGGCAGACACGTTACAAGGACTACAATACACTGTGGCTTTCCAAGATTTTTGCCAACAATGATGGCACACAAAACTGTTAAATGATTTACAACCATAGCTATGCTTTCTATAATCAAGACCTTGGGATGTCTGATTGGATAGACCCAATGTAAACCAAAGCGTGAAAACAAGCTCTTACAGTATTTCGTGATCTGACCAATTTTTGGATATGACATTCCTTTTTTTTTTTGCAAGAAAGTCTGAGCTTGCTTTTGCTTTAGAAATAAATGCCAACAAAGCTCTAGCGTCTATTTTGGTGAGGCCTTTGCTCCTGAAGACCGCACGCCGCTGCAGCTTCCCGACTATCGCCTACTTAGACGAGCGGCTCCCGTTTGCTGTGACAGCGGACTAATCTACCACCAACTGTCTTGGCTTCAGCTCGCTTACGAAAAGAATGAGGAACTGATGTCGTCCATGCTGGTAAGCCTCTGCTCCTATTACATCATCTCTCCAAACCTGGGCTCCCACCCAGTGATTGTGTAACGCTGTGACACTGCCACTGTCAGGGGTATTCCCTACAGTACTTGCCAACTCTTAATAAGCATACGGTTACTAACCTGTATGAGTGCGCTGATGTGCTTTCAGATGTGAACTTTTGGTGTAAACTTTCCTGCAACCGTTAAAATGACACCTGTGAACACGCCTTCTGCCATCTGGCGAGGTGTCACCATTGGTGGGTGTACCTTTTTCTGCAGTCTTTCCAGCGGTACCGGTACGAATTTTCCCCGGTGAAGGCAACTCACCCGGCGTACAATTCCATAGCTGTGAAGAAGGCTCCTTGCTCAGCTCAGGAGACGAAGGGGGAGTGGAAGTGACAGACGAACTCAAGTTTCCTGAACTGGCTAAAACATCGCTTATAGGGTCAGAGGTAAACTTTGTCGTGGGCGAGAGCTCCTCGGAGCTGTCTGAAGATTCACTGCTCACGTCAGAATTTAAACTGTTGGTCTCTAAGTTCTGACTAGTAAGATTGTCCTCTTTTGGGACACATGTGGTCTTCAGTTCAGATTCCTCCTTTTTCTCACGTGCCAGAATAATTTTGGTCCAGAGATCCTCTTGGCTATCAAATTTGATTTCAGACGCAGAAACATAGCAGGGCTCACTTTGAAGATACCGTTCCAGCTCCAAACACGTCTAGGTGAAAGAGAAGGAATTAAAAAGAGAAAAGTTACAAGCTTGCTTAAAAATAAACCCAATTGCATTTTACACTTCAAAAAGCAAGCAGGATTATAGCACGTTCGATTTGAGGTTTCTAGGTTCAAAACAAATTACAGGCTCCTCCAGCCATAACTAGGTGACTGTTACGATGAAAAGAAATCAGTTTTTGAGACCTGGGCAGGAGTTCAAACACACAGCTGAAGGTGCAAGTCAGCTTTGGTTTCCAAAATAGCATTCTAATGAGTCAGTCAAATTATCATCACTCTCATCACAAAATCTGTGTTTTCAGTAGGCTGACGTTGAAAAGGACCATAGAGAACCACAACAAATCATTACACTTTGCTCTTGCGCCTGGTCTAATTTCAAGTTGTTTTGCATCTCTCTGACACAAACACGAGGCTGAAGGGACCCAACCGAACA
Organism: Tetrax tetrax; assembly: GCA_009806455.1. Lineage (NCBI taxonomy): Eukaryota > Metazoa > Chordata > Aves > Otidiformes > Otididae > Tetrax > Tetrax tetrax. Next base: position 646,317 of record WHYT01017142.1, read on the forward strand.
CAATGTGCTCTGACACGCAGTTAAAACCCCAACGCGGTGTCAGAAAACAAAGCCACATTTCAGCATGGCTGCGGAGCTGCCGGTCCGTCTTCTGGGGCATCAATGGAGCAGGAGACATCCTCCCATTTCCTGTGCATGAGAACGCAGCACACTCGACTTTCAAAGAATGTCATTTCCAAGTGTACTGGCATGCACACCGCGTAACTCCAGCTGCTCCCGTGCATGTTTGGAGGAACACGGGGAACTTCAACAGCAGAGGAAAGGGGAGAAAAAAAAAAAAGTTTCATAATAGAAATGTCCTATTCTATAGGATGCAAAATGGGAAATTACTCTGAGGTCCTGCTGGGAGTCCCACAATGAACAAGAACTTTATCTACTGGCCAAGAGTGCAACTGTATGAGTCATCTCTCCCTTTCTTTCACGCAATGCCAAAGGAGACTTCCTTTTAAAACCCTGACCATCTGCCAAGAAAGTACTCTGTTCAAATATACATGCAACAGTACATGGACAACTTCCCCCCCCTTCTTCCCCCCCAACTGCATTCCCTTCTACTCCATGAAACGAAACAAAACAAAAAACAAAACCATCCTAATAAAGGAGTGAAGCTGCGGGTTTTCAATTTCAATTCACCCTGCTGACTTCCTAGCCGTTTTCAGAGCAGAACAAAAAAATAAAAGAGGGTATGAACTGTTATGGCAACAAGCTGATGTTTTGGGATTATTCTTTCCACTATAGGAAATGATCCATATGGAAGCATTACACAGAAAAAGGACACACCAAGTTTCCATACCGAACTCTACTTATTTTAGCAAGATCATCTCTTCCAAGCCCGGTAGCAAAACCTGATCCCAAATGCCACACATTCCCCTCGCAGCCCCTTCCCATCTGTCCAAGAGCAGAGCTGCCACGGGAGCAGGCTCCTTTCTCCCCCAGCACCGCTCAAGTAAACTGGGTCACATGTTCTGGCCAGGCTGGGAGTTTGGGCAAAAAAGGGAAGGAAAAAAAAAAAAAAAAAACAAACCCAACAACCAACAAACAAACCCCAAACCAAACCCACTGCTGCACGCAATATTTGTGTATTTGTCTATAATTAGGTAATTGGTTTGCAATGCACGCTAAAAACAAAAAAGGTTTCGACAGGGACAACACAATAGTGTATTGATTTTCCACGAGAACAGGTAAAAAAGCGTTTATTAAGATCTCGTTAAACTTTCATATTCCCAGCTAATTTAAATTCCTCATTAGGCAGATTAGTGATGGGGACGGGGGTGAAGCTCTCTCCCAGTTTAAATGCCTCGGAAGGCTACCGGGAACGAGGGCTGGCCCTTCGCCAAAAACCCAAATGCCTGAAGGAAACTACTTAGCTCCATTTCAATCACGTACTGTGCGGCTGCCTCTTTGAAAGGGGGGAAAAAAAAAGAGAAAAAAAAAAAACACAAAAAAACCCCAAGGCATGGCATACAA
>WHYT01017143.1:0-36426 GCA_009806455.1 Tetrax tetrax
TTTTTTTTTTTTTTTTTTTTTTTTTTTTTTTTTTTTTCAGATGGTGGAAAGGGGCTTTGCGTGCTCTGCCTGCTTTGCCTCCGCTGTAAGGCCAAGCCTCCCCACGCTCTTCTGTGTTGCTTAAATGTTACCTGGGCACCCTTTGTTCCTCAACCCTTCACAGCTTACTCTGGAACTCCAGGGTCCTGTTTTCTCTTTGCAGTCCTGTTAATTTGCACATACGGCCAAGACGTGCTAGGGGGTTTTCAGAAAGGCTTTTGAAAAACATTACATCTTGCCTCTGCTGTGGTGCTTATGACAAGATCAGCCTTCCGCAGGTGTGTGGTGGCACAGCTCACTGCTAAAACCCATTTTTCTGAAAATGGCTTAGCAACAGTTTTCTGTAGCGTCACTGTGTCACTTTTCTGGTGTCTGGACGAAGCCCAGTGACTGGGCAGACTCTTTCCTCTGCCAGCTGAATTTCCTCCCCTCAGAGAGGGCCTGTTTCATGACTGCCAGATGCTCCAAAGCATCAGTGAAGCTATTAACTGCTTGTGGGAATTAGATTAATATGGTCAAAGGCCAAACTGTGCAAGGCACGTTCAATCACAATGCTACTGCTTGCTGGTTCTATCCCTTCTTTTTTTTAATTGCCACTATCAAATCACGTAGTCATGAAATTGAAGCATGTTTCTGCCTCTGTAGATGCTACAGCTAACACTTACGCGTCAGTGAAGTTTTCCAAATGGATCCTCAAATGGTTTCTGGTTCTGTTGGTGGTTGTAGCACACTGCACAGACACTGGTAGAAGTGTATGAGGCCTGCACTGCTTCCCAGCATACTAATTGGAGATCTAGTCAAGACAAAGTCTTGAGTAATGCACAAGACTCAAATTAGTATGTCCTTGTTCCTCTTAGAAGCATAATCCTGTCGTGTAGCTATGCTTTTTGATGCAAATGCAGTTGGAACAAAAAAGCACCTGAGTTTACTAAGGTTGCGTATCTTTATAAAATAGCCAGCAGCCAGTTGTTTAGAGTATTGGTACAAGAGACAAGTAGATAGGTTTCAAGAACTTTTCAGTTTGGAGTCCAGATAAACACCAAGTTATTTCTGGTTCTGGGAATGGGCCACAGTTTATTAATAGTGAAAAAAAGAGCTATGATCAAATGTCTGTCTTCATCTGTGTTTTACTCAGTCATGTATTTTCTCAGTAGCTCTTCCTAACTCAGCCAAATATTCTACAAATAGGTGATGTGCCCGCCCCCAAAAAAGGGTATTTTAGGACAGATTATTTCTGCGGATCTTGACAGTGAGGTCTTATGTTTCCACGTTGCAGTATCCTGAGTATAAATCAATGGAAAGGATAGAATAAACTATTTCTCAGTACAAGAAAGGTAACTTCTAAATTACAAAGCTGTCCAGAAGACTTCATAGAAGCATGCTGATGTCTTAGTTTCTCATTATACTTTCAGTTGAACTTCCATGCACCTGATGTCACTACATGCAAGTTACTCTCCTAATGCTATCAACGCTACTCTTACCACCCTGCATCCTGCCTGCATTGCTTGAATTGAATTTCCAGTTATGCTTCTTTTTTGTATTTGAACTACTGTTTGGATGACTTAACAGGTGCCATAAAGTCCTGTGTACTGTTTCAACTCTTCAAGATGTATCCAAAGCTGCTTCAATAATAGCAAGAAAAGCTTGAAAATGCATACTGAAACTTAACACTGCCTGCCCTTGCAAACAGTCAGATAGCAATTTTGGGAGCTAACATTAATACACTGTCACCTGTATGAAAGGAGAGACTGTTTCAGACGAGCATGATGCTGGCGTCCCACTCCTAGATACACTCTGGAAGCTCACCCCAGAAGAATTATGTTCTTAAATTCTTAAGAAGAAAGAAGGAAACTGCAGTCTTGTTCTATATCTATCAAGTATTACTTAACTGTATAGGTTTTAGCTTAATGTAAAATTCAGTCATCTATGAGTGTCCAGAACCACTTTGCTACCTTCTGTGTGAAAGCTGTAGACCAATAAAACTCCTCGACTGAACAGTACTCTTTGGATCCCCCTTTCCTATATGTTTTCACTCCCATTAATTTTCCATATAGAGGGGGTTTTTTTTGTGTATTCCTATACACTGTGCCAAGCATTGCCTTGTCATGCTGCAAGACTTGCCCAATCTGTTTAGAGACCGAATGCTGTTAGTATGTGTACAATTGCAGAGTAAGTTATGCCAGAGAGAACTCTGTGTTCCAGGTAGGTATTTGGCATGCTGATCATTCTTCACAGCTTGAAATTGAGATGCAGAGTTAAAGCACCACTTCTTGAAAAGTAATGTTAGAAACAGCAAAAGTTAATTCTAGCGTTCTCCTTATAAATAAATACAGATCACTTGATGTCTTGTTAAGCTGAAAAGCAACTCCTGAAATCACTGCAAAAAAGTTGATGTCGAAGAAAGATTCAGCTTCAACACTGGGATTCAAGCTGTCATCTCACTTGACATTGAAGGTAGTTGTGGTATCTCAAGCGTCCAGATTCACTGGTAAATAGGACAAGCCCGAGCGAATATATGGGAACTCAATCTAGGGGAAAATAATTTCATGTAGCCTGGAACAGGGGAAGAGTGACCTGCTCCAGATCTACTTTTTCTTTTTACTCTCGTGTCAATATTTCTTTTCACTGTCATCAACTCCACTAATCAAGTGCTTAGCTTGGCATTGTCAATTAAGGGGAAAACGATTTTGGAGATGGTGGTGATCCTACCTTTTTTTCTTATGAGCCAGTGTACGGTAGTCTGTCAGGAACGTTCAACACAAATTCACTGTAAATCTCTGTTGATTGGAAGTCCTGACTGAAGGCTTGTTTGCTACAGTAGATACTGTCTAGTGTTGGGAATGCTGAGTCTTGTAAAGCATGAAGCTCCTTGCTGCAAGTCTCCTGAATGGAAAACACACAAGGCCTCATCTCCTTTTTCCTGTTTCATAATCTGGGACAAGACAAAGTAGCGATTTGCTAGAGGTCAGAGCCCTGCAAATTTGGTAAATTTGGTAAATTTTTCTGGAGAAAATTATACTTTCCAAAAATCCTTGGTCTTCAAAATGTAGAATGTTTTGGACTGCTCATATGTAAAATATGGGGGAGCAAATGGACTCATAAATATTAAAAAGTTTTAATGAGTGCATCTCCCTTAAAAAGACAACTGTGGATTTAAACTCAAAAGGGTTACCTGGTGGGAGTGTACTATGCTAGTTTATTTTAGCTTTACCTAGCCTTCTTACAACTCAGGATGTGGAGCTGCCTGTGTGCACCTTTGTACTTTCTTTTGGACCTAAGAAATGAAGAGAGCTTCTTCTCTTACAGTAAGAGTATTCTTACTATACTTTTTCCATATACTATCATAGAAAAATACTTTTTTTTTTTTCCCCCTAAAGGCAGTTGCTTCAGCATGTTGTCTGTAGTCTGCAGGCTGAACTTCCTTTCACATCTTTCAGCATGGGCAAGCTGGTGGAGGAACCACTCTCCCTGTTTTCCTTTGACGTAGGATTCTTCCTGAACAAGGCAGCTACCACCAACTCACTTTCTCAAGACCATGTTCTTTACTGGACAAATCTGACTTCATTTTCAGTGTCTCTATAGCTTTTGCTCTCCAGAAGGGCAGGGGCTCTGTGCAGTACCTCTGTGGTTGTATCAAGTGTAGTGAAAAGCTGCCAGACTTACTCCATGAAGATTTTCTAGGTCACATAGTGTTTCCATGGACAGCTATTATTCTTTTACTATCTGACCTGCTCGTCAGATCCATTCTCAGATACCTGCCTGTTTTCAAGAATAGTGATTAACAGAACCTGTGGGTTATTATTAATATATTTGGTGTGACCTCCAAGTCAGGTAGCAATGAATGAGCAATATAGCAATCCCTGCTGGACACAATTGAGATTTCGTGGTCTTCTGTAGTCCAAGACATACTTGCTAGTCACCTACAGCAAGATTCCAGCCCCTGGAGAAACTATGGTGCTTGAAGTTAGGTGTATCCATTCAAACTGATCTTTCATTCCTGCTTTTTGAAGTTCTTTACAGCTGCAAGCTATGAGCTGCTAGGGAAGTGAGGGTAACAGGCACTTCCTTACACTGTCACACAGGAGTATGAAGCAGCTTAGGATGCACATGTGATTTCTACTGACACTGCTGTTTTAAAAACAAACAAAAAAGATTTTCCAGGTGTGGAGTCAACATTATGCTTGTAGTAGCTCAGAGGACCTGTAATGGTAAGACAAATCCTTTTGCAGTAGCCCAGGAGAAATCTGACAAGACAACAATCTTGGATTTGTGTGGCAGGTATACGTACTGGAAAACGGCAAAGGAAAAAGCAAGCTAACCGAAACAGCCCACAGGATGCCATTTTGTATCTAGCAAAGTATAAATCTAGCACTTGCATCATTGCCAGCTTGCCAAATTTTAGTCAAGCTGCCTGAAATACAACTATTGGGCATGTAAGGGAAAGCAACATAAACTAATACAACCTAACAATAGGCTAGTCAGGGAGAAAGTAGCCCTTTTGTTTAACCTTCCATAATCTTTAACAGGTTGGGGTTTTTTTCTACATCATTTTTCTTACTACTCTTCTCTTCATTTACTCCAAGGTAAAAGCAGAAAAGCTTAAAGTAATTAATTACATTGTTCTTGAAATTCAGGACAAAAAAATCGGCAGTACTTCCTTTTCTGTATTTTATCAGTAGCTCCTATATCCAGAAGTTCATAATAAGATGATCTGCAATTTGCATGTTTCCTGAACTACCGTCATTAAAGCTCTGATGAGTGTTGTGCAATGATCCATGTTACATATTGACAGTGGATGGTGGTCAAGAAAGTAGGGGAACTGATCTAAAACCCAAAGGTGTTTTGGGTGGGTTTTTTCCTCCAAAATGCACAAAACCATAAAATGCTTTTGCTAGCTGTAAGAAAAAACAATACATATGCAGAAGTAATTATTGAAACTAAAAAATGTTCAGGAAAAAAGTCCTCCTGATACTCTTTATTGCTATGTTGATGAACAAATTGTTCTTCCATCTCAGAAATACCTTAGTAACTTTTGAGTGGTGAAAGGAGTAAAGGTGAGCTAATCTCAGAAATGCATTATTATCATTAAGATATTTTTTCTTTATGAAAGTGATAAAAACCTAATAATTACTAAATGCTTTAGTTATAGACCTTATTGATATCATTCTGTCTTGCTTGAATCATAAAGTCATTTTTGTCTCTTGCCCTCTCCTCCCCTTGGTCAGCTTGATTTTAAAACCTAGATTGTATCTGAAAGGCTTAATGCTTGAATTCATCTGGCATTTAAGTGGTAATTTATAGTCATAAGAAGTACACGTAGTTATTAGTTAAGAAGTAATATCTGTCACTGTGCAGCTTGTCAGCAGAAATAATAAAATTTCCGTTGAGCAATAGAGACTTCAAAAGAGTTGTTACTTATTTAAGAATAATAAACATGCTAACAATCCAATCTGAACATAGAACACCATGAATTCTGTACATATAACCTTAACTGTATTTTGAGCTGTTTCATGAAATTCAGAAATATTTTTTTGTATATTCTCTAGATTTTCTGTGTGAGAGAGACTAGTTCTGTGCATGCTAGCTCAGGAACACGCTTACCAGTTTGCTTAAGTTCTACCAGTAGAAGAAGTGACTGTTAGAATGAGTTACCACTGTATCATATTTTGTTGCACTCTATAGATCTCTAATATTTTACTAACTGACAATTTCTGCAGAGTTGGAGAAATAAATAATAACAAAAATTAAGCAATATGAAAACTTAAACTTGTCCTAGAAGTGGTTCCTTTATGGTGCTTCTGTTAGTAGATTTTTATTTTTTTTTAATCACGCTTGTGATTAAAAAGCACACAGTTTTGGCTGTGTGCGTTGGGGTGTGCTCCAAACGTGAGCGTGCTTTCATTTATGTTAATAGTTTCAGAAGGTAACTAGGTAAGTGTCAGCCCTCCCACGAGGAACTGGATGTGGCAGCTTATGACATACCATGTTCCAAAGAATTCACTTGTTTAACAGAAGATGATCATGAACAAGTGTCTCTGCTCTTCAAAAACAGTCCAAAGAAAGTGAGATTTCTCACCTTCATGACTATGCAGGAATTTAATTCAACCGTTGAGAAGATGATAATAAAAATACTGTGTTTATATTAACTTGTTTTCATCTTCAGATTGGCAATTGTAGCTCCCCTGTAGCTTTATAGAATTTGGCAAGTGTTGTCAAGGAGAGGGGGGGAAACAAAGCAGCTTTTTGTCTCTACGGCTAGGTATTTTGTATGTATTGACTTAGTATAAGATGCCAGACTAATACCTTTGTAGCCTGCTGGTTTTCTGGCTTGTAAGTGAAAACAAGTAAATAACATTTCTAAAACAGCTCTGAGACAAAGTTAAGGGGTTTTTTTGTGTAAACATTTGAAAAGAGCTGTTCATGATGCTCAGCAAACTAGATGAATGGATGTCTTGTTTACTTTTGCAAATCCTGGAACAGAATGCATTATCCAAGATACATTATTTTCTGATATTTTTGTTTTTCTCCTAAAGCAGAGGATGTCACATGCTCTTACTGTATTTAATTTAGTGCTTTATAGACAAATCTTCTCAAGAAAGTATCTGAGAACTATTTATCTTAAAAGCCTCAACTGTTGTGGATGTCTAAAATGATAAAACTTTCAATAACCAATCTGAAAAACTATTCTGGTTGTAGTCTCTTGAGTCTTTCCTATGCATTTCCTACATCTGCCTATGCAGCAACTTTTAAAATCTTGTAATTTACGCAAGTAATGATATATATTAAATCTTGTAATCTTGTACATGCAAAAGTTTTAAAGGTGCAAATAGCAGAAGGGGCTCTGTGACTTTGGGTGTGTCTTGTCTGGAGTTAAGGCAGCGACTCAAGAAGCTCCATCGTACACTTCTTAGACACAGACAGTGACAGTTCTCTATCCTTGTCTAACCACAGTTCAGGATTTCCTTAGAGCAACTGGTGAGTCAGGAGCTGTTTCAAATAAAATAAAACATGATGCTTAAATTTGAAGACTGTTGTTGAGGGCATGCAACTCTATTTCTTCTCTTACAATTTTGTCAAAATAAGGTGGCATCCCTTCAGTTTGACACATAGGACTCAATAAGGAACGGGATTATACCCAAAGCATGTAAACTACTTCATCATGTATGACCGGAAGATAAATAATAAAGAGACAAATCCTGTACTAAAACACCAAACTGGAATTTGAAATGTTTTTTTTCCATAAAGTTGCTACTAGGCAGGAGGTGGATTCTGTTTAGAAGCTCTCTAGTGGTTTGCGCTCCGCTGTGTGGGAGTGGATCAGAGTTGGATCAGGCCTCTGTCGGAGCTGAGAACGTCAGGAGGGCATGAGGAAGACAAATAGTTTCTACTGTAAGGTTGACGTTCATCAAACCGAAAGCTAACCCTGCCTTTAGGTAGACATTTTCCCTTGCTTGCCCCCACCTATCAGATGCATTTCACCTGAGCACCTGTGAAACAGGAAGTTGCTAGTTTCAGAGTGGTCCACAGAATTTCCTGTCTTAAAATTTCTCAAGGTATGATTTGGCCTCTGTTTGAATGTTTGCAGTTGTGTATTTGTATAAATATACTCAAAGCTACTAAAGTTAGTTTGTGAGAAGTTCTGTAGTGTTTGTGGGTTTGGTTTTTGGTGTTTTGTTGGATTTTTCTTTTTTTCTCTATAAATGAGTCCTGTGGTGCCTTACCCTTGTGAGGAAAGTTAAACCATAGTGTTTCTTTGCGTAGATAGACTCCCATACTGAAAGCCAAGTGAAAGGAAGGAAATTGCCATTGGTCTCAATGGGACAATAGCCTCTTGGGAAAGAGGGCAGCTTCACTAAGAATGGGCAATATTTTCCAAAACCTTGTTATGTTTCAGTCAGTACTTTTGCTGCCAATAAAGGATACAAAAAAAATTTACTGTAAGTTGTGCATTTAAGTCTTCATACAACAGAATCAATGTTTGTGCAGTGGCTTCTGGAACATTCCTTTAATATTCCTCTAGCAATTAAAAAAAAAAAAAAAATCCATTTCCAGTGTTGAATTCATATGTTTACATGTAAGCATCCAAGTTTACCATTTTTCCTAGAGTCTCAATAGCATGAAAATATCAATGCAGTTGGCACTATTTTAAAGACATCAACGTTTTGTAAGTATGTACATTTCTTCTTTTCTTCTCACGGGTAGTCTATATAAAAAATGAGTGAGGCATAATCTTAAGAAATCTACATTGGTCCTGCTCGGGTTATAGTTGTTCCCTGTACAAAAAGGAGGAGAAATGTTTTCTTATAAAGTTTAAATACTGTTCTTGCCAATCATGTCATTGGTTCTTTTTTTTTTAATAAGTGGTTGGTTTTGCTTTTATTACACATCCCTTCAGCGCAGGCGCATTTCTAGTGAAAATCCCACCTTGCTAAGGACCTGAACCTGCAAGTTTCAAATGTGATCTGAAGAGACTTCCTGCTCAGCATTTGGCAGGACCAAGTCCCATTTTTAATGGAGCAGTTCAGATAAGCTTGCAAAGTTTGAATGCTTATTGGAATTTCTTTATTCAGGAAACTGGGTATGAAACAGGTTTTCTTGCAAATTCAGTGTTGTTCCTGGTTTCTGTCACATCAGCCCATGCTAAAGGAGACATCCCGCACTCTTGATGCTTCTGTTCTCTGAAAACATAATTGAATGTAATATGCATCGTTAGTGAAGGACAACTTATTTTTTTCAAGTGTATTTCTGTTTAGGGTTATTATGTAAATAAGATAATGTAAATTCTAACTGTCAGTGGTCTGCAAAAAATACAGGATCTTGTACAGCAAGCATCCTGCTGTACAAGCAGGATGATTAGGATTTCCCTCTCCCAGTTGGAGGGGTTTGGTTTTGAATACTGCTGTGCGTGGCAGTGGTTTGGCAGGGTACAGGAGATGGAGATAATGGCAGCAGCTGTGGACTCAGAAACAAGCAGGTGAGGAGAGAGGCAAATGCACGAGGTGAATTTGGCCACTGGCTGAATAGAGGCCCTTTCCATGGCCAAATTATTCACTGGTGACTTGCTCCAACTCTTCTTTCTGTTGTGGTTGTAGTTTTCCACTACTTGTGTAAAACACGAATATTCTGTTAAAATTATAAAGTGTCTGGCAAAAAGCAGAAATAATCACATGGTTTGTTTCTTCTTCTTTGTTTTTTCCCCAATGTTATTCAAACCAATGAATGACTCTGACAGCACTTTGTCAAAAATTACACATCTGTGTAACCAACACAAAGGTGCCTCAGAATGTGCTCACGTGACGTTTATTCCGTAACAGCAACTCCTGCTTCTGACCATCCCTTCCCAGTCACTGTTACTGACCCCTGTGCTGCAGTTTACTCCAGCCATCCCTCAGCAGTGCTGATTTAGGTATTTACAATGCCAGCCTGGAAACTGAGACAAAGTCACTGATGTAGCCTCAGTTAAAAAAAAAAAAAAACCACACAAACCAACTACCTCTCCTCTCCTCAAAAAATAAATTCAACCACAACAAAACCAAAAAAACCCCAGACTTCCAGAGGGAGATGAAAACCACTTCCAGACAACTTTTATGGTAGCTATTCACATGAAATGTTGTGTAGCACAGTGAAAAATCTTTAAGTCTAACATAATTTTAATACAGTGATTGTATTATTGGGTAGCATACTGAGTTCAATTAAAACTTGTCTTGTTAATAAATCTTACATCATTGCTGGCTGCTGGTGTGAAGAATCCTGAGATTCTTTTGTAAGGAGGTCCAGCCTGTTCGCAACAGTGCCTCAGGAGCTGGTTGACTGATGCACAGCACAGTAAGATGATTGCATCTTACGAGGTTGACTGGAGATTGCTATCACGGGAATAAAAACTAAGTTCAAAATTACAAAAACCTAGAACCTCTAAAAGCTTATAACCCATGGAAATGACCTATTACTAACTCATTACTGCCTCTAAATAATTGTTAATTTGGTTGCCAGTTTGTCAGATTTTGAGTTGGACAAATTGCTATTGGTCTTTATCGCAAGCTCTCTTTTTGTACTGTTCCTGTACTGATGCAGCAGCCGTTGGTGGGAATCAAAACCCCCGATCCACACACAAGGACGAATATTCTTTTTTCATTATAACACTTTTGAATGCTAGGTTACCTGTGCACACATCTCTTTCCTAATGGAGCACAGTCAAAAAGGAACACAATTCTGCACAGTTGGCAAGGCTAAAAAGGAAACAGCATCTACCAAATAATACAATTGGTAGATTATCTAGGAAAATAACCCGCACACTTCTTTCATTCTAAAGAACTCTCTTACCAACGTTTTCTCATTTGATTACTGTTCATACACTTTTTTTTTTCCATGTAGTGTGTTTTATGAATCATGTCATTATTTAGAGAAACTTTTAGAAAAGAACTTGTGTCTTACATATTAATTCTTAAGTACAGAAATATAAAGATTATCTTACTGAATTAATCACTCCCTCTTAAGCCCAGCTTTGAAATGTTTCCATTACTCTTACTCAGAAGCGCAGGAATCGTAGCTAAGATGTCAATTCAGGAAAGTGTTTAAAGTAATGATAAATAAACAATAAATACCATGTAAAGATTAAAAATTACTTACCATACATGTAAAGATTAAAAATTACACTTTTAACTACTGTCTGCTTGCTTTGCAGCCTTAATACTTGGGCTATGATTCTTACTGTACATTAACATTCAGAAAGTTTTTCACCATGAACATGTAATTGTTTGTATTAGAAGCTTAACTGTTGTATGCAAAATTAGAATCATGCCTATGGGTATTTAAAATGTAAGAATAATACCAGCTAATGAGTTCAGTGTAACTAGGAAAATTACATCAGGGAGAGTATTTCAGATTTTGCAGATCGGACAAATTTATGTTGATGAGAAATATATAAGATTTAGCTCCGTAAAATTTAATGAAACCAAGCATATATTGAGGAAATGAAAGTGTACAGGCTTATTGGCTGCAATGTGTGAAAATTGGTTAACTTGATATTTTGGAGAGAAACAAAGTTCTGCTTTATGTAAATTTCTGATATTTTTCTGAAACGTTGTTACTTCTTTTGACATAAACAGTTATATAGGTTTATTTAGTAAACAAAATTTATCGGACTTGCTTTTTCTTCACAAATAAACATATTTCTTTACCAGGAGTTCATAGAGGCATATTTCTTTGCTCAAAGAACTGAGTCGTTTTGAAATACAGAAGGAAACCATCAAAGTTCCAAATGTTTTCTAGAAAAATGCTTCATTGCTTTTCTGACTGTTTTTAACTTTGTAACATCCTCTTCTGCTCAAAGATACACACATCTACTCTAAAGAATACTCATCTCATTACATTGGGTGATGTCAGCAGGCTCTAGCATTCAGGCCTGCCAAAATTCATTTGCATTCATCATCTGTCTTGCCATGTCAGCTATGATATGTATCATAGGTTTTGTTTTAGTTACTCCGAGAAGTACAACTGTTTTTCACTTTTACCCTCAATATGTGGTGTAATTGCATCCTCCAATTTCAGCGAAGTTTTGCTTAATCTAAACTGTTGGATTCTACAAATAACTTCTTGCTGAGAAAGGTATGCGATATAACATTTTAAATCTTGAGATTAATTGCAAAGAACCAAGAGGTTCAAGGTGAAACTAGGATCAGTATTTTGTCCTTCCTACTGAAGATATAGAATCTGAAAAGATTAGAATAGAATTAGTTACTTAAGTAATTATTCATTTCTTTATTTGTTAATTAACAGAATTAGCTGGAGAACTTACAGTAAAATACTGGACACCTGGAAAGTGTTTAAAAAAGAGAGATGCAGATTCAAATACATCCATGCTTTAATGAACCAGATGCAACTTTCAGGCAATCAGTGGATGCAGGAGTGCTAAAATAGAATGAGATAAAACTAATTTTTAAAATTGGACAGTTTATTCAGAGACTTAATTAAATTAAGAGCGCATGTGTGTTCTACTAGCATAGAAATAGTATAGCAAATGAACAAAAAGGTAAGCCTAATAACGTTATCCGTAGAACATCTGAAGGGAAGTAGAACAGAACAACATGTTTTAACCAAACAGCTCACAAAGCAGTCTGATATATCAAAGCTAATTAGGACAGAATCCAATAATTATAAAAGATATTTAGTTGTAAAGGGACACCCAGAAATGTTTTGTGTTATCTCTTAAGCAGATCATTGAAGGCTTCCTGTTATATTTCTTCATTACTTCTTTTCAGGAAAATCTATGACCCTCTCATGAGGAGGAGATTGAGACCTACCAGAACAATTCATTTGGCCTACTCCCAGCCAGCCCGTCTTCTGAGATAAAGCCAGGGAATAATAATAGCCAGCATGAATAGTTCTTCCAATAGCAATCTGCTCTGATTGTTGCCTGTCCACATCTTCCTCATCACGCTACACAACATAGGTTCAGAATTTTGATCCAATCAAATCTGTTGCACGTGTGCAGACAAACTTCTGAATCTATCAGGGAAGTCATCGCAGCACAAAGCTGAGCCATGAGTTTTGCCATAGCAGCAAGTTTAGGTACTTCTGGCTTAGCATAGTCTCAAATTCCCAAGGGAAAGATAGAAATCATCTGTAAGAGTTAATGTAGGGAGAAGAAGGGCTGGCACCACACTAGAAGTTTCTTAAAGTCTTTCTGTCAACACTATCTTTTGCTTTTGTATGATTTTGCATGTGGTAGTGACCTGATAGTCAGGGGCACAATCCTTAAACAAAACAACAGCAACACTTTACAGTTAAACAAAGTCTGCATAGAGTAGTCCTCCAGCTGCTTGTTGGGGGAGTCTTCCTTAGCCATGTGTACAAGAAATGGGGGAGAATAGAGATAATTAGCTAGCCTGTATCCCACACGGATGTCTAAAGGTATCACTGTTTATTTTTACACATAGATATCAGCATTTTAAAAATAACTTTTCAGCTGAACCTATTCTCATGCTCTTAGTTGCCACATGTTTTTGTCCTTTCTTGACCTTCTTCCACAGCTTTTTAATGGAAAGCACTGCACAGTTCTTGTTCTCTGCTCAGCTGTTGGATTTCTAGCTCGAATTTATCATTTTGGTGGGGGGCAACTGTGTGTGCCTCACAAGCGTGTTTTTCCAGACTTCCTCCTTGTCACACTGTAAAATTGATGCAAAGCATGTCCCGCTGTTTTTCTATGCAGAGGGAGAAATTGTATAATCTCTCTAGAACAGATGCTTCATTGCCACTTGACCTGTCTATTATCCACAGTTCTTAAGTCCTGTCCGTAGGTAATCTTACTTTTTAATGAAAAGTGTTTCAGTCTAGAAAAAGGCAGATAATGTTCATGTGTTTTTCATGTGGGTTTTTGCCCCTGCTTTATTTCAATTTATTCTTCAATAATGAAGCAACAGAATATAATATTGGAAAATCAGTTCGTTTTCTGAAATGAAGCAAACTTTATCCAAGCTCAAAATCCTGACAGTCAGCTCTAACATTTGCAAATACACACTGAAGAAAAATATTTTGACATCTAGGCTGTCAGATAATCTGTCAGTAACAGTTATATCATTCAGGGAGATAAATTATAACTTCCAGAGTAATTTATTGGGAAAATAATACATTTACTGCAGTGAAATACCCTACTGGATGCTAGAAAAGTTACTTTGCATTTTTGCAGGGGAAGCAGTTGGCTTCAGAATATGGGTTATTCTCTGTGACAGAAGTACAGAAAAATAAATACTTGCCAGAAGTCATCAACGAAGAGTTCATACCTGCAAACAGCAGTATGTTCACATAAATTTAGGAAGCACTGGAACCTGATGCTGAAGGATATAATGCATAGAGAAAAGGGAAGGAGTGCTCGGGATCATACTCCTTACAGAAGAGGCTCCTGGAGCACAAAGGGTCATACACAAAATGCTTTACTTGGAATAATTTTTAAAAGCCAGAGAAGTTCTTAGCACTGTTTTGCTGTGCCTGGAAAAAACGGTGCTGTCTTTGGGCAGAGGTGTTTCCTGGCATGATGCAATGACTGCTCTGTAGAGCTTTCACAGCTGTTGGTTTTATATCTTCCCATTTTTCTTCACTTACATTTTTCATTTTTCTTTGTCTGTTAAAAAATTGTCTTGTTTCTGTAGAGAAATGTTTGAGCATTATGTGTCATGACGGTACTAATCATTTCCAAAGTGCTCAGAGGATTAAAGCCCGGGTTTTGTCAGCTTGCATAGTGCTCTTAGATGGTATCAGACTGAAGCTACATAGCGTGTCTGCTTCTAATCTGACAGAATTTGTGTCCCATCCTAATGGACACATAAAATGTAAGTAATAATTTTGGCTTCTTGGAAAGAAAAAAAAAGTTTTCTTATGCATTTTATAATGTAATTAACAAAAACTACATTTGTTACCCTACTTATGGCTATTGTTGACAATGATGACTATAAAAGCCATGATTTTGCAAGGGTAAGCAAGACCAGGTCATATCGGAAGATTGGCAACTTTAAAGATTTTTCAGCACTGAAAGAAAGGTGTTTGTAACACAGGCAATCTCAGCTTCCAAATTCTTCTTAACACTGTCCCTAATTAGTCAACCAAGTCTCATTGGAGCTTACCTTTCCCCTGATGGTTAATACCACTGGCAGGGCTCCGTCAAGCTGCTTCTTCCAGAGTCTTTTTTTTTCACTGCTTTTCCTGATGCAGGAGATGTTTTCTCTTTTAAGACAGGCTAAGCCATTAGATTCAGTTGGTGAAATTTACTCTGAGTTTCACGTGTTCTGATTCACTTGTTAGAAATTACAAAATAAAATGTGTAAGACACGATCTTAGACTGTTACATCTCACCACATCTACATCAACATTTTATTCTGATGCAATTTTTAGTGGAAAGACAACAAATTGTTGGGAAACTTTCTTGTTTTATTAATTTCATTCATCTCCAGTGAAACTAAAAAAAGAAAAGTTGCCATAGTCATCTTTATTTATCCTCCTTATTTGTTCTACATTTCTTCTTGTTTTTCTGAGGCAAAACAGAAGAGGGTGAAAGAGAAGGCTTAGGGTGAAAAGAGGAAAGGAAAGGGTAGAAAAAAAAAGCAAAATCAAGGAGAAAATAAAAAAAAAGTTATGATACTTTTTCATGGAAACTTCTAACTTGAAAAAATATCCTTTTTAGAGGGTCTACAGTTATTATGTATGGAGTAACAGTAGTTTTGTGTTTTCAAAAAACATCTCTACCATTTCTAATGTCAATCAGCCACCAAGGTCAACTGAGGAGAAATTACACAAACTTTAGGCACTGTATTAGCCCATACTTATTATGTTTTAAAATATTTCATCTGAGTTAACAAGATGTGCATATGGTATCTGAGTTACCAGACTGAAGGGCTGTAGCCTTTAGCCTTCTTCTGTCTCCTCACAGTCGTATTTCACTCACAGTCTTCCTGCATCAGACTTAGATTATCAGCCCTTTTTTGTCAATAAAGCATCCAGCATATTAAAATGTTTTTGTATAAATTAAAATCATAACAAATTTGAGCCCATTTCAACTAAAAAAAATAATAAACTTTTTTTCAAAATCACAGAATCATGGAATAGTTTGGGTTGGAAGGGACCTTCAAAGGCCATCCGGTCCAACCCCCCTGCAAGAAGCAGGGACATCCCCAACCAGATCAGGTTGCTCAGAGCCTCATCCAACCTGGCCTTGAACGTTTCCAGGGATGGGGCATCCACCACCTCTCTGGGCAACCTGTGCCAGTGCTCTACAACTCGCATTGTAAAAAATTTTCTCCTAATATCCAATCTAAATCTACCTCCCTCTAATTTAAACCCATTACTGCTCGTCCTATCACAACAGGCCCTACTGAACAGCCTCTCCCCATCTTTCCTGTAGGCCCCCTTGAGGTACTGGAAGACCGCTATCAGGTCTCCCTGGAGCCTCCTCTTGTCCAGGCTGAACAGCCCCAACTCTCTCAGCCTGTCCTCATAGGAGAGGTGCTCCAGCCCTCTGATCATCTTTGTGGCCTCCTCTGGGCTTGCTCCAACAGATTCACATCCTTCTTTTGGTTGGGGGCTCCAGAGCTGGATGCAGTACTCCAGGTGGGGTCTCATGAGAGTGGAGTAGAGGGGCAGAATCACTTCCCTCAATGTGCTGGTCGTGCTTCTTTTGATGCAGCTCAGGATGCGGTTGGCCTTCTGGGCAGGAAGTGCACATAAATCGTAGCCAATTTTAAAAATAAGCCATTTAAGATTTTTTAAATGTATTGTGGATGTAGTCGTGATTTATTTGCAGTCAGTTATTTTTGTATATATTGAAAAAAAGTTTCTAACTTGCATTTCATAAATCAGATTTTTCTGTATTCAAAGCACATGTCAAAAAATAGTATCTAAACAACATGCCAGCTGACTTCTCCATGTGGCAGCTTGTAAACAAAAATATTTGAGGACTGCACGTTTGTGACATGATGACATGTAATGCAATGTACAAACACCAGTTATTTGGAAGTATCCTGTTCCCCTGCAATGAAAATAAAATGATAAATCATGCTTGCATGCTGTATCATTGTTCAGCTGGTGGAACTTTCCAAATTCAGGTGGTACTGTTTTTTTTTCCAAATAGATATACTGACATGTTAAATATTTTATTGGTGACCTCTCTTTGCATCAGAGTGATACGTCAAAACTGACATGGTGTTTTGTGCATTTATCTTTAAGCTATTTGGATTTTTTTTCCCTCCATGTTAATTGTGTTTCAGAGACAAATCCTGGTTGTACTGAAATCAGTAAAACATTTTCCAATAAGTTCAGTGGGATCAGAAATCAGCTGTCAGAGGACAGGGGAAGAATACTGCTGCCTGCTGAAGCTGATCTAAAACCATGTTGTTGCCAAATGGGGAAGTCATGTTTGTGCTTCCACTGATGGCCATATTGCTGGTTGCATCTTTCACGTAGACCTAGCGATCATGTGGCTGTGCAGAAAGCAAGATCAGCTTGGTGATTTTCATAAAGTTCAAAAAGGCCAAGTGCAAGGTCGTGCACATGGGTCGGGGCAATCCCAAGCACAAATACAGGCTGGGCAGAAAATTGATTGTAAGCAGCACTGAGGAGAAGGACTTGGGGGTACAGGTGGATGAGAAGCTCAACATGAGCTGGCAATGCGCCCTTGTAGTCCAGAAGGCCAACCGCATTCTGGGCTGCATCAAAAGCAGCATGGCCAGCAGGTCGAGGGAGGTGATACTGCCCCTCTACTCTGCCCTGGTGAGACCCCACCTGGAGTACTGCGTCCAGCTCTGGAGCCCCCAACCAAAAGAAGGATGTGAATCTGTTGGAGAAGGTCCAGAGGAGGGCCACGAAGATGGTAAGAGGGCTGGAGCACCTCTCCTATGAGGCCAGGCTGAGAGAGTTGGGGCTGTTCAGCCTGGAGAAGAGGAGACTCCGGGGAGATCTGATAGCGGTCTTCCAGTACCTCAAGGGGGCCTACAGGAAAGATGGGGAGAGGCTGTTCAGTAGGGCCTGTTGTGATAGGACGAGGGGTAATGGGTTTAAAATAGAGGGAGGTAGATTTAGATTGGATATTAGGAAAAAAAATTTCACAATGCGAGTTGTAGAGCACTGGAACAGGTTGCCCAGAGAGGTGGTGGATGCCCCATCCTTGGAAACATTCAAGGCCGGGTTGGACGGGGCTCTGAGCAACCTGATCTGGTTGGAGATGTCCCTGCTCCTTGCAGGGGGGTTGGACTAGATGACCTTTGAAGATCCCTTCCAACCCAAACCATTCTATAATTGTATGATCCTATCCGCCTGAAGAGTATCACAGGAAAGAAAAAAAATTATTCATCTTGTGATAACTGCTAGGGCAAACAGTGTCAGCTATTGTTCCCATAATACAGGTTCTAAACTGTGAATCAACATCTGCGAGATATTTAAATTCAATATGACAAGAAATGAGAACACAAAATGCACTACTGCTAAGATATTTTAGTTCATGAAAACCAAAACAAACAGGCTGAGTCTTGTGGAGAAGATGTAAAGGCACATTATTACATTTTTCCAATATGAATGCAGCTGGAAAAAGCTAAGGAAAATTACGTTTAAAGCACAAAAGGCTCAACAAGATATAGGAAGAAAACTAGAATGACCCAAAAGTAGTTGTTATCTGACTGAATGGCTATTTAAATAGGCATTGCAGCACAGCATCTTTCAAGCAGTGCTGAGGATCATCAACAAGCCTAACGTATTAGTACATCATAAAGTACCATGCCTGAAAGTAATTTAAAAACTCCAAGTATTTTTATTATTACTTAGTCAATGATGTAGATTCTGTTAACATTTTATTAATTTTTTGTTTGTTGTCAAGCCTGCAAATATATTAAACATTTACAGGATCCTCTATAAAATTATTTCTTGTGGTTCTTTTGCTACGACATCTAGTGAAATAGTTTGCACTTATGTTTATGTGTCTTGTTATTTTTTGTGCCACATTAATTTTTGTGAAATCAAGAAACACCAGATAAGAAAAGTACCATTAGTGAACTGTAAAAGATCATAGAATCATAGAATGGTTTGGGTTGGAAGAGACTTTCAAAGGTCATCTAGTCCAACCCCCCTGCAAGAAGCAGGGACATCTCCAACCAGATCAGGTTGCTCAGAGCCCCATCCAGCCTGGCCTTGAATGTTTCCAGGATGGGGCATCCACCACCTCTCTGGGCAACCTGTGCCAGTGCTCTACAACTCGCATTGTAAAAAATTTTTCCTAATATCCAATCTAAATCTACCTCCCTCTATTTTGAAACCATTATCCCTCGTCCTATCACAACAGGCCCTACTGAACAGCCTCTCCCCATCTTTCCTGTAGGCCCCCTTGAGGTATTGGAAGACCGCTATCAGGTCTCCCCGGAGCCTCCTCTTCTCCAGGCTGAACAGCCCCAGCTCTCTCAGCCTGGCCTCATAGGAGAGGTGCTCCAGCCCTCTGATCATCTTCGTGGCCCTCCTCTGGACCTTCTCCAACTGGTCCATGTCCTTCTTGTGTTGGTGACTCCAGAACTGGACGCAGTACTCCAGGTGGGGTCTCACCAGGGCAGAGTAGAGGGGCAGAATCACCTCCCTCGACCTGCTGGCCACGCTCCTCTTGATGCAGCCCAGAATGCGGTTGGCCTTCTGGGCAGGAAGTGCACATAAATCGTAGCCAATTTTAAAAATAAGCCATTTAAGATTTTTTTTTTTTAATGTTTTTGTATAAATTAAAATCATAAGAAATTTGAGCCCATTTCACCTAAAAAAATAATAAACTTTTTTTTCAAAATCACAGAATCATGGAATAGTTTGGGTTGGAAGGGACCTTTAAAGGTCATCTAGTGCAACCCCCCTGCAAGGAGCAGGGACATCTCCAACCAGATCAGGTTGCTCAGAGCCCCATCCAATCTGGCCTTGACATTATTATATTTCTGTCTTCTTTTTTTTTTTGGTAGTTGAAATGTTCTTTTGCTGCTTTTTAAAGTCTGACTATCTTCCTAGTGGACTTTTTGTAATTCATACTTACTTGTTTAATTGATAAATAGTTTTGCATACAATTTTGTATTCCCAGTTGTGCATCCTTTGCATAGCTAGTTTTGTAATTACTTCAAAAGAAGAAAACAAACTTGAAAAGCTGAATAAACCTATCTAGTTACATGACTACCAAATAGAGAAACACAGGATTAGTCAGTGAAGTGAACGTGGCAAGTGAAATATAGCTGGGACTTCAGTGGAACATTTGGCAATGCGTCATTCAGTTTTACATAGATCAGTAAAGGTTACCTGGACTACAAGCATTCTCCTAAAGCAAGGAAGAGGATAAATGTCTCAGACTGGAAGGAACACTGGGAGACATGGGGCACTCTTCTGTCCCATTTGGTATCTTGATAAGTTGTTTAGCAAAAAAGGAAGTTAATTATTATCAATTAGCATGAGTTCTAACATGCAGACACCAGAGACGAATGCAATAATGCCAATGCAGGACTGAAAAGAGCAAATGACCGAACTCTTGGCCAGGTGTGACTTAGTGCTGGTAAGGCAGTGTGATCAAGAACTGTTCCAGGGGAGGGACAAATCTGGATGACAGAAATGCTGAACAAAACCTAGAAGTGGCATCGAGCAAGCACATACAGCAAAAGACCAATGCAATTTTGAATAGCAGAGATACGACCTAAGAGACCAACGTGTGTTGCTGCCTTCTCACAAGACTTTTGCAATCACATTTGAAATGCTGATTTCAGTTTCATCTCAATAGCAGAAAAATAACTAGGGGATTTACAAAAGCACAGAAAACTGACAGGGAGATTAAAAGATATGGTTTAAACAGCAAGATGTAAAAAAAACTCAAACAGATGAACTGTTACTCATTATCTTAATTAACAATCTCTGGAGGAATGGTGTGGAGTTAGGAAGCTCCCTAAGGTTTGGATCCCAAGGTGTGACATTATATGTTTACAGTTTCAGAGATTAAAAATTGTCAGCATAAAAAGGGAATATTGATCATGTTTATTGTGCTTCCTGGATATGCCATTCCCAAAGTTTGCTAGATGCTCGTGTGTTCTTCTAAAACAGGTTTAAATATTCAGGATTGATATATGCAATTGAAATATGCAAGCTGAGGAAGCCTTACAACATTAAGAAGGGAAGTAGAATGCAACTCAATAGATAAAAAAAAAAAATAGATTAAATTTTAAAAAAATGAGATCCAGATTAATTATTAGCAAACATTTAGTTACTGATGTCTACATGGCAGCATAAATCACTTCTTTGAACACTTAAAACTAGGTAGGAAAAGACATGAAAAAATCAGTGATTAACTCTGTATTGGTTGGATGTGTTAGGATGACTAATAGAATAGATTTTTAATATCTAAAATCTGTCCTGCATCCAGGAAGATGAAACTACATATACATGCATGCAAGGGATACCAGAATTTGACCCTATAATTGGTAAAATCCAATAACTTCAATTTGGCAAGACAATCCTAAAGTATTCCATGCTTCATGAGAATGAAGACTATAGATACGTCATGTATTTATTTTTAAATAAATGGGAAACAGTAAATCTTCCTGTATTCTTAAATGCTCATAAATCATTGTGATTTACTGTGCCAGTCTTATTTTTCAGTCCTGCCATCTATTTCAGTTCAGTTTAAAGGCTGTACATACGGAGAGACTGACTACAAGATTTTCAACCTCTGGAAATCCAAATCTGATGGAAAAAAATTTTGGGATGCCCAGCTTACCACTTTATCTACAGGAAGAAGTGGCAGCGCTTTTAACCGGGATATAGCTATACCTTTGTATAAAGATGTATGTTGAGGATTCACTGTAAGGAAGGCAAATGAGAGGGGTCAATGGTAGCATTTTGCGTAGTTTTAATGCTGTGGAGGTGGGTAGCTGAGCTGGAGGTTACCCTGTCATAAAAGGGGACCACGAAGCACACAAACCCGGTCATTAGTTAGTACTTCTGCTGACCAGAGTGCTGGGAGTGAATAGGGAGACCGGAGCAGAATTTCAGCTTTATACTGTGTTTTCTATAAAAAGCTCCCTTTTAATGTCTCTCTCAGTTTCATTCTGCTCATTTTTCATATCAAAGCTAAAACTTTCTTTCTCTGCAATTCCTCCATTTCACATCAGTTTGCAGCAGAGAGAATTAACTCTTCCAAACCAGGAGTCGATAACATCTTGCTTCAGGAGGTGCCTAATCACTGTGACGAATTGTCCTAAAAAACCACAGACCTTTACAGATGACATTTTCATTTGCAGTAAGTTGAAGATGGGTTTAGCAAACAGCTGCTTTCCACAACAGCCAGGATTAGTCACCTTACTCTTATATCAAGCATAAAGTAGTTATTTTATATGGGGAATTATGAAAGAGCCAAATAATTCTGGATTATTGATCTATTTGTCTGCTGGGAGGTTGTGAGTGAAAAATCTTTTGCTTTGTTGTTCTTAACTCAAATGCCATTAGTGTACAGGTTACTCTAGGATCACTACAAAAGAAATTGATATAGTGCCCACGGTGCTGAAAAAAATGTTTCTTTTCCAAATAAAAACAAATGGAAGTTAATATAGAAAAAAATGTGATGTTTGGTAACTGAGAAGCCACAATGTTTTACAGTAGCAACATCAATCAAAAGCTGCTTTAAAACCTTGTAGAATTGTACTTAATACTTCAGATGTAAACAGCCTAACTACAGTCTAATCAGTAATTATTTCTCCTGTCTTCTGAAAGATTTGTTGGACTTACTTTCTTTGACTATCATCATAAAAGATAGACTAGCTCAATTTTAGGTATGGTATAAATATGCTTTTTCTGATTTCACAATAATTGCCTGTGGTTGTTTAATTTGTCACTGTGATTGAGATCTTTCCTCATTTACACTTCCAAAGTCCTATTGAGTTGATGTAACAGTAATGTATTGTGTAACTATGAAAATTAGTGCAGAGTATGACGCAGTAAATGCCATTTGCAATAAAAAGTGGAACATAATTTGCCTTTATTTGTGCCCAAGTAATTGAGAGTGCTTTGTAGTAATGTCTACAGTAAGTTTGTCTATATTTAGAAAAACAACAATGTATCTTTTCTTATCATCAATAAGAAACTGCGGAAATCTTCCAGCTCAGTGCAGGCGTTTACAGCTTTTTGCCTTTCTCCTGACTTAGGTTGTGCCAGTTTGCATAATGGATGCGTCGCCTTCCAGCACCCACCTTTCAGGGGTGCCCAGCTGAAGCCCTTGAGTGCACCTGCTTCCCTGGATAACATCACGCTCCCGCTACATCCCCTGTTTTGCTCCTCTACTGCACTTTGCTTCCTGTTTTAATGTTTTTCACCTGAAGAGCAGAAATGTTTTAGCTTTTTAATTTTACTACTTTTTTAAAGAATTTGTCATTCATTTCTCTTTATGGCCTAGTAGAGCTAAATGTCCATTTGAAACCAGGTCAGAAGGTGTTTTGGAGCTGCAAACCATAGGGTCCTGCACTGGATTTCCTGACCAGTTCTATGTGGCCGTGCTCACAGGCAACTACTGGGATGCAGCACCATGCCTGACTGGGCTGTCCTTCGTCAGGTAGCCGCCTGTGGGGGTAGGCAGAAAATTTCTTTAAATAAAATTTGTTCAGTGTAAGTTAGAAGCAATTTGTTTTCAAAATCCCCCTTTCTTGGTGCGTACGTCTGTATTTAAACCCAGTAACAGGATGGGAGGGACTGCTGAGTAACGGTCACAGTTACTCGGCCCAGAAGAGCCTCTGCCGGAGGTGGGCACATGTGCGGGCCTGTGCCCTGGGGAGCTGTACAAATCTGGGAGCGAGGAGGGGGACCAGGACCGAGTCCATATCACCCATCAAAAGGGGAAGAGGCACGCCACGCTACTAGACCCAGAAGGGAGGGCAACTCACTAGGTAATCCTGGAGGCCCCTCAGAAAGTGGGTCTTGGGGGTAAAGAGAGACTAGAGACTTCTGGGAGACAGAAACATGAGCGGGTACAATGGTTTGTGTTGGAGAAAAGGGCTAGACCTCACAGATATGGGTGTGGTTTTTGTATGTGTGTTTGGGGTGTCTTTCCCTAAGTGCTCTGAATATCTCAAATGGTCTAGGAGAGACGAGAGGACTTAAGAACCATCTTAGGCCGCTGGATGCACCTTCTGAGATCCAATGTTCACATCCTTCAGTTTCTCCACGATAGACCTTTCTTTACATAGCTACAGTGGACAACCTGCAGTCTGTGCAAACTGTGCTCATTTCCACCACCTGCTTTGAGCAGTCCCCTGCCTGGAAACTGCTTCTGTGTTTTACCTACTTCCACATGAGCCCAAGTGATTAAATGATGGCCCTTGGTTTCTCTCTGAAGATCAATCACATGCTTCCATTCCTTATTTCAAAATTATTATTGCTTGGGAAACCTCCATCACAGTGTAGTGCTAGATACAGACCTCAGCACTGTGCAGGAATCTCAGTTAAGAACTTAAAGACATTTTGCAAAATACTATTCAAATTCTTTTGATGTCAGCATAAATTAATATACAGAAGAGAAAAGGCATGATCCTGTATGTTAAACACTGTTTGTACAAGACTGCCCTTTAGCAAACACCTTTACTCCGAGCAGACTGTGTTGCCGCTGTCTGTGTAAGGCATTGAAGGACTTTTTTATAGACTTTCTTGGAAAGAAATAAAAATTTGTATCTCATTTCCTCTTTATTCTGTGGAAGATGCCATTTATTGTGTAAACAGAAAGCAGCTGTTTGCAGCACTAGACATTAAACTAGGAACTCTTTTAAAAGATTTATGTTAACTAAGAGCATTTAATAAGTTCACAATGTGAGTGCTAATGAATGAGTTTATTTTAATATCTGTCACATCTCACTGTAGAAACATCCTGGTGTTTTGTCTACCCACAGTTTAATTTTACTATCATTTGACATTCCCAGTAGGCAAGGTCAAAAGTAAACTGGGCTAGCCCATATTACCGATCCAGATAAAAGGAAGAAAGAGAACCCTGGGATAAATCTGAGCCAGTCGAGAGGACAGCGAGATGCCTGAACCCGAAGCAGCACTCTCCGGCTGCTGAGGATGAAGCACAGCATCACCTACCCCACCTCAAAAGTATGACTGAGTGGTCAAGACAGGCACTCGCTGGAAGCAAGCACAGTGAATTTCAGGCTCAGAAAGGGAGCCATGGGAGTGAAAAACAAGGAGGGAGAATGGGCGTCAGATTTTCTGGCCTCTTGGATTTGCCAGTCCGGCTTGCCAACTGGGGAAGTCCCCTGTTCCCTGCTTCTTTATGCTCATTCCCCGCCTGGCTTTGTGTGGCGAGGCAGCAACGTTGTTAATTGAGGGACAAATCTGAATTCTTGGTTCTTAGTAACCTAACTTTGCCTTTGACGAGTAATTAAAAATGGACAAACATGCACCCGCGTGTTAAAATACAGCAGTGCATTTATAAGTGTAATTGAGCTGTGATTAATTCCTCACATTTAATTACAAACTAATAAAAATCCATTACAGGGCAATGAATGAATCCTGCTGGGAGCAGGCCTGTATCTCCTCTGTTCTGCATAACCTGTTGCCACATCCAGCTTTGCAAAGAATGGGCAAACGCCAACAGGACGATTGGCAGTATTTCATACCTGCGTTGCACATGTGAAAGCGACAGTGCAAGCTGTAAGAACATTTAGCGTGAGGATACCAGCAGATCGTACAAGTCTTTTACGTACACTTCTGCCCCTGCAGGATAATGGCATTTCGTCTGTGCCTGAGGTAAAGAGAAACTTGCTTTTCTCTCCTTTCCTACCAAACAGACGCTACAGGGACAGATGGATATTATCTTCTTGCTAGTGGCATGAAGGCAGCATGTCCGATATGGATTACCCCAGAATTATCCTTCTTGACAAATAGGTTATGAAACCATCACTTAGTCTCTTGGCAGGTTCCAACCCTGCCTTCACCCAAGGAGCCCTGAGCAGCTGCTGCCCTCTCTGCCACTGACTGTAGGTATGCATTTTCCTTTCCCTTTGCTGCCCTGCGCATTTCAGGGGTTTTCAAACCCATCTGGTGCAAGGTGTGTGACTGCACAGACCAAGCACAGTTAGCGCCTTGATCTGCTCTTTGTCGGGTTAGCTCAGTTAAACACAGCAGCACCTGCCAGAGCCACAACCCATCTGCATGCGGCTCTAGCTAAGAAGTTCTTCTGAAATACTCCTTCTGTGCTAAATATACTGATTCCCTGATGGCATCTTGCACCATTTGCTCCTGCCCCCAAATTCGCGCAATGGTAGCATCCAGTTTTGCTCCTCTAACATTTGAGGAGGCAGGGAATGGCAGAAAGAGGGGGGGAAATGTATTTTTAGCTCCATTTATTGCATTTTAGTACGATTGCTTTCTGGTTTAAAAGGAAATGTAACTGAAACCCAATGTGGTTTTGGAGTAAGGAAAATGTTAGATAAAAATTAACATTTTAAAGCAGGGAAATTATTTGTGAATTAAAATACTTTCTTCTTGTGGCTTTGCAGAATCACCTTCCCTTTGCCTGCAAGGTAACCAGAACAATTTTCAGGCCAAACCAATATTTGAATTCTTGTTCTTCCCAAAGAAAATTAGTGGGTGCCTTTCTGTCTAGGAGCTAAACCAGAGATGTGCCCTAGGGTTTAGCTGCAGTTCAGCTTTGGGGAGGCCACCATCCCTCCATCCTGCTGCGGTGCAGACACAGGGAATCACATTATACGGCCGTTGTTACAATACCTGCCTTCCCAGGGATCATAGCAGAAACATAGTCTACAGCAAATACAACTTCGTAACGGAGGGATCCACTGCTGTGTCTCCAATTGGCTGTTCTGGTTAGTACAACCCAAAAGGAAACACTGGGAATAGTCAACAAGAAAATACCCTGCAACAAGCTCAATGTCGCTTTTTTTTTTTTTTTTTTTTTTATTTTTTTTTAAGTTGCTTGTCTTTTTGCTATGACACCGCCAACTAAGGGAGAGGTTCTTTGGTTTGATTAACAAATAGGAACAACAACATTATAGTCACTTTCAGTCTTTTGGGCAACTGGAGCTGGCAACATAAGTGTCCCATACCAAGCCAAGCAAGGAAGGGCTCTAACAGATGCCTGGTGAAAAAAAAAAAGAGAGAAAAACTGCTGTGTCTTTTCTTGATGCATTTCCCTGCACTGCATCCCTTTTGGGGGCACAGTGGCTTTCAGCTCTGATCCCTTCTGCGACCCACTGGCAGCACAGCAATACAAGCTGCAGTGCTGGCATGAGGAAGGGCCAGGAAGCTCCAGAGAAGGGTTGGGAGCACGCGGCTGTTCTGGGCGGGCAGGCACCGCATGGGCTGGCTTGCCTGATGGAAGCCCAGCTTTGTGATGCTGTGTCCCAGGTTCTCAGCTTCATCTCACCGAGAGCACGGAGACTCATGATTTTGGTCCTCTGAAGACAGAGGTTTCCAGTTAGACATCTGCAGTACCCCGTGATGGCGGTGTGAAAATACCCCAGCATGGCCTGACTCATTTTTTAAGTCTATTGCACTTTAACATAATTAACCTGGATCAAAACCAAGGCACAGCTTCCAATTCCTCCACTCAACAACCATGCCAGAGTTCATTCACACCAACTTTCAAACCTCATGCTATGACCTTATGATATACCAAAAGCCAATGATCAGCAAAAAGTATTTCTGCAGGCCAGGAAACCTGGAGCAGGAAGTCCCACAAAGGAATCCTTCAGAAAAAACTTACCTATTATTATTTTGTTCATCTAAGGTATCTAGCTAACCCTGATCACTATGGAGATTTTCATTGTTTAAATCATTTATCCTCTTAAATTCTTTGTGAGATATGTGGCAGATAAGGCATAGAGACCCCCACCTAACATGATGTAGGAGGTCTGAGACAAAATACCACCTGAACCCAAATCCCAGACTCTGGCTTTGACTACAGGGCCAGCTTCCTCTACAGTCTTGCTGGATTATGGAGATAAATAAACAGTTCATTTCATCAATAATCTAATAATATAGATTTTACATTATATATACTTTTATATACACAGACACACACAAAATAGAAATGCATGTACATTTATTTCAAGTATATTTATAGCCTAATGTAATTTATATAATATATACATGGTTTATGTAACATTTAAATCATATATATGCATATGTTTTCAAAGGGCATTACTATGACACTTAGTATGACATGTTGTCTCTCACCACATAATTAATATTTTCTACTTTCCCTCCCTGTTCAATTCTTACTGCAACCCACAAGAAAGCAACTTCATCAGTAACTTATTTTGGCTGACATGCACCTATAAATGTGTAGCATTTATTTGCCATATTGCTGCTCACAAAATGTTGCCATGCTATTGCACTCCTTGTTTAAAGTTCTCCTCTAAAGGGCTCTCTGCAAGGGCTGTGTAGGAGGCTTTGCAGCAGGGAGGTTTGAAATTGTTTTTCTGAAAATTATTCTGAAAAGTCCTTTTCAAGGTCTTGGCCAGCTGCACAGTTATTTTCCTCTTTTCATTTTCTTTACTTCTGTAGCACTGAATACAGGTCCCTATCTAATATTTTATATATAAAATATATAGTTAAATCTCTACCATATACTTTCCTCTTTAGCAGCTTTTAGTGCACTGAGGCACTTGCAGTGATTTTCCTTTGGCCAGTGCAGTCCCTTAGAGACCAGACAATTTAGGGACCAATTTTACCACCATTACACTCATCGCACGTTCCTTATATTGCATGTAGTGCCCCAGATGTCAACAGGTCGCTCATGTTTATGGAGTAAATTGATACCACCTATGTCAAAACCTAGTCTTCAGCAGTTGTCTCTTGTTCACCTGCAATGCCAAAGAGCATCACAAGGTATCTCCACAAATTCTAAACAGCCAGCATCAATACAGCTACCGGTCTCCCAGCAAAAAAAATTCCCTCCAGTTTTGACCACAGTCATGGAAAGGACAACCAAACCCCCCAGCATGGGTAGTCTGCAGTAGAGGTAAAGCACTAGATGTTGACTTGTAGCCCACTTTTTTTACCAAATATTGCAAAGTAGGTGTTTCACTGGGTTGGCAACCAGGAGTTTGGTCCTACACACCTAATGGATAGGAGTCAAATGGCCCACTAGTGAAAAATCCTCGTCTGCTTCAAACTCTGCCTGTTCCCTTCTTCATGGATGTCACAAGTATCCTACACAAAACAGCACCGACCTGGTTTCTGCACACCCCCCAAGGTGATTCAGCCATCTGAGCAGCAACCCTTTCCTAAGACCAGTCACCCAGGAAACCTACCTGTGCTCAACAGTTCTTGCAGGATCCATCCTCAGTCATGCTGTGGCACAACGCATTTCACATGAAGACAGGAGCAGCCTTTAAGTTTTCGCCTACATTGACATATATGTGAAAAAGTGGGTACTTTCCCTTGTTCCAGGCACTTTGATTGTAAATCCATAGAGAACTTGAGTAAACATAACTTTCTTAGTACGTTAAAAAGTTCAGACTGTGGAAAGAAGACATTTCTGAGAAACAGATTTTAGTCTTTGAAATAATTAGACTGAGCTGAACAGATTTTTGGCATTATTTGTAAGCCAGTCATTGTTCCGCCTTTGTACTTAGAAGAGCAATTATGACTCCTTTGGAAACATCCTTAGTTGAACTCTTAAAATAATAAAAACACTCCTCCATAAGACCACATCAACATATGGTTTTCGTAACGACAGCACAAACAAATCACCCACTCATCAAATGCATTTAGGAAGAAGACAGGAACAAACAAATTTTCTAAAGATTACTTACTGGTCCTGATCAATCAGAAAAAAAAACCCAAACTCTAAACTGCATTCAGGAACTGCCTATGGCATATAGAATACACATAAAATATGCAAAATACAAATAAGCAAAAACATAAATACTACCAGACACGGCAAAGCAAAGTTCATAGATAATATACTGTGAAGTTTTATTTCAAAAATACTGAGCTGCTTGTGCACAGCTTTATGATCCTCTCACCAGTTTACTTTTTAACTGTGGTGATACATCATGAGCAAGCAAGAAAGAGATAAGGTACATCCACACTAGTGATCATTATCAGAACATCCTCCCTGGTTTCAGCAGCTTCCTGGTAACTCCAGGGTGAGTTCCCAGCTGACCAAGAGCTGGTGGGTGATGTACCTCCCTGCTGTAGTTCCCTCTGGTAGATGCTGCTGCATGGTGACTACATGTGTGTTAACTATTTTGAGATTCATGGGCCCCTGTCACCTTTCCACAGCTCCAGCCAGCTCTGTGGTGCATGCTGACGAGTTAGTATCACTTCAGAGAAGCAGAGTCCAAAGCACATCTATCTAGGCCTATCTAGAGCTTAATGCTAATACAGAAAATACCTGGCAACATAAGCATCTGCACTTTCCAGGAGACTGGTCTTGGGGCAGTCCTGAAAGCATCCGCGTCTTTAGAAATGTGGAAGTTGAGGTAAATGAACAAAGGAAGTCATCCCTGATCATACCTCACGTAATATGTAGAAAAGTATATGCACACACACAGACAGAAGGTCTTTTCACAGCTTCAATTTTCTCACCACTTTTGAGCACCTTTTAGGTACTAGTCTGGTTTTTCCAGAGCCTGGAAGGACTCCTCCTTTGGATCATGACATCTGTCTCTCTGCTTACTACATCGTTTTATGCATAAGCTGGAGACTTATGCTTCTCCATAACCTCTTCCTCTGTCAGGCGACATACAGATGAGTCCTCCTGTGTGACCTATGTCCGCACAGCGCACGTATGGCTTCCTGGGGCTGAGCACCAAGAAACAACTTGGCTGCTGGCAGCGGCCACAGCAGCTTCCACGCAACTCCCCGTGAAAACTTCAACCAGACCTTGGTGCACAAGGTGAAAGGGAGCAAACATTCCACATTCAAAATGGAGCTTGCCATCTGACAAATACCCAGAAAGATACTGGTATGAATCAGAATTAAATAGAATTTTAAAAATTATCATAAGCAGATTCCTCCAAGAAGAGATCCTCAGTATGAAAAAGATTTTTTAAAATCATCATAAGCAGATTCCTCCAAGAAGCGATCCTGCCAGCATTTAGTTCTTGTTTGCCCTCTTCCAAGTGAGTATGTGTTTTGTGACTATAAGAACAGACTAAAAGACTCTACATGCTAGTTTTGATTCCAGCTCGAAAGTGGACCAAGCAAATCTTCCACACTTCTTGTCCTCCTCTGAGTAACTCTAGATGAGACTGCATGAGAACACTAAAACACTGATGGCTGAACTGGAGTCCTTGCTACCACGCTCTCACTGTTGCTGGAGCCTGTAGGACTGGGCAGATGGTATTAGCGCTGAGAAATATAAGGCAACAAAAACTTCTGTAGACAGAGCAAGAGCCTCTTGCTTGTGGTCAACGCAATGAGTTCACGGCAGGAAGAGAAACTAAGTTTCCTCCAATCCCTACCTATGCCCTGCCATTTTCAGGTTCAATCAGACTCAAGATTGCTACTGCTACAGATGTTCAGCTCAGAATTATGTCCCAAATAGCTTCAGCAGAAGGGGCTGCCTCTGTCCTGCCACATGCTGAAAGCTCTGCATGGTAGTGCTTGGTCTTCTTTAGGGGGGCATTGCTCTCACTCTGCAAAAATCATTGTCAAGTCCTTGGAGAGACCGTAAGTGCCGAAGATGATCAGTGCTGATGAGTCACGGTGCGTGGAATACTTCCATTTAAAAAAAAATAATGAAAATCAAGGGGAAAATGTGAACATTATCTGTCTTTGAGTATCTTTATCAGAGGCAATGGCTGCTTTCAATTTTTGTCAAACTATGTTACTATTTTATCAGAGATCAAGATCTGAGTATTTAAAACCTGTAAAAATTAAGAGTGCTACTGGAAACAATGCTGTGATATAGTCTAATTTATTATTATTGAGCTTTGAAAGGTAACTAAATGACAGCCTGATCCTTTGGGCAATTTCTCAAGACTTAATCTTTGTTATAAAGAAATTATTTACATTTTATTTGACATTGCCGTGTTAAGTTAGGAAAAGTCTTGATGATGAAGTACCATTACCCTGTATGAATGCAGTAAAGAATGCACCTCTAATTTGTCAGTCTGTCTCCTTCATTGCCAGGGGCCTCAATCTTGGCAGGAAAATTACCCTTGAGAAACAAATCCAGTTCTCCTGATCTTAGGGCTCCTAAAGTAAGCTAGTCCTTTGGCCAGAGAAATGTTATTTTGAGATCTCCATCTAGGAAGGGGACACAGCCACAGGGAACGGGGCAGTTGGCAGCGGCCCTGTACTCCAGGAGGCTCATGTTTGACTGTCTTGGCATGTTTTCAGTTATCTGGGGGAAATTTATTTAGTTTTATTTCAGACAAAAATAGGAAGCATAGAAGAAGCTGTAGGAGGGCTCTTCATAAGCTTGAGGTGAGCTGAGAACAGCCAGGTGTTTCAGTGAATGTTACCTATGACTAGCAGAGCAGTATCTGATCGAAGGGTTTTCCTTGCCAACAGTGATGACTCATACGAATTATCTTTTCTCTCTGTATACTGTCTAGTATTTACTCATTACAGTTATGCATTGTTTTTCATTTCTTGCAAGAAAATGAAAAACATCATTACCACGTTTCCCTTCAGTTTAAGATTTTTAACCTTTTCTTGGTGTGGGGCTTCACAAACAGAAAAGCCTGAAATTCTTTGGGCTCTTTGCTGCTCAGACGGCATTTGTAGAGCGTCCTCAGCTTTTTCAGTGTGGATTGTTTCTAAATCTGCCCTGCCCAGTTATTATCCTGTTACTGTTAGCTGTGTAAAAAGCTATGCGAAAGTTTTATTTTTCTCTGAATTGTGTATTTGCACTTATGCTACAGAAACTTAATGGGAACATCTGTTAACTGTGGAAGTGGTATGTGTGATGGATTCATCATCATAGCTTCTCTAAAAAAAGTAATTCCGTACCTTTCCTTTGCAAGACAGACTGCCAGAAGGTCTTCTGTCAGTCCACATTCTCACTCTCTCCATTGCTTTGTCTGACTTCTTGAGTGACAGTGGCAGGGAACTCCATAATACCTACAAGGTATAACAAGAGAATCAGGTATTTGACTCCGAAGGAAAACTTAAAAAAAAATTAGATCACTATATTAATGATCAAGGCTAAGAGCTGTTTAAATAATTCCTCTAAAATAATGCAGTACTATAGTCACTACCTTTTTCTTAAATTTTAAAATATGGCTATACAGTAGACAAAAGGTTACCTCCAGAAACTTTAAAACTTTTTATTTTTTTATTTACAACAATTTACAAAATAAGAACAAAAACTTTTTAAAAAGCCCTTTTTAAAAAAAAAAAAGAAAGAAAAAGTCACTTTGCATATAAACGAGAGAAGTTTTTAACAAGAATATGACAAGAGTTGCATCTCATTGAGACCTATATCACTTTAAGGACAATCTTCCAGTGGCCTTGCAAAATTTTCTGATTTTTTAAGACTCTTAGTTCCTGTCCCCATCCTTTATTTGCCTAGCTAATCACAAGAAGCCTCAAATTTAGCTCAACACTCCAGTCCTTACTAAGCATTTTGACTGTACTAACCTTCATAAGTCACAGCAGTCATCTCCTGCCGTCTGCTCCCACCACTTCAGTATTAGCTCCTGTCAGAGAGATGCGAAAGCAATAACGAGCTCAACTTCACCAGATGTGTGCTCTGCCGCAAAACCTAGCTCCCCTCTCGCCACGATCTCAGCATTTGCCTCCTGCGTGGCACGCAGACCATCCAAACGCCCTGACGGGATTTATACAACAGCACGAGGTCATGGTCAAAGCTCTGTGTTGCAGTCCAAGTCCAATAACACATCAGAGGCGAGATCAAAAGATTAATGGGCAATCAGCTCGCATTATTAACTATGTTGTAAACAAAACAACGTGGAAAGATCAATCTTCCCCCTTAACGTTTTATTTTTATTTCCTTACTTTTCCAGGCTAGGGTCATGGGAATGTATCCTGCCGCAGCCTTACCTGACACTAAACATCGGGTTTGTTTAATAATTAAAATGCAGCTGCTGTGAATCCAGTGCATCTTGCTTTTTGCCTGTTTAAAAAACTCTCACAGCACACTAAACTTAAGGTTTTTCTTTTTGTATCTATTAGTTTAATCCTCCAGCAAGGGACAATTTAAACTCCTGTTAGTTAATCTAGACAACAGACATCCCCTTCTCCACCCTCTTCTCTTCTCCTCATCCATGGATTGTGGTGGGAATTTCTAACTGAAATTTCATTAGGATAAACAAATTTTTTTTTAAGATGAAAGAGATTGTTATAAAATTAAAGGACCGCAAAACAGGAAAGCAGAATTTATATCATAATCACAGAACAAAAAAAAAATTCTCATAACTAAATAACATTTTACAAAGTTAAGAAAAGCAACAAAGGAAGGTTGAAGACAACCGATACAAACAAGCCATCAAAAGTCTCATCTGGAGATGGCACAAGACAGAAGGATATGTATTTATTAGCAAAATAACTACATCTTCCTAGAGCATCACAGTTTGGATTATGGCACCTCTCTGCCAGGCAAGCAAGAGCTGGGATAACTCCTGGTGCAAGCTTTCACTCCTGCTCCAAAAACAAAGGCTAAACCTGCTGAGAATGCACGTTTCATTCACATACATGGCCTCGTGAAGATGGCCTGCAGTGTGTGTTGCTTTTACTTTTTATAATTAACCACGCAGAGGTTAAAAATTCAAGTGTGTGTGTCCCAGCTTGGAAGTCTGGCCAGCAGCACAGAGGAGCTGTAGGACTGGAGTCAGGCAGCCTCTCCTCTGCTTTTCGTTCTTTGAGTTGCTTATTGTGAGGGTTTTTTTAGCATTCACAAGGTATCTCCTGTATGTTCTCTTGCAAGCCCTGGTAGTGAACGTGCTTTCAAGACCTCTGTGGTCAGATGGTGGACGCACAGTCTGAACTGGCAGCAGGGATTATAGAGCAAAGAGAGCAATTTTTCTGTACATGGGGGAAACAATGGGGAAACTCTTTGTTTCTAAAGAGCCCTTAAGGGTGAAGCCAAAACACGGCTTGAGTTTAAATTGCCTGCTTTCCCCTGACAAATCTGTTCCCAAGGATAGCTTGGAGAGGCACCTATGTGCACTTAATTTGAATGGGCTTTGGGTTTTTTACACAGCTGCAGAGCTTGAATAACTCGTGGTCTCCTCAGAAAGGTCTACCACAGTTATGCCAAAGATCACGGTGGGGCTGGTCAAGAGCCCTCTGAAATATTCTGGATCACTTGGAGGCCACTGGCTTGGCTGTCTGCGCAGGCTGTGAAGTTTGCAGGAAGCAAGAGCAATCCTGACAGCGTTCTCTGTGCTTGCATCAAGCCAATCCCGCCGGCCGTGCCCGCAGACCCCAATCCCGCAGGCCGTGCCCGCAGACCCCGTGCAGCCGTAAGGCACGCTCAGCAGCCACCCCGGAGCAGCTGAGGACCTGGCTGTGGCTGTGGTCGCCAGAGACTTACTGCACCCTCCACAACTGGTACCCCTTAGGAAATGCCTTGTGTTAGGAAGTGGGTGCGTCGTCGTCCAGAAGAGACGTACCAGAGTCCCACAATCTGCCAAAACTTTTTTCTCTGGCTCTTTAACAAGCTCCTCCCTTTCAGCTTGCCCCATTGCCCTGACTTGGCAAGAGGGGTGCAAGAGGAGGCAGGGCAGCCTGGTGCATTTGCGTGGTACACCCAGGTAGGATCCAAAACGAGTGCAAGGGTGGTCTTTCCAAAAATGCTGCAAAGGCTTGTGGACCGAGCGATGTGTAGTGTGAATACAGTCAACAAGGTGTGCAGGCATCCAGAGAGCACAGCACCGTGGGGCACCGCTGAGAGAAGGGCGCAGATGCAGCCATTTGTACCAATGGGGAGAGTGAGCCCCAAGATGAGAGGGACCTCAAAACAAGCATTAGGTTTGGAGTAGCAGTCAGACCACTCATTGCATGGGAGATATCTCCGTCAGGCACAGGATAAGAAATTTCAAGTACTGACAGAGATACAAAATGAGGTTTAAAACTGGCTATAATGAAAATATATCCTTCCTGAAAATCCTTTCTCTCTATTATCTCTTCTACATAGAATCATACAATCATAGAATGGTTAGGGTTGGAAGGGACCTTCAAAGGTCATCTAGTCCAACCCCCCTGCAAGGAGCAGGGACATCTCCAACCAGATCAGGTTGCTCAGAGCCCCGACCAACCTGGCCTTGAATGTTTCCAGGGATGGGGCATCCACCACCTCTCTGGGCAACCTGTTCCAGTGCTCTACAACTCACATTGTAAAAAATTTTTTTCTAATATCTAATCTAAACCTACCTCCTTCTAATTTAAACCCATTACCCCTTGTCCTATCACAACAGGCCCTATTGAACAGCCTCTCCCTATCTTTCCTGTAGGCCCCCTTGAGGTACTGGAAGACCGCTATCAGGTCTCCCTGGAGCCTCCTCTTCTCCAGGCAGAACAGCCCCAACTCTCTCAGCCTGTCCTCATAGGAGAGGTGCTCCAGCCCTCTGATCATCTTCATCCTCACCTACACAATGAACAAGACAAGCGAAAGGTTGCAGGAGCTCCACAGGGATGCACTCAGCCAGAAGAGTAAACAGTAGTAAAAAATTATCTTCTGGGATCTCCCTGAGAGATAGAGTTGCTGAAAGCCAACCATACAAATTGCTGTAGAGTTTGCAACTGCATCAACGGTTTGGAAACTGGAAACAGCCAACAGCTCTGTCTGCGTTGGTCAAAGCGCCTTCCCTGTTCTGGCCAGGAAATCATCTGCTACGGGAACGAGTATTGTGCATGCACACGCTCAGGTATAAATGCAGACTGACAACAATCAGGAAGATGCAAAATACCTAGATAATGGGAACCTTT